>JAPWDM010000001.1:48637690-49237690 GCA_035578155.1 Brachynemurus nebulosus | reverse complement strand
ACATAGTTTTGACACTATTTTAAAAAACTGTGCCCCTCATTTTCGACGAGAAAGATGGTGCAACACGTGCAACATATAATGAATGTTTTCCATTTAGCAAACACAGACGACACAGTGCATTTTTTTTTTTTTTTTGCACAAAAAAACTAATTTTTTCAAATTTTAACCTTTTAACTGCTTTTAGATGCAATTAAAAGATTAGTTTGCAATAAAATTTTAAAAAATTAGTTTTTTTGTGAAAAAAAAAGAAAATTCATTGTGTTACACAGTGTTGTCTAAATGGAACATACCTAGATGTCAACTCTCAGGATAATAATTCCGATAGGTGCTACCCATATATGTAGTATACATATATAGCCAAATGGATATGAAAAAAACGTCACAACATCACGGTGCAGATTTGGAAGTATTTTGTTAGTTTTGCGCAAACGCGACTTTTTTGGTGGTAATATGAACCAATCTGAACAGTAAACACGATAAACACTAATTGATGCATCTGCGCAAAACAACTGAAGTGCTTCTACCATGTCCCTGCCACTCTACATATAGTCCATTATAAAAAAATGGGTCGTTTTCTGACCCGCTGTAACTAATAGACCAGATGGCGTTGATGTACAGGGAGTTAAAATTAGAGTCGGGACATGAGTTTCGATAGTTCGCTATTTTTCATCAGATTCATCTAAAATAAATTGGAAATAAATTAAATATTTAAAAAAATACTTCAACTCAATCTAGAAAGATTAATTAAATTAAAAAATTTTAATTCTTTGTACTCAATCATATGATAATTAATTTTGACATCTATTTGATGAAAAATGCTCACATGTCCCAACTCTATTTAGTATACTCCCCTACTATCAGCGCCTCCTAGCAAACTGTGACAGTCATTGGTCCGTCCTTGAAAACAAGTGGCAGGGACATGGCTTCTACCCACAGAACAAATAGAACGAATATAACTGTCTCTTTTCTGCAATCACTTATGTGGAAGTATGTGCATCTTAGGCTGCTTAGGTGTCAGTTGCTCACTACCCGTCGCTCAGTGTAAGTCAGTCAAACAACAATAAATTTGATTGTTGAACCGGCACAAGTAGCGTTGTGGTATCACACACATCACATACATGTATGTGAACCAAAGGTCACGTGACGGCTATCACCACTCACACAGAGTTTACCGCACAAATACAAAGTAAACACCGTGCACGTATACAACATATTTTCTATCTCAAGTGGTTACACAGGTTCCAGTAGTATAGAAATATGTATTTTCTCTCTAGATGCTCTATGGCTTCTACCCGATGTCTATCCGTCTCACTTCATCGGAACCACTGCCTCTTATAGGGATTGGCCATATAGTTATAATACATATATGGTGCTCTATATAGCTAATCGTATAAAGCAGCTTCCACATTCTCGCCGAGGTTGGACGAGTCGAGAATGTAGAGGGTCATTTCGTTGTGCTTCGCGGTTGGTGTTTCAATGCTATTCTTATGCCTCGGCCAACTTCGCGAGGAACTACTTCGTCCAACCTCGGCGAGAATGTGGAAGCTGCTTAAAGAAATAGGCGAAAACACTACAGTACCGACGATCTATTTGTTTCACTTCAGCAGTAAGTACCTAGTACCTTATGCGCATATGTAAGATTCAAATTATTAAATATGTGAATATTCATTGGATACATGCAATTTGACAAAACCGTCGCCCTTGCGCACAATAGGCTTCGTCCCTCATTCTGTTTCACTCTTACCGTGACCCTGCCACTTATAGGCATTAGCCATATAGAAGTATGTATTACATACATTACATATATGGGTGCTACAGACGTATTGAGACTAAAAAAATATCATGGCCACCCCCGTGATTTGTCTCTTTTTATTATTACTCTTCTCTTTCTAAAATAGCAGATTTATATCTCTATAGTTAACCAGTGACATTTTAACAAAATACTATTATATTATTTAATTTATTGATAATTATTTTATACATACTTACAAATAAGTCAATTTAAATAAAATTGTATAATTTTTTGATAAAACTAAGCAAATATTAATTTAAAATACTATAAGCAATTCAAAATATTGTAGAATAGCTCCGAATAGTATTAAATACATAGATATATAATCTACTATAGTTAAATATGCAGAGCACCCTCCTTACTCCGTACCTCAGTTATCAAGCTTTTTTAGGCTAAGCGCGCACTACGTTTTTCCGCCGCTGTTTTTTTTTTCAGCAAAAAAAATGTGAAGCATTATACTCCATATAAGCGAACGCACTACGTTTTTTTTTTTCAGCGGCGGAAAAAAAAAGCAAAAAGTTACATTTTTTTTTGCTGAAAAAAAAAAACGCATCATTTTTGTAATACGTATAAATATATGACAACACACCAGCGGAGTGGCCGAGCGTGCTTGTAGACTAAGCGCTTGCCGACTGGTAGGTCTGGGGTTCGAATCCCGCGGCCGGCTATGCTTGTGAAGGTTTTCTGCAGTTTCCCTTCACAATTCCAGATGAATATCGGCATAGTTCCTTCAGAAGACGGTTGCAGACACATACCTACCAAATCCTAGCCCTCACACCACTTTCCTTGTCCTCCACCCACATCATAAATGTATAATGTAATGAATAAAAATTTGTAACGAGTAAATAAAGTGTACAAATAATGATGTGGGTGGCGTCTGTTATAGACTAATTAGTCTCAAAAACGGACGTTAAACGCATTATTATTATTATTATATTATTATATGACAACACGCGCACTTGCGTAATAAGCAAGCGGTTTTTTTGATTAATGTGGTTATGTATCATATTATGATGCATTGCTACAGAACAGAAATGTAGGTATATAAAGTAATATTTTAGTCAAAATATCGTTAGATTTGGAATTTTATGGAAAATTTGACGAAGAAAATTATATATGAAATAGACAAAAGTCCCCAAGTATGGGATAAAATTCTAATATTAAGGTAAGAACAGTATAACATGTTTTTGGCGAGAAGCTTCTTAAAACATAGTAATAAATTGGACTGCACTACAAATAAAAAACGTAATTTAGGTTTTGGTAAATAAATCTTTCTACAAATATAATTATTTGAAAAGAAGATTGGTTAAATCCCCTGTTAAATATGTAAATAGAAGAAGCGGAAGAAAATGAGAATCCATTCATAAGTTTGACATTTTAATAATTTAATAATAATTAATTTTGATTTATTTGTATTTATAATGATAATAATTATGTATTTTGAAAATAAAATGTTTTAATATGTTTATTGTTTTGTATTTTTATTTATTTAGTCATTAAATTATACAGAATTTTGCGTACAAAAAGTATTTTGATTTTATAATGTTATGTTGCCATCAATGCCATCGTAAAAGAAGATTAACGAACGTCCTGCATTTGATAAAATAGTTAATTTAATAAATTTGATTGCATTATAGGTAAAAAAGGTAATTTAGATCTTGGTAAATGAATATTTTTACAAATTTAATTATTTAAAAAGAAGAGTGGATACTATCTAAAATATGTAAATAGTCGACGAAAATGGAAATTTGTTCATAAGTTTGACATATTTTGATAATTAATACTGAATCATTTTTATTTCTTAATAATATTTTAAAAATGAAAAAGGATTAAAATTAAAACTTTCAGAATTTTACATACTTTAAAATTATTTTTAATTTTATAACATCATATTACTAATGTAAACCACCAGTGCAACAAGCTTATCGAACGTCCATTTTCGAAATAATTTTAAGTCCCGCCAATTCCGCTACTGAAAAAAAAAAAAACGTAGTGCGCGCTGATGACGTGTTTTCAGCTTTTGTGGAAAAACGCCGAGTGGAAAAAAAACGTAGTGCGCGCTTAGCCTTTAGTCTCAATACGATAGTAAATCCAACGTCAACCATATTCAAATTAAATCTTTATTTTATAGAAAAAAAAAATTTATTAATTGATATAATTTCTTATACAGTACACATCTTAATTCATAAAATTGGTGTTTCTAGTGGTAATTTAACATTATGATTAATTTTCAAAAAATTTTTAATGTAGTACTCGATTTGACTGGATATACATCCTTAAGTTTAAGTTGGTTAAACAAGTTTGCACTTTGTCCTTAGCTCAACCGCATATTTTCCGGTTTTAACCGGGCCGGGCGCCCGGTCCGGGTACCTGAAGGTTTAAATAATATAGCAACTCCATTTACTGCCGCACACTTTTCTTATTCTTACCGGTCAGAATGTAACCGGCGACGCCCGGACCGCGCAGTTAGAAACAGAGGAAACACATCAAATAATAGAATAAAACATGTCAGAAACATTAATACGTCGTCGTCCATTTTATTTCCTGAATTTGACAATAATGTAGTCGTTACAATAATACCGAACTGTCAAATAAAACTGATATCTTTTTTTAAGAATTCAATCAACCGGCATGTATGCGCTTATACGACCGGTTGACCGGGCCGGGCGCCCGATCCGGATACCTGAAGGTGCAAATAACATAGTAACTCCATTTACTGTCGCACACTTTTATTATTCTTACCGGTCAGAATTCAATCTGTAATTTTTATTTTTAAGTATTAAAGATAAACTTTAAATAATACGGTACTTGGCTGTATTTAAAATTTGTGTCAAATGTTAAATAATTCTATGCATTATCATTACATATGTCCAATTTTAATGATGAAACATAATAAAATTTGATAACTATTTAGAAATTTTATTTTGAAAATCGCCATTTTTCAACAAATATTCAAATTAGTGAAAACGCGCCATTTCTTGAAAATGACGTAACATTTTGTAGCTAGATATGTCAATTTTGATAATTTTCATCGGTGAGGTGAAATTGTGTTTTCTTTTGAATATTTTTATTAGCTTATATACATATATTAATAATAATCGACCAGAATTCAAATAAATACTTGCTTTTACTTCGACATTTTATGAATATAATCAAAGTTTTGAGGTTATAAATATTGACATTGACGTTTAATTGCTTCAAAATGTGACGTCACTATAGTGAGGTGTTTTTCCCGCCTTTTTCTCATTTAAAATTGTAGGGTTATTTTTTTGACGATTTTTTACAAAATCTGTCGAAAATAAAAACAATTACTTAACTGATATGGAAAAACAATACTTTTAGAATATTTTTGTAACTTCAGTCAAGTACCGTAAAATTTATTGTATCACCACAAGAATCTACATATATGTATAATATAAATATAATAAAAATCAAAACTGACTGACTGACTGACTGACTGATCGATCAACGCACAGTTCAAACCGCTGGGGCTAGGAACATGAAATTCTGAACAGGGAAATTCACCCCCTAAGGGGGTAAAATAGGAGATGAAAATTTTCATAAAAATTTGTAATTTATTGAGTTAGAAATAGGGAAATTGGTGTTAGGTTACTGGTTTGAACGCAAAAGTTTCAGTGCTTTTAAAAATCCATCCCTTAGGGGAAGAAACTTTAAATAGAAGTCCGTAGCTTTTTACAATTAAAAATGTGGAAACTGATATGGTATGGTATGCTGGTGATTTTAAAATTGTTAAAAAATCATTGTTTAACGTGTAAATCCTAATCCTTATCCTAATACAGCACGGAGCCTCTTTAGGGAAAGCCTAATATAAGGAAAGGTATTCACACAGATTAATACATACGCAACTTTTTATTCTTTATGTAAACAAAACATAACAAAAATAAACATTTTTTAATCAACATATTTAACATTTTTGTAATATAAAGGGTGTGACAGATGAAAGAAATTTAATAATATTTTAATATATTTATTTTAAATGAGAATTCTTTCTAAAAAAATTTTAATATTCAGGCGAAAAATCAATTAATTAATATGTATTTAATTTTAATTAGATATAATGTGTATTATATAAAGTAATTTGAAATATCTTTTGTGAACTTTTGTGTAAATTTTAATCGCTTATATTTGCAGATATACGTATGTATTACGTAGCTATTATCTGTGGCACGTTCGGCGTGGCTTGTATGGTCTTGTCCACAGAACCACCACAGAACACTGTCTTGTCTCATGTATTCTTCATACGTAAACCATTTTCTCACGCGTACATAGGTAGTAAGTACATACATACATAATATGTATGGTTATATAGTCAATCTATCACAGGACAACATCAGTCTATGTGCATTGTAGGTATCTCTTGCGTATGCAACAACTGTCCGTAATAGTAAGACAAAACACTTTTTTTTTTAATAGAAATAGGACAATTTGGGTTACAAATACACAAAATATGTACATATTACAGATGTTTATTATATTTAATATTACTAAAGAAGTAATTTAATACTTTCAAATTCATTAGATTTTGTACTTTATTGATTACGCATTAAAAATATACTTTTTGTCGACTACAATCCTATTCAGAAAAATACACATAAAATTACAGTAATTAATATTTTTACACACCCTGTATATAAGACATTATTTAAGGAAAGCTGTTGTTTACCTTTCCCTGTTTAGGCTCCGTGCTGTACTAATATTAGAAATGCGAAATTGAGTGTTTGTTTGTTTGTTTGACTTGCTTTTAAGCTTCAACGACTTAACCAGTCGACATGAAATTTTGCACAGACATAGCTTGGGAGACGGAGATGGTTATAAGCCATCTTTTAACTCGGGAAAATACTTCATTCTCGAAGGAAAATCTATGACAATTATGACAGTTGACTATTTAGAAGCGGATTATTGATTTCAACCTTCGAATATTGTTAACAGAGGGGTTAGAAAAGAACATAGGCGACTTTTTACCCTGGAAAAACATCGCATTCTTGTGGGAATACAAATTTGGTTGTAATAAAAATGGCAACTCTCAAAAAACATATAATATACTGTGTGAGTTTTTCTAATATGCATCTAATCGAAAAAAAGTTTATACAAAAAATATTCAAAATAGAGGGGGCTATTCAAGAAAAATTGTTCCAGACTTCTAGGACTTACGGTTTTTTTGAAATAGAAAAAAATTTTTTTTTCAAATGGAAACATATGTTGAGATGTTTCTTAAAAATTAGTTTATTACTTCAAATTACCAATTATGCTAAAATTTTCATTATTTTATTTCAAATTTTTGAGAAATTGCATTTTTAACTTTTAATTTTCAAAACCCGTGGTAAGGTTTGTCTAAACGAATGCAAAAAATACTATTTATTTTCAATTTATACTAAAAAAACACAAAATAAGTTGTAATGGTATGTTCACATTGATCTTTTACAGTAAAAGAAAACTTATTAATTAAATACATTTTATATTAAAATAATTTGTAGTTATTCCTCAAATAGTCAATGTAACGTTGTGGTTCTTAATAAAACGTTCATTTGAGAAATAATTAAGCGGTATTTATTTTACGACTCAGAAGACATATTGCTGACCATAGACTAATCAATATAGACCGGATGAAATAATTTTTCACAGGACCGGCTTAACGATTTCAGTGTAATACTGTTAGACTGTTTGTATTTATGTATGAGTCTGCTACAATAGAAATAACAGAATCCTGAAAATTTATTGAAATTCAACATAGAGAAGCGAAAACTTTTTAGAAAAATTTTATTATGTGAGATTTATATCAAAAATAAAAAGGGGCCCCAAATTTTGTTGAATTAAAGTTTTGCAATATTTATTTGTCTAACTAGCTTGCAGGTACATATAAAACAAAATTTATTGTCTTCTTTCCCACCGGCGGCTGTCTTTCAGTATCAATTGATAAACAAACTCCTTATCTCTTTTTAACTTTTTAAAATTTAATATATATACCTTGTTTACAATTTTTTAAAATTTTTAGTTTTCTACATAGGTACATACACATGCAATGTAAATCAAGCAATATTTAATCTAGTTGTCCATTTCATTCAAAAGTATAAACAAAACATCATTTTGATGACATCGTACGTGTCGTACGTATAAATATGTACGTATGTATTATTTGTATTTAACCACAGATACTATTGATATTAGAATATTTATATGGACTAAACAATCGATTTTTAAATTTTTAAAGTTTTTTAGATATTATTTTTTGAAGCAAAATCGTTATATTGGTTAACACCTTTTATAATCTACAAACACAGAACACCTACAAACTATCGACGGTAATGAATATTTTTCAATTTTTATGTGATTTTTGTTGTAATTTGAGAGTATTTATTAATAAATGTTCTAAAAATATTTATACTAACAAATATAACATCAGTTAATATAGAAAAATTTTAAATCCCCTCTGGTTTAACCATCCATATTCGTCAACACTTTACTCACTTTTCATTTTCATATAGATAGTGTATATAAGTGTATTCCCACTATTTATTCAATGCTCAAAAGTATATACAAAAAAAATATTAGTTAGCAAAAATGAAATAAATACCTACATCATATTTTATTAGATTACACATTATTAACGTTATATGATGTTATATCTTTTTTTCTTAATATGGATACTTTTATTTGTGTATAGTTTGTTGGCAAGATATACTAATTTTGTATGAACATTTTTTAAGGGAAAATTAGTAATATTTTCTAAAACATATTATGTTAATTCGATTTAATTTAATCAGTTTATGTATGTATGTATGTAAAGGAACATTATTTGCTCTAGCAGACTCATACATAAATACAAACAGTCTAACAGTATTACACTGAAATCGTTAAGCCGGTCCTGTGAAAAATTATTTTATCCGGACTATACTAATCAACTTATTGGCATAGACACTCCAAACTAGTTTACAATTTCGACACTAGAGATGTCTATACTTTACATCTCCCTTTCTTTGTAAATAAGCATTAAACATTACACATTTAAACTTACATTTAACATAACATTTGCTTTACAATTTAATACTCAACTGTTACGTTTTAAAGTTGCAACTATTCTGATATTACAATCTAATAAAGAAATTCTAAATTTATTATTTACCTAGCACCTATCATATACATAATATAGGTGGTGTAGTTAGCACAACAAATTATCATGTTATATAGGTATCTTCAATTACCAAAATACTATTTAAGATTTGAAGATTGAATTCTATAATATTAATAGATTTTTAACATAACAATTATAATATTGAATGTTTTACATAACAAGTTATTCTATAGTTATATTAAGTATATAATCATGACTTAAGATACCTTGCAACTTATTATAATTAACAACTTAAACATTATTACAGATCAAGTCTATTAACTGGTTTAATTGTTCTACCGAACTTTGATAACCGTGGTGCTGTTACTGGGTGAGCCGGGTTTGGCTTCTGTGTATAATTGGACATACTTGGTGATGACTGTGTTGATGCTGGAATTGACTCAGGAGTAGGAGGAGCTGGTGCTGGAGCCTGTTGTACTGCTGGTTCCTCTGAGTATTTGGTTTCAGGTACTACAACTCTGTTGGTGGTTATGTCAGCTTGTGTTTTGTGCAGATGACTGAAGTTTCTTCTTAACCTTTTGCCTTCATCTGTTTCAATTATTACTGACCTTGGTAGACCTTCAGGCTTTTCTACTACTTTTGCCCCTTCCCAACGTCGATGAGCAATTTTGTGTCTGACTTTATCATTAATTTCGAGATTGACTGGTCTCTTAGTATGTTTATTACTGTAGTTGGCTTGTTTCTCCCTTAAGCGTTGTAGTTCAGCTGTAACTCCTTTTAGTATTTTAGGTTTTAGATTTTTGTCACTTATAGGTATTGGAGATCTAGTAATTCTGCTGAAAAGACGTTGATTAGGTGAACCTAAAATATCATTTCTTGGTGTATTTCTCCAATTTAATAGAGCGAGTTGAACATCTGACTTGTCAATGCTACATTTTTTTAATATGTTCTTTGCTGTTTGAACTGCTTTTTCAGCAAGTCCATTGCCTTGATGGTGATGTGGACTGGAGGTGACATGATTAAATCTCCACTCTTTTTGGAAGATCTTGAATTCTCTCGACATATATTGTGTTCCATTGTCAGTTTGTAGCTCTTCTGGTACTCCATGTACAGAAAACCATCTTTTAAGTTGTTCAATTACTTCACATGATGACTGACCTTTTAATTGTTGAAAATCTAAATATCCCGAGTAGCTGTCACAAATCACCAGGTAAGTTTTTCCATGCAGTTCAAATAAATCTGATGCAACTATTTGCCATGGAAGTATAGGAATCTTTTTAATTAACACTGTATCTTTAATATTATCTCTTTGTGTTTGTTCACAGACTGAGCAGCCTCTGACTAGTTTTACTATATCATCATACTGTCCTTTCCAGTAAAGGAATTGTCGAGCTCTTCTTAAGCAACTTTGTATACCTAGGTGTCCTTGATGGATATTCTTTAACATTTTAGGAATTTGTGATTTTGGCACTACTATTTTATCACCTTTGAAAATTATGCCCTTGAGATAGCTTAGTTCTTCTTTGAAATTAAAGTAGTGTTGTAGTTCTGTAGGAAGTTCATTGACTTTTTCTGGAAATCCTTGCATTATTGTCTCAAGTAGTAGCTGTAGATGAGGATCTTCTTTTGTAGCTTTAATGAATTCCTCTTTAGCATCTAATGACATAGGTAGTATAACTGCAACTTTCAGATCTTCTTCTTGTTCATATTTCATGTTAGAAGCGTCACAGTCTCGACTAAGAAAGTCTGCTAATGGTATTTCTGAACCCTTTTTAAATATAACTTTTGGTGAGTATGGTGCAAGATTAAACATGATGCGTTGCAGCCTCGCTGGGGCAGATTGTATGTTCTTCTTGAAAATAGTCTCAAGTGGTTTATGGTCTGATTCTACTGTCAGTTCTTTACCATAAACATATTCATGGAACTTCTTACATCCAAACAGTATAGCGAGTGCTTCTTTTTCTATTTGTGGATAGTTTTGTTCTGTTTTGGTCAACGCTCTCGCACCATATGCCACAGGTTGTCCATCTTGAAGCAGTGCTGCTCCAAGATTTTTTGAACTCGCATCTACTGTTAAGGTAACGGGTTTATTAACGTCGAATAGTCTCAACACTGGGGGATTTTGTAATACCTTTTTGATTTTGTCGAGTGCTTCATCATGGTGAGATTCCCATATGAAATTTGTATTTTTATGTAACAGATCTCTTAGTGGATTTGTTAGGTCGGACATGTTAGGAATAAATTTATTTAGATACGTGATCATTCCTAGTAGTCTCTGTAACTCTGTCTTGTTTGTTGGAGTTTTCATTGTCTGTATGGCTTCTACTTTTTCTGGGTCTGCTTCTAATCCATCAGCTGAAACAATGTGTCCCAGAAACTTTATTCTTTTTGCTTCGAAAATACACTTATTTTTGTTGAGTTTGAAGCCTGATTTCTTCAGTACTTCTATAACTTCACCAACAGTTTTGCGTAGTTCTTCTCTACTTTTTGCATGTATAAAGATGTCATCGATTGATACTCTTACATTTTTAAATTTACTTAGCAAATTTGTTAAGATTTCTTGAAATATTTCAGGTGCTGATGATACTCCAAAAGGAAGTCTCTTGAATGAATATCTTCCCCAGGGTGTAGCAAAAGTTAATATTTTTTGTGTTCTTTTGGTTAATTTAATTTGCCAAAATCCTTTCGTGCAGTCTAATAATGCAAAAAAATTGGAACCTTTAATATCAGCTGAAATTTCTTCTATAGTGGTGAGTGGAAAGTGTCGCCTCAATATATTTTTGTTAACGTCGGATGGATCTATACAGATTCTTAACTTATCTTTTTGTTTCACAATTACCATAGGGCTAACTGCAGGAGTAGGCTCCTTCTCTGGTGTTATTACATCTAACTTTACCATTCTGTCGAGTTCCTTTTTGACTTCATCTCTAATAGCGTGTGGAATTCTTCGAGATGGTTTTATTTCTAGTTTTGGATTCTCTATTAAGTCGATGTCATATTCATAATCTTTGTAGCAGCCTAACCCTTCAAATATATCATCTGTACCTTGACTTTCCTTTAATGTTTTTACTCTCGCGATAAGTCCTAACTTCTCACAAGTGTCGAGTCCTAGGATCGGTGTAACTCTTTCTTGAACTACTTTGAATGTAACATTTGTTTCTTCGTTTTTTATTTTACACGGTAGTTCTGCTTCACCTAACACTGCCATTTTATCTTCTGTATAACTTATTAAATTTCTCGTTCGGCTTGGTTTCAGACTTGCCTTTACTTTGTTCAGCAAGTGCCTTGGTAACACGTTGCATTCTGCTCCTGTATCTAGTTTGGCAATAAACTTCACATTACCGACTTGTACTTTTTCTGTCCAGTTTTTCTTCTCTCTGGTACTAATAACTGATATATACACATCATCTTCAGAATTAGAGCTTTCTTCTAGTGTATTCACTCTATTTTTCTTTTTAGAATTATTTTTCTTCTTAGTGCGGCACATTTTAGCAAAATGACCATTTTTGTTGCACTTAGTACATGGTTTGTTAAAAGCTGGACATTCTCTGCTTTTGTGGTTTGTTCCACACCTTTTGCAATCAAACGTAGAGCTTTTATTTTTCACCACGAGGACTTTGTCTGTTTCTGCCTTGTTGTTTTTGTTATCAAACTCGTTTAGTTGTTTAGAAGCTTGTTCACTTGTTTTGCATATGGATATTGCCTTTGTTAAATCTAGATTGTCTTCAGTTAATAGTTTCTCTCGTACTTGATTTGACTTTATTCCAAATACTATCTTGTCTTTTAACATTTCATCAAGCAAATTATCGAACTCACACTTGCTTGCTTGTGTTTGATTCTTGTTAAAAACTCGTTGAATTGTTCATCTTCATTTTGTTCGATCTTGAAGAATATATATCTTTCAAAAGAAATGTTTGTTTTTGGCGCAAAATACTCTTTAAACCTGTCTTTGATGATTTGCAGGTTATTTTTATCTGCGTCGCTAAGATTGAAACTATTGTATATTTCTATAGCATCTGAGCCTATCACAGCCATGAATGTTGCTGCCTGTACGTCGGCTGGCTTTTTATCTAATTGAACAGCAATTGCATACCACTCAAATTGTTGTAGCCATTTTTTCCAACACGTGGATTTGTCGGAATCAATTTGTAGGTTGGCTGGCGGCTTTATTCCAGATACTGCGTCGTTCGAAGTCATCTTACAACTTTCTCACGTATTTCTCTTCTTTGACACGTTATTTTCACTTCTGACACCATGTAACGTTGTGGTTCTTAATAAAACGTTCATTTGAGAAATAATTAAGCGGTATTTATTTTACGACTCAGAAGACATATTGCTGACCATAGACTAATCAACTTATTGGCATAGACACTCCAAACTAGTTTACAATTTCGACACTAGAGATGTCTATACTTTACAGTCAACTTAATATTCAATAAACAGCTCATTAAATTAGAACTGTGTTTGTAATATTTAGTATTACACCATATTAAAGAAGTCAAAATTTAGTACGTGTGAGAATGTCATTATTAAAAACGTTTCTGAAACTGAATTATATTTATAGATAGCATATCTGGATAGCATAACATAAAATTCATACTAACAGCTATCATATTATTTTTAAATTATTAAATTTTTAAACCTTTTTTTAAAAAAAGGAAAAAATTGTCCAAAAAAAATATTTTTAATATAAAAATTTTCTAGATTGCGGTATATATTTTATCAATACGTCTGAAAGAAGTGTATTTTAAACATATTCATAACATTAATTTATTTTCCAGTAATAAAAGTTTGTAAAGTTAATTTTATGGAATGGTTACTTTAAAATTAAAGCATTTACATTTAAAAGCAAGTGAAAAAGTTACAAAGAAAGCTGGAAAAGCTCAAAAAAATTTAATAAAGTTTTTAATGAAATTCAAATGGTATGGTAGAACGTACTATACAAAATGTGAAAGCTATGGTTGAAAAATTAGGAAATGATCTTTTCTTAGCAAAAATAAATTACAATAATACGCCCAATCTCCATCAGAATTATTGATTGGTAGACGTCAAAGAACAATTGTACCAGTTCATAAAAAATTACTTGTATCTAAATTTCCGTATAAGGGTGCAATAGTAATGGAAAAACGCAACAAGTTGATACAAAAAGAATATCATGATCGAAATTAAAAAAAGTTGCCTGAATTTAAAACTGGTCAACCTATACTTTTACAAAAGGAATTTAGAAAGTGGGTTTCTGCAATGGTCACAAAAGTGTTGAGCAGCAGTGATTATTTGGTGACAGCTGATGATGGCTCGACTTACAGACGTAATCGTGTTTATCTGAAACCTTATCTGAAACCTCAGGTCATGTGTGTGAGGTCTAGTTTGGGACAGCGATGCGAGCCAGATCTGTCGAACTTTGAACAAGGGAAAGACTTAACTGTCGTAATCCATACAGATAGTGAGGATTCCTTCGATAATGTTGACAATGACAATGACGTTGGAAATGACAACGTGCATTTAGAGTCTGCTGCAGGTGACGTAAGTGATTTAATAAATCTCCACATGAATGGAAAAATTCCCAATAATGAAATTTACTCATGTAAATAATGGTTCTATAGTGTACATTTATAGTGTAATGAGCTTACTCTTGAACCCGATGAAAAGTTTTGATTACCAGAGACTTTCCGAGTATTCAGTTATTTTTATAAAAAAAAAATTTATTCTGTATTTTAAAAGACAAAAATGGTTTCTGTAATTCAAACAAATGTTGTAATGAAACAGGTTTTACTAAAAATAATAACGTTTATTTAAAAAAATAATAAAGTTTTTATTAAAAATATTTTCTCTTTACTTGACTCATAGCTGAGAGTCCACTAGGTCGGAAACCGCGCCGCTCTGTCGACCTAGTGGACGAACCTGCATTTATTCAGATGTATTCACGATATAGTAAATAATAAGATATGCTCAATAGCTATACAAAAGTGGATTCGTTCTGCGCATGTCGTTATCGCGTGACAAAAATTTTGAATTATGGCTATGATGTGCTGATTTTACATAAGTATTCTGTGTAATAACTATGTTTTACGTCTGGCACGATTATATTTTATTAAATTTATTTTCTTATTTAACTATGGTCCATTTTACTTAAATTTAACCATACTTCATTACTTATGAATTTAAATAATTTCCGTTTTCTTGGCTTTATCTCTTTCATTATTGCACTTACGTAAATTTTAAAATTGCAGTTTGTTTTTAGAAAAGAATAAAAGAATGATTTGTTTTGAATATAAGAATTATTTAATTTTTTAACTTTGACTCATGATCAATTGCATTTGAAACAGGGTGTAATAATAATAAAATGCTTGTTGTGCAAAATTTTATTAATAATTTTATTAAACATTTTCTTCCATTTTATTAATAATTTTATTAGATATTTTCAATTCCATCATACTCTAGTTCTGAAAGAGTATTTTCAAAATCATCATTGCATTCAACAGCATCGTTTTTCTCCGTAATGTGCTCCAACATACTACCAGTAATTGATAAATCAGATTCACGTTTAAAATTGTTAATAGATTCAAAATTAAGTGGTAAATTTTTGAAAACATTATCTTCAGTAGCGTCTCGTATCACATTCATTGATTGCGACATAATTGTTTCGTTTCGACCAAGCAAATAATTGCTTAGCCTATATTTAAATTCAAGAGCCGTAGGATGGTCGTTCAATCCACCGATTACTTTTATAATTCCAAAAAGTCCTTCCAACGGATCCTGGTTGAATCTGCAAGTTAATAGATATTTGGTTTTATATTTTTTTACCAAATCATCGAATAATAATGGCAATGCATTAGAGGTTATCAAAATTCCTTTTTGAAAAGGAAGACGACATTTTGATTTTCTTACTTTAAGATTCGAAATCATACTTTTCATTTCATTTATTATACCGTCTTGAATATTTCTAGCAAGACCGTATCATTTTCAGTGACTGCTATTAAAAATATCAAACCAGTCATTCACCTAAAATATTTAAAAATGATAATTTTGAATAATTTTTTATTCACAAATCACTTACAGTTTTCAGTAAATTTGCACAGTCTTGCCAATCTTCACTTTTTATCACCCCCAATGAGCCCATACGCGAAATAGCTTTTGAATTTGTATGTGAAAAGAGTTGTGTTGCAAATTTTACTTTTTACCTTCCTGCATTTTTAACATTTAAATGATGGTCAGTTATTTTGTGGGCTATACTTAAATCATTATTTTTATTTCTCAAAAGTTCCAACAGAGGTCTCTTAGTTACTAGTTTACCATTAATATAAAATTCTGAATCCAAGAAATGTTTTCGGATTAATTTTATTAAGTGTGGCACGTCTGCAAATGTATAAACCGTAAAAAAATAAAATCAAGACAATTTTAAATTATATTATTATACACGATTCACTTACTTTTCATTCATTTTAGTGGGATGTGAAAAAAACGGAGTTTCTTCGGTTATCCCAAGTGATTTCCAGAATCCTCTGTTTCCGCCTCCTAAATCATTTATTGTTGCCACAACGTTAAATCCAATATTTTCCAGCTTTTTAATTGTAAAACAATCGTAACACAATGGCTGTTTCAATCGTAAAACAATGGCTGTTTCCAATCGGAAAATATACCACGCCCCATTATTACTTGGACGTAATTGGCAGGCTTTAAAAATATATCACTGTTTCGGTCATATTCATACGACTTTTTAACTTTTATTTCATCGGCCATAAAAACGCAAACTTTGTCAATTTCCGGTAGAGAATGTGATTCCATCAGTTTAAACACAAAATTAAAATTTCTGGAGAAATATCAATTGCGAAGACTCCTCTGGAAGTGGGTGATGATTCTTTTGCATCCATCTGTATGCTCTGGGACCAGCAGCATGCAAAGCTATTGCATGAGCAATGTCATGAACTTTCCAGTGAAGTTTTGCCAGAGGTACCTTTTATTTTCCGAATTTGAGCTGGAGTGAAAATTTTTTTCCACAGATTTTTCGAATGCCTTATGTGATATTTCTGTTGTTTTCATTTTTTTAATTTTATCACAATGCTTATCAGTTTCTGTTTTTATCATTTTCCTTACGCAAATTTTCGATTTCCAGTCTTAACTTTTTATTTTCGTCAATTAAATTAATTTTTTCTTGACCTGTTCCTCCACTAAAAAGAAGGTATTCCGTTAATTAAAATTTAATTTTAATTTTTTTTTTTATAACATACCTTTGGACTTAGGTTGTTTGGAATATTCGAAGATAGCAAATCTGTTGCCGATTCAGTTGGAATGATTTCATGTGATGAACTGAAAGTGGTATTTTTAAAAAAGATACATGATAAATTTAATACGAGAATACAACTTACAATAATTTTGCAACCATCAATTTATCTTTGCGGCAAGACATTCTAATTTCACGGTTGTCAGGAATTTCATTTTTCTTTCCAAATAAATTTAACGATTAAATTTCGAAGTGTCTAGTCGTCTAATAAACGGACGAATAAAAAAAAAACTTAGTCGTCCGATAATCGGACGAATAAAAAAAAACTTAGTCGTCCGACTATCGGATGAATAAAATAAATTAATCGTCCGATAAATCTAATTCTTCTACGAATGGTATGTTTATTATTTTGTGAGGTTGGTTAAAAATTTGAAATTTCACAAATAAATTTAAAATGTTATAATAATTCCTTCTGTAATATTTTATAATCAAATATGTAATTATTAGTTATGAAATAAATTAATAGTGTAAATAATTCGTTATAATCCAAGACGAATTATAACCCAAATACACAAATTATAACCGAGGTTAGATCCTAACTTTTGCCGATAATAATAAATTAGTTTTAAATTGGTTAGAAAATTACTTGTAGGTATTGAAGGGTTAATCACAAGTTAGACTTAAACTTTACAATAAATTAGTTAACTTCTATCGTTTTTTTAACGTTGATTTAAAACTATAATGTAACCAGCATACAAAAGTTTCTTAACACCGTTTTAAAAACTGACTCACAACATTTGGTTATTTTTTAGTTGAAGAGGAACTTGTAACTTCGTAACCTATTCCAAACTTAAAGGTATAATACAACCATTTTATAATTTATTTTTAGCTAAAGTTTATATATAACTGTTTTGTAATTCATATTAAACTAATAATTACAATATAACCGTTATAAACTAAAAGTTATATTACAATCATTTTGTACCTTATTTTAAATTAAGTTATAATATAGAAATTTTGTAACTTGTTTTCAGCTAAAGTTTATGTCCAACCGTTTTCTAATTTACATGAAACTGATTATAATATAGCCATTATAAACTAAAAGTCATACTGGAATCAACCGCCTTATATATTATTTTAAATCGTTATAACAAATTTTAGATTTTATTTTTTTGCTATCGAAATTTAACAATAAGGATTTCTTTATTTATGTACATAAAAAGTACGAAAAAAATTTTTGTAAATTGTTTGTATCATTAATCTTAGATTAACTTACAAAATTTAAGTAGGTGTCATAATTATACAGAATAAAATTGATAGTTTGAAATTTTACCTACATTGAACCATTATTCAACGTATTTTAAACTTCTGGTTATAATATAACCATTTTGCAACATATCTTAAACTTCTGGTTACAATATAACCATTTTACGACATATTTTAATTTATCGGTTATAATATAATCATTTTACAACAACGGTTCGAATATAACCATTTTATAATTAATTCTAAACCATAAGTTTTGCTGAAACACACGCGTCCATATATTTAGCGTCAGTTTCATTATAACTGATATATAAGTGATTGGTTTTATTGCAAGCAATTTCCACATATACTTAAATATATTATCTATAAAAAATGAAATCGTTGTTTAAAAATAAAATTATTATCCGTAAAACATTTAAAAGAAAAGTGAAATCAGTAGGTATTAAATAATAATGTGAAAAGCAGTGAAATCGTTCAAAATAATACTCATAATAATATTTTCCAAAATGAAAATAGTGCTGCCATGTTTGTGGATAATGTTTTGTTAAATTCAGAAAATACTTTTGAATGTTTTGTTAGTAAAAATTATGAAGCGGTTGCAAGTATTTCATCTGGAGAGTTGAAAAATGAGGATAAACCATTTAAAGATGAAAATAGGAATTGGTCCTTAAAACTACAACGTTAAATGCTTTTCAGCAAAATTATATTAATTATAAGTAAATGTTAAATTAACGTAGAACTTTACTATTTAAAAACGCAAATAACATTTAGCAAAAATTTTTATACTTTTTTATAGTTATACTTTTTTTTCTACAGTTACATTTTTGTTTTCAAAAAATATTATTTTAAAATTAAATACTATGGCCCTATGGGTACTACATAAAAATTACACCTATATAAAAATTAAGCATACTCTACTCCTAAAAATTTTTTTACATGTTAAAATTTATGTTCTTATTTCTCTGAAACAAAATGTAGAAGTTTTAAAATCAGTATAAATTATAACTAAACTGTTATTAAATTATTTATTGCATATATCTGCTTTGAAATTTCAAGTAAACAAATTGCTAAAAATAATGGATTCCAGATATTATTACATTAAATGTAATTATTACATATTAAATTTTAAAAAATTTTTTTTTATATTAATTTTTAATAATTAATAAATAATTAATTAAATGTTCCTATCTCTATTAGAAAATATCTTTAATTTTTCAATTCGTTATAATACAACTGTTTTCCATTATTTATAATAAAACATTTTTAATTCAGAAAACTTTATACGTAATTAATGTATTAAATATATTGTATATGGTAAAAGAAATACGTATTTTTGTTACTTGTAAAAACTAATTTGTACCAAAGCTTGTTACTGTTACAACTGAATTTAAAATAAATTTATCTTGTAAATTTGAATTGTCTTTTCTTAATTTAAGATCGTCGAAATTAATAGTAAAAAGTTACTATTAAACGTTATTCTAACGTTAGAAACAATCCAGAAAATAACCAAGGTTGTAAGAAAACTGGGCAAAAACGGTTATGACAACGTTTGTCAAACGTTCGTGAAACGTTATTATAACTAATATATAACCCCTTTACTTTAAGGTTATTTTTAAACCTTAGAGTAACGTTAGAAAATAACCGTAGTTTAAAGATCTAATTAAACGTTAATCTAACGTTAGTAAATAACGTTACTTTAAAGTTGTTATTAAACTTTAATCTAACATTTAAAAATACCGTTCGCTTAACGTTTTCTTATAACGTTAATCTAACGTTAGAATTAACCTAGAATATAACCACGGTTGTAAAAAAACTGGGCAAAATCGGTTATGACAACGTTTGTCAAACGTTCGTGAAACGTTATTATAACTAATTTATAACATTTACGGTTTTATAACCCATGTTATACAACGGTTATATAACCATTGTCTAACTTTAGTTTGTGTATTTGGGAATTCATTGTGAATATGGATTCAATCGACTCCAATTGATTTATTATTTTTATCAAAGACATAAACTTCATAGTTTTGAATTAAATAATTAATTAAAAGTTACGAGGATTTTAGTTTATCACTCTTTGTGTACAAGTTAATTCATTAAACTCAGTGGTGTGTGTGCTTATTATAATTCTTTCGGGTAAGTATTGACTTTTAATAATGTTATATTTTTCCAGAATTTATCGATACTGCCTAGTAAGCATACCATTTTTAGGTGGTGAGGTTGGTTTTAGTTAGGTTAGTTTAGTTAGTTTTGACAATATACTTAGATTTTTGATATTAAAATTAGGTGGTGGGGTTGGTTTTGGTTAGGTTAGTTTAGTTAGTTTTGACAATACACTTCGATTTTTGATATAAAAACTAGGTGATGAGGTTGGTTTAAAATTTGAAATTTCACGAATAAATTTAAAATGTGATAAATTTAACTCCTTCTGTAATATTTTATAATCAAATATGTAATTATAATTATAAAATAGTAAGTATACCATTTCTAGAAGAATTAGCTTTATCGGACGATTAATTTATTTTATTCGTCCGATAGTCGGACGACTAAGTTTTTTTTTATTCGTCCGATTATCGGACGACTAAGTTTTTTTTTATTCGTCCGATTATCGGACGACTAGCAACACCCATTAAATTTAGCAGTTCATGCTTTTTTCTTTCAAAATTGTCATCCTTGAAATATTTACTACAAATTCTTGCATTTTTTATTACAAATTTATCTGACCGGGAACATTTACCAACCCATTCTTTACACAAGGAATCATTTTTTGAGAACTGCAAATAGGTTACATTTTGATTAAGTCAATAGTTTAGCCATAATCAAAATGGCAACTCTCGAAAAACTCACACGGTATATACATATATGTATATAATATATATATATATAACTAGTTGCAGAGTTTTTGAGGTATCAAAGTCCAACAAAAAGGAAAGATGTATTTTTAGTAAGAGATATACATATTTTATTATATTAAGAAGATAAAATACTTTTGCAATAAAGATGGATATAGAGTAATTATGTCTAAACTCCCCCTATTAGTTGTTATATCTCTCACTCAGGTAATATTGAACGATACATACAATGTATAAAAATACACTACGTTGTAAAAAAAAGTAATCGATTTTGAAATAGTTTGCTTATTTATATATGTAGTAATGCAATGATGTACCTACTTAAATAAGTAATTTTAAATTAAATAAATAATATTAAGAAATTACCTTTACTAACTCTGAATACTTCGAAGTAAAAAAATGAAGTAGTTGTTATTGTTAACTTATTCATCTATAACCCATACTTAACATAATTTTTCGTAAACTGTATTTGCTTCCAGTATAATTAACTGCTTGAACAAATTTCCTATGAATGTTGTTCAATATGGGAACAATTTTTTCCGTCGTAAAAATATTTTGTATAATATTATTAAGTACTCCCTTATCGAAGCTGTCCAGATCTGTTTTATGTTTTACATGTTTTTTTCTTTCTTTTTCAGCAAAAATAGCTTCTGATCCATCATTTTTTTTTTGCTTCACTAGCTATTCTAGTTAAAGTTGCCAGCGATATACCCGTAGCTCCAGTAACACGATTTTTAACTTGAGTTAATGGGATTTTCACACCATCACTTTCACTTTTCATAAACACTAACACATTTAAAATGATAAGTGTTGCTTGTGGACTTAACATTTTATTTTTAATACTCGTATTCATTTCCATATTTAAATTAATTAAATATCAATAGATAAAAACCCGATTAAAATAGAGGGTATAAAAAAGTATAATAATAATCAAGAATACGATAAGTTAAAAAAAAAATTGTTAAAATATCGAAAATTGTATCTCGCAGGTAAAGCACTTGACTAGCCAAAGCTAAGTAAAAGTACTGATTCTAAAAATTACAAATTTATTTGTAAACATACAAATTTTGTAAAACTAATAAACAGATTTTATTGAAAAATTCATAATAATAGCAATATTTACAAAGGTAGGTTTTATGCAGGTTTTATGACTGTATCAGGTAGTTCAATAAAATTGAATACATTTCAATTAATTAACCACTGAAAAGTACAGACTTTAAAAGAAAAAATTTTAGACCGTTTTATTATTTGCAATATTTAGTAAATTGTTCAGAAAGTATAAAATATTAAAAATTAAACGTTTCTAAACTACAAGAAATATATAATATAATTAAAACTAGAAATACCTATGATAAGAAATTTAATGTTTCAAAACGACTTAACGCTACCAATTTTAAAATATTAAATACTAACAGGAAAATTTTTTATGAAAAATACCCTTACATAGTAATAATAACATATTTTGGTATTTATAAATACGATTTTTTTAATGGTGTAGACCCTTACTTTCATTTATTTAACGGAGTACTGTAGTAAAACTGGAAGTGGACTTTAGTCGCTCAGAAACTTTGCAACTACCTATATACTACTAACTACCTATATATATATATATATATATATATATATATATATATATATATATATATATATATATATATATATATATATATACAGTGGCCATCCAATAGTACGTACTCTAGAATATTCTAATCGTCAACTAGCAGAGATATCAAAAACAGACTTCACTGTTGAATTGGTCATTAAAAATGAGATGACACTGTAGTTTGAAAAAAATTCTAGAATGTTCTATTTGTCAACTAGCAAAGATATTGAAAAATCAATTGTAACATTTAATTGTTCATTGAAAAGGAGGTCAAATTACACATTTTGACAAATGTTCTGGAATATTCTATTCGTCAAATAACACATTTTGAGAAATGTTCTAGAATATTCTATTTGTCAACTAACAAAATTATTGAAAATTTATTGTACCACTTAATTGTCCAACCGAAATTAAACTAATGTAAACCAAATCTCCGATTTTGACAAACAATTTTTGCTATTTGACGAATAGAATATTCTAGAACATTTATCAAAATGTGCTATTCTGCCTTTTATTTGATGACCAATTAAATGGTGCAATCGATTTTTCGATATCTTTGTTAGTTGATGAATAGAACATTCTAGAATTTTTGTCAAAATGCGCTGCTTAATCTAATTTTTAGTGCCCAATTCAATAGTGAAGTTTGTTTTTTGGTATCTTTGCTAGTTCACGACTAGAACATTCTAGAATATTTTCAGCTTCCGCTATTTGGCGTCTTTTACGCTAATGAATGCGATAGTGAAGTTAATTTTTCGACAGTTTTCTAAAAGTCGTCACTCATATTCAATAGTATTACATTCGATTTCCTTTGTCTACACAACCGAATTTTAGGTATAAATTGTCTCTTAAGATAATATTGTTTTAAATAAATTCTGTTAATTAATATTTACCAACCCCCGAAACAAAAGTTTACCGACGCCCCTGATCTTCCGATTTTACGTACTTCCCCTTAAATTTGCACCGACCACTACGTAAAATTGGATTTGTGGTGTATATATATATATATATATATATATATATACAGCGTGTCCAAAAATTATAAGACCACTTAAACATTTAGATAATATATTTTAGTCGTTAATGATTAAAACATTTTGAACATATATCAGGAACCCTCATCGTCATCACTCATTATAACTGACAGTGTATTGGTCCTTTATTATTTGTCTGTTTTTAGAAGATAAAAAAATAAAATAAACAAATAATGTACAAATTGCTGTCCAATATTATAAGACCACTTCACTATTAAATGTTTGTTTATCTTTAAATTTAAAAAATATGATGTTGAATCATCTTAAGATATATTAGTAACAAAAGCAGAAATTAGTTTTAATCTGTAACTTGGTTCGTTCAGTGCTTTAAAATAAAAAATTCAATATGTCTCGAAACAAAATACTATCGATAGAAGAGCGATCTAAAATAGCGGCGTTTTGGGAAGCAGGCTGGTCAGAGAGACGTATTGCAAAAAAATTAGGAAGATCGAAGACTGTAGTTCATAATTTTATTTCTAAAGGGGCGAGCAATTATGGGAAAAGCTTACGTGGCAGACCGCGAAAATTAACCCCCAAGGATGAAAGACGGATTGTACGCTTAGCAATCAACGAAAACAGATCAGCTAGAGAAATTAAATCAATATTGAATCTAAACGTTTGTAAACAAACGATTTGTAACATTTTGAAAAGGACAAAACTTGTGAAATATGAAAAAAAATTAAAAAAGCCGCCACTTACTGAGGACCATAAAAATCAACGTTTAAACTTTGCAAAGAAGGTGATGACCTGGGACAACGAATGGGTGTGTACAATTTTCTCCGATGAAAAAAAATTTAATCTGGATGGACCCGACGGTTGGGCTTACTACTGGCACGATCTCCTCCGTGAAAAACAAATTTTTTCCAAAAGGCAGCAAGGAGGTGGTTCATTAATGGTCTGGGGGGCATTTGGATATAATGGACAAGTCAATATTGCCTTTTTAGATTCTAAAATGAATGCTGCAAAATACATATCAGTACTCGAAGAAAAACTTTTACCATATTTGGAGCTTCTAGGAACTCGGGAAATTATATTCCAACAAGATAATGCAGCCAGTCATGCGGCTCGAAAAACAAAAAATTGGTTTGAAATGAAAAATATTCGACTTCTGGAGTGGCTCTCAAGAAGTCCCGACTTAAATCCTATGGAGAATGTGTGGGGCATACTTTCCCGTAAAGTTTAAGACGGTGGTCGCAGACAATTTAGTAGTATAGAGGACTTAAGAAAAAAAAATTGAAGATGAGTGGTATTCCATTAATTCAGAAATTTTTCAAAAACTGATTGATGGTATGAAGGACAGAGTGTTCAAAATTATAAAAAATCGTGGTGGACCCTTTGATTATTAAATTATTTCTTAAATAGTAGTTAAGTGGTCTTATATTTTTGGACAGCTGTTTTTCTTATTTGTTAAATAAATTTTTCTTTTTCTATATAGGGTAAAAGCCCCGATTGTGGAACACTATTTTTAGGTATTTCATCAAACTTGCTTACAAAAATTAATAAATGAATTAAACACCCATTTTTTTTTCTTAATAAGCATGAAACCAAGTTTTTTTAATCCAATGAATATGTTTTTAAGAAAATATAACCCAAAAATTTTGATTTATTAATGTTTTGTTTTATAATTTGTTGACATCTATAAAAAAACGGACAGAAAATATTAACACCCTGTAAAAAATCAGCACATTGACACCTAAAAAAGAACACGTATGTACGAACATGAGATACATCAGACACATCTTTTGCCATCTTTTCACTCTATGACATAGAGTGACATCTAGTAGTAAATAGAATGTCAAATTAAAAAATATAGAATGGTTTAAATATTCGATAAAATAAACGACCGAAATCACAGAATATACCAAAATACCACAGAAAAATACTATATTTTGTTTCGCCATCTATGTATTTTGGTAAAGTTCTAATCAATTCTAAACTAACCATAAACTAACTTATCAAAATGGCGACAATTTTCATTATTAATAAAATTTTGCAACTTTAAATCAATATTTTTTTATTTATCAATTGACGATACGCTCCGAAATAAAAAAAATATTAAAAATTTTACGATTTTAAAGCAGTAAGTAAATATTTTAGACTCAAAAAGAAATTAAAACTATTTATAATATAAATTTTTAGTTATTTTACGTACATGATTTTAGTTAAATACATAGGTTATATGTGTACTGAAAGAAATACACATATATGTAAATTACATTTAAACCGAATAAAAAGATGATTTAACTCTTATAATCTCTTAACTGGGCTAATAAAAATTATTTGTATAGTTTTATTGCGCTAACTTCGAAAATTAACTGGAAAATGTTGAAATTTATAAGGCATGTGTTTCTATAAATAAGCATTGATCAAATGCAAAAGAGACACATTTAGCAAAAACTGTTTAATTTATATATGTATTTCTTTAATTAAGTAAAGAAACATTAAATGTGAGATGAATTTAAATTGAAAAACAATCATTCTATTAATAATAATTTTTGTTATCAGACGTTTCTTTCAGAAATAACTTCATTAAGATATAAATGTCAAAACTGTTTTTCTATTGGATCGCGTTCCACAAACGGGGCTTTTACCCTATATGTGGAGTTAGTTAATTGTTACCTTATATCAGAAAGCAACATTGTATTTCAAAAACATTTCAGGTAAGAATATTTTCCAATTTCAACAAAAAGTTTTTCTCTTAGATATGTAAGGTGGTCTTATAATTTTTGGACGCGCTGTATATATATATATACATATATATATATATATATATATATATATATATATATATATTATATATATATATATATATATATATATATATATATATATATGTATATATATATATATATATATGTAAGTATATATATATATATACAGGCTGGGCTATTGTAATCTTTGCATCTAAATATCTCGCCAGAGACGCCACCTATCAAAAAATGACCTTTACAAAAGTTGTTAGGTACGAAGGGGGACATTAAATGGTGACCTTAAATTTCATTTTCAAGGTCATTTTGAGGTCAAGTCGTATTTTTCAAATGGAACGACCTACTTTTTTTTTTTTTTTTTTTTTTTTTTTAAATTAAAATTGGAGCACTGCTGCCGGTGGATGGCGCGGAACCTACTTTTTATTTCGGATTCTGAAAGAGCGTGAAATTTTACGTCGAAAATACTACGAACCAATTTTTTTTATTGACCTTTAATTTTTCATTTTTTAGCTATAAAATTTATTAGTTATGAAAAATTAATTTTTCATAAATTTTTAGTGTCATTTTTTTCTCGATTTTGACCTTTGAATGACCTTACAGGTTATTAAAAACGAACAGAAGCTCCTATTTTACGTCTCCAAAAGATGCCGACACTTTAAAGTTAGGTTTTTCTTTTAAAATCTAATTTTTGATTGTTCTTTGGTGGTCTTTACACCTCTTAAGGTCAATTATAAAAAAATTCGTTTATAGCATTTTCGACGTGAAATTTCACGCTCTTTCAGAATCCGAAATAAAAAGTGGGTCGTTCCATTTGAAAAATACGACTTGACCTCAAAATGACCTTAAGAATGAAATTCAAGGTCAAATTTAAGGTCACCATTTAATGTCCCCCTTCATACCTAACAACTGTTGTAAAGGTTATTTTTTGATAGGTGGCGCCTCTGGCGAGATATTTAGATGCGAAGATTAAAATGGCACACCCTGTGTATAAATAAATAAATAAATATATATATATATATATATATATATATATATATATATATATATATATATATATATATATATATATAGTTATAAGTTTTAGTGAATATCAATTTCGTATTCTAGGGACCTCGAAACATATCTCTGTTATAGTCTCGGTTTCAAGTCACGCCATGAGAACGACTGTAATTGTAGTAACGACTGTATTTCCAGTTTTAAAAATTCACTAAAAAGAGAAAATTTAATAATAATACAAATTTAATAAGATGGAACAAAAGGATAAATTATACAAAAACATAAAAATAATATATAAAATAAAATAGGTATATGATTTATTATTCTATTATCAAAATTTTGATGCGCGTTGTACGGCGAACATACAAAAAAACTAAAAAATTATTCAAAATTTTGGAGTGCGCGTTATACACCGGGAAATACGATACTTGAGCTTTAAAATTATGCCAGTTATAAAATGATCATTTTTCTACCTAGTTAATGATTATGCAATAACTTCGTTATTAATCGCCATGTTCGTTGCTGAGTTTTTCTGCTAAAAGTGAGATGTTAGCGCATGCGCAAGAACATTTTTATGAAGTACGATTCCATAAAAAAGGTCTTGCGCATGTGCCAACAGCTCACTTTGAGAAAAAAAACTCAGTAACGAACGCGCCGATTGTTATTACGGTTATTTGTATAAAATTGTTAAGTCATTGATTTTTAATTTTGAAAAATTAAAAAAAATAATTTGTACCATTTTGAGTAACTGATGTATAATATATTTAAACTGATTAAAAACGTACCGTAAAACCGTCTAGACCCGGACACTTTTTTACATCTTTTTGGTTAATTTTTTGTTTATACATGTTTCCGTCATAGATATCACTGCTAGGGATATCACCAATAAAAGTATAACCATTAGAAAGAGTGTATATTATTTGTTATATCCCTGACCCATTTGTTTCATTATAAGTAAAAATAAAAAAATAAAAATAATTAGTAAGTGTCTGGGTCTATACCCTTAATCGCTCTTGACCCGGACACTTACTTAAAAAATGTAATAACATGCAAACTAATCTCTCCCTTCGGGGTTAGGAGAGGCATAAACCGCGTAATTCTGGCGGGAATATAACGTATGGATAGTGGAAGTTACAGCCAGTGCGAATCGCGGCCATAGTTTAATAAACTGATGTGTCCGGGTCTAAACGGATATATATATCGAATATCACTTCAGACATCATTAAATGATGCGCGATAAAATTCTGAACACATATATGTATCAAAACTAAAACAATATGACAATTATGACGAAAATTACATGTCTAAGTTAGACACACATTTTATTTCTTTGAAAAACTGTAGGATAGTAATCCTGTAAAATGATATAGTAAAAATTGAAATACGTAGTTTTTATTGGTACAGCTGTTTCGAGGATGTTTTTTTCTTTCTAATGACGTCAAGAACAAATGTTCATTGTTGCAGGTTAATGTAAAAATTATTTACTTTAAAGAATGGCGCAAAGTGTCCGGGTCTAGATGGTTTTACGGTATTACGCTAAGGTCCCCCTAGTTCCACTTATAATGGAACTAGGCAGGCTCATGATTTTATAACTGGGCCGTGCGAATCGCTTACTAGAGTGTATTTGTCGCTTGAGGGGGGTCAGCTCCGTAAGGTGTTTGGTCTTCTAACGGGCCACAATAAGGAGTCCTCCTACCACATCCTTTGCAGCTGTGACGCCGTCGCGGTTAAGGCATCGATATCTGGGGTTCAGTCATCTGACCCCAGAACTTATCAGGGGGACCAACGTGAAGTGCTTGCTTTCCTTTATTAAGGGACTTGACTTCATTTGAGTCTTCCCTCTTAGTTTTAAGGGAGCACAAAGTGTCCAACAAAGTAGCCTACATGCGGTAGACCCCCATGGAGCTCACACCCTACTCTCTCATTCATTCTCAGTCCAAAAATCTTGGATGAGTTCTTCAGCTAAACACGTTCGATGCCAGAAACCTCAAAAAAATGTTTTTTGTAAAAATCTACCAAAATTCAAAAATTTTTCAAATTTTTTTTCACAATGGCAAAGAATGGAAAAAATAACATAAGTACGTTTTGGAATTATTGTCAAAACTGATTTTTGTAAGCGGAAATTCGCAATATTATGCAGGATGCTGCGACAGCGGTATTTATTTTTTCAATACTCAGGTCAACAAATAAATAAACCTTTGTTTTAAAGGAAGCATTTTTATTAATAAATAATAGTAATTGCATACAATGACAATTCTTTCAAACATATTTCAATAAAATTAAAAAGTAAAATTCACTTACAAACGAAGTATAAAATTAAATATGCACAGCGTTTTAACGCAAAAATAGTTACTAAACGATCTGTAACTATCTATTGCTTGTGGCAAGAGTTTGCATAATTTCTAATAAATTTTTTTTATACATTTTAAATTATTAGTTAAAAACGAATTTATACAAATAATCACATAACTTTTATATAATAGGAAATTATTTTCAATTTAACTGATGGAGTCCATTTTTAGAAACTTGAAAATAATTTTTTTAATGTTGGTATTAGGTCAGTCCATTATGAATATTCTGTTTAAATATTTATTCCTAAACAATAATTGATTAAGATTAATAATATTTAATAAATTGCACAATTTGATCAGAATTTAAAAAAATATTAAAAATAATTTTAAAACGTTGTGCAAACGAGAAATTAAAATAATATCACCACTGAGAATATTAAATTTATTACTTACATAATTTTAAAAACATTTACTTACATCTTCTAATTATTATGCAATAGACTAGAATTTTTGATACGCTGGTTTAAAAAGCAACCATTTTGTATTTTTCAAACGAAAATGCTTTTGAAAAAATATTTACATCTTATAAATATGTTTATTTTAATCTGCTTTATCTAGCTATTTGTATTTTTAGACAAAGAACACACATTTCAAACGAAATCGCAATATCAAAGCAGATTAAAAGTTTCTGATGGTTAGTCAAGAGACCAGAGGATCCAGGAGGAATGATTACGGGCGCAGTATTGGAAAAGTTTCTTTTAATTTAAGTTTTTCTACAGTATGTGTGTATAGAGATTTTCATTTAAAACGAAAATATGTATAGTGATTTCCGTTTAAAATGAAAATGTGTACTTTTAATAAGCAATCTTATTGTATCTACCGAAAAATTTGTAAATATTTAAATCGTATTTTTTCATTAGTGAGTTATGTCTGAACAATTAAAAAAAATATAGGCATTGAAAATACTAGCTGAAAATACTACTTGATTTTGATTTAATCTGTAACTTTCGCTGTTGTAATCAATTCTCCATTGAACTAACCACATTTTACATTGAAAAAACATTTGATTGACTTAAATATGTAACGATTGAATTAAATTATTCAATAAATAAGAAACAACTGAAAATCAAAAATATACAGAAAAATGTACAACACTATGCGATCATCTAGCAATTATATGATTTAAGGTGTTTTCGCAGTGTACAAATTGAAATTAATTATAATATTGTTTTATTTAAATTTGCATATGAATATGCGTGCCTTTTGTTTTCCAACGTATTTGCTTATTTAAATAGAATTTTTTTAAATATACACGTAAATATTAAACATTTTATTATATTGTACATTATATTAACTTAAAATCCTAATTTTAAATCATAAGAGGCAGTTTATAAATTAAAAAATGGATACTATTTTTTTCGAACATAAGTCTAATTTATGGCATTTTTATTATAAAAGATTTTTTATTTATTTATAAAAGTAACATATAGAGTAATATCGCTTTTTAGGACGTAATTCTTGTTTTGTTTTGCTTTTCATTAAAATTACAACTGATTATAATTTATTGTTATAAAGTTCAGCAGCCATTTTGTCTTTTCAAATAAATGGCAAGTAGAAAAATTTTCTTCAAAAGCAATAAAGACTCCTAAAATATGAATTTTTGAGTCTTTTATAACTTTTAAAAGATGACTGCTCACTTCAGTTTTACATTTCTAAAGAACTATTCAGTACACGTAATATAGTCTAAGATTCCGTAGCTGATTTCTGCAGGTATCTGTTTTTTTATTGAAACTTAATTTAAATGAATCCTTAATGGCAATGTAATATTGTGAAAAAATTGCCGCAAGTTATGGTTGCCATTACTTTTAATTAATTACTCTCTTATCACATCTCAGCTGCAATTATTGAAAAAAAAATTTATACATGTTGATCAATCAAGGCAATGAAATATTATTACATAATATGTACATACAATGTAATACATATTTCATTGCCTTGATTGATCAATATGTATAAATTTTTTTTTCAATAGTTGCAGCTGAGATGTGATAAGAGAGTAATTAATTAAAAGTAATGGCAACCATAACTTGCGACTATTTTTTCACAGGCAACCATGTATTATCGTGTTCAGAAAAAATAAAACTTTAATTTAGTATCTAATTTTCTCAAAAAACCCGTGACCGCAAATTATTAACAACAATATACCTGTTAACACCTGGCAACCTAGAGGTTGCGGCCGATTGAGAGCTGGCAACCCGAGAGCAATGTATTACATAACCATTAAGGATTCATTTAAATTAAGTTTCATTAAAAAAACAGATACAACTTGTCTATGAGACGATGATCTCTGACGCCGTCGTTGCCTTCATTGTGATCTGTCTTTTTTTAGCATAATATGTATTCCGTCTGTCTCTTTTTAGCATAACAGTTCGTGTCAATTCTCCTCTTCCCTTCGTCCTGCTATTAGAGATCGTCGTCTCATAGACAAGTAGTACCTGCAGAAATCAGCTGCGGGATCTTGTACTAATAGGGACGCCATTTTGACAGATTCTTTTAACATCAAATTTTGTCATGTTAAAAATTGAAATCTGTCAAATTGTGACTCGAGACTAATATTTAGAAATAAGAGAATGTCTAAATGCATTTTTTCTGACGAATTAATTTTGTTGAGTAATAAATAGAGAGCCTAGTTGACTTCGAATCACCAATGTGAATGTGATACTACGGATGTAACTGAATTTTATGTAAGCGCATTATTACACTAAGAACATAATGTATTCTTTTAATTTTAATTTTTTTTTTATTTTTATTTTTTTTTGTTACCAGCTAAATGAAAGGATAAAGAGATCTTACCAAACATTTAATCTGGTGCAAGTTATAACCTACATAAATATCTTCATAAATATCTTTTTTATCTTTAATTTAAAACTCATTAATAGATTGTATAAGGAATTAACCAGTTTTAAATTAATTACATTTTTTTAAGTAATACCATCTACAGTATTTTTTTTGTTTTTTAAATTTTTCTTTGCAGACAGGATTCATACTTTATATTTTCGGTGGTTACTTGGTTAATAAGTAGTTTATCATTCTTAATTTATTCTCTAGGTCTAATTTATGTTGGACATAAAACTGAAACAAAAAGAAAATAACATTAGTGATTATTAACTTTAAAAAGAGCAAAATAACAATCTGGTAGGTGATATTTTTTAATATGTATCTTAAGAGATTAGGAGTAGTCAGCAATCTAAAAACTTGAGTATATTAAATAATTTTTTTTTGACAATAATTTAATTTATTTTATTAAACAAATAATACCAGCTTATTATATTATGTTTTAACTTTATTTTAAAATATTTAAAAAAAAAAAAAAATTTATCGTAAACCATCTTATCGCCATATATGTTCCCCGTCGTGATTTGCGGTGACCATCACAACATTTTATTGGTTCATCTAAAAATCAACCAAACAAAAAAATCAGTTTAATAGTTAATTTAGTGCCCGATCAAAGGATCTTTTTTTTCAATAAAAATTTGTATTTTCTATCAACACTAAAACTAATAATTTTTTCCTTAAAATAAATTATGAGGCCGTCATTTTGTATATTTTCACAAGAAAATAAAAAACTTCGATTGGGCACTAGATTAACTATTAATTCTTTAAATGATTAAGACGAATTAACTCGTCCTGTAATATGGCGGCTCAAAATGCTGTGATATGTATATATTCACTGGTACAAGTGCGGCCATCTGTGACAGATTTTTCGAAATACAGTATAATTCTAAATAATGTTCAATTTTATCAACATAGTTTAGTACAATTTATATTTTGTAAATTTCTAGGGTTCACTTTTTTAATGTTGGGATCTTTGATTTTTTTTTTCTTTTTTTTGTAACCTTATCTGTTGTACTTATCACTGGCAGTAAAAAGTCCGGTATTTTGAGACAAAAAAATTTTTTAATATAGTTTGTTTAAAAGGGTTAAACTAACGATTTTTTTGTTTGATTGATTTTTAGATGAACCAATAAAATGTTGTGATGATCACCGCAAAGCACGACTTGTGTGACGGGGTGCAAAAAATATGCCGATAAATTGGTCTACAATAAATAATTTTTTTTTTTAATTTTTTGTCAAATAAAGTTAAAACACAATATAATAATTCTCTATTATTTATTTTATAAAATAAGTTAAACTACTGTCAGAAAAAAATTATTTAAATTACTCCATCTTTTACACCGCTGACTACCCCTAACCCCTTAAATAGTCAATATACTAGTAGAGGTTTCTCTCTACTTCCTTAAATTGACTCAATAAGTAGTATAAAATTGTATTATTATTATAATTTATATAAATTGTATTATTATTGTAATTTATAACTTTAATTTTAATAATTTATAATAATATTAAATTAAATTTGAATTTTTAAGGATACGATCAATATACTTTATATAATTGTAATACTATTTAAATTGGTGTATTTAAATAATTTTGCAGTTTATTGTTAGTGTCAACTACTAGGTTAGGCCTCAACAGAGATTATGCATGTAATTCAAACAAATCATAACTTTTTATTTTTATTTTAATTTTTTTTTATTAGTATTTTAACAGAAAACCTAAAAGTAACAATAAAAGATCGAATTTTTATAACTCTTTATAAAAAAAATTAAGTAATTTTTGTTGAAAACTTAAACGTAAATATGAAAGGAGTCATTATTTGTGATGAAATATGGTATGCAGACAACAGAATGAAAATAAAAGAAGAAACTGAAAGGGTATAGCCGGATAAGTATAGGTGAATCGGCCCCGGAAGCGAATTATTTTAATAACTATATTAAAGGTATGGTGAGGCTGTAAGTAATTGATATCTACAATTTTGGCGGCAAAAACTGAGTAGTTATGGAGATAACTAAAAAAATTTAAAAAACTACAAAATTTTTTTTCTTGGTAACTACTCAACATAGGAAAATAATTCCAAATCCACATGAATATTTATGTATAATGAAATAATTCGCGTCTGGGGCCGATTCACCTATACTTATCCGGCTATACCCTTTGAGAGACGCATATTGTGAGGGTTGTTATTGAGGTTATTGTGATTCAATTTGCCATTATTACCGGCAAGAAGTCGTTGGAAATTTAAAAACCTTTTTGTTTTTTACATATTTAAGTTGCTTCCAAATTGTTCTCGATTGTACTTCTGGAGCAATTGCTCCAAAGGAAAATTAATTATTTAATTAGTTGTTTCTAAGCAAGAAAATTTTTTTTAATCATCGAAATCTCGTAAAATAACGTTTTTCATCTATTTTTTTGTCTTACTAATAAATTACACCCATTTTATTCTAATTAAAAGTAAAATATTCATTTTTCTGAATAATAATTAAAATTTTTATTATCTATTCATAACATAATCACTCATTTGACAAAATGTAATTACCCTTAAATATATACAAACGCAGGGGCGATTTTAGGATTTTTATTTTGGGTAGGCCTGAATATTTGTATACATATTATAACAGACGGTAATAGAGAATCGCGGAAAAAATCCAGAGCCCCGGAGGACAAAAAAAAATATCGCCATTAAAAAACTAACCGGTGAATAAGGAAAAAATTATTATTAATCTTTTCTTATTTTTTTTTCATTTTTCAAAATTTTTGGGTAAGCCCGAACCTACCCTGGCTACCCGCTAAAATCGCCACTGCGCAAACGACACATAAAATGTATGCCTGATTGCCTATATTTTGTAACAGTTTCCTAATTGAGAATATTACCTTTAAATATATTTTAATTATTATTCCGAAAAATTAATATTTAACTTTTAAATTAGATGGAGCAAATTAAGAGCATTTTATTGGTATAAAGAAATTATGTAAAAAACATTATTCTGGGCGATTTTGAAGATTGAAAAACGGAAAAAATTTTTTGCTTATAAATAACTAATTTTAAATAATTAAATATTTAGGCACATAAAAAACAAAAAAAAATTCGTTTTGCTGGCGCCAACTTTTTTCCGGATCCGTTATTAGATTATTTTGTTGGAACATTTGTTGGAGGTTGGGTACTTTCTTTTTTGTACAAATTATAATAATAGAAGCCAGATTTGTGTAAGCACAATCGGATAAGGCTAGTGTTCGTGTCATGGACCCATAATCATAAAAGTGCTATTATAAAAAAAATCACCTTTTTAGAGACCGTAATTTATTTTATGACTTGTTTTGGAAAAAATTCTTTTATCATCTTAAATTTTTAAAAATTTTTGAATTGAGTAAAAAAAAATTACGTTCTACGTAATATATGGATTTATATGTAACTAAAAATTAATATTATTATAACAATGTGTTAAAATGGTTATGAAAATTTATTATAAATGCATATAGCAATAATTTTAATAATATATAGATAGTTTTATCTCGATTGAAGGTTCCCAGTGGATACAAAACCAATTGCTCAATCTCGTCCAACTAACTGAACCGAAGTCGATAAAATTGAGTTAACTGATTAAATTGATTCAAATACTGACATTTTGTGCATCAGATACAATAACCTAAATAATAACATATCCAAAAATTATTCATTAATCTTTAAAATCCTCTAATGTACCAACTACCTACCTTAAAGATGTATTTATTAAAACATGTTTGTGTCGTTAGAGTATGCGTAATTCGATTTATTTAAATGAGAAGTATTTAATAAAAATTAATTTGTAATACCTTTTAATATATAGTCCGTCAAAAGAGTTGGAACAGTTGGACTGTCTTCATTGATCGCTTTCAAGACTGAAAATAAAAAAGTAAGTTCAAGTTTTTTTTTTTTTTTTTAATGTTTACATTTGTCTATAACTACTTACTCTTTATTAAAACTTGTAAAGCTTGGTTGTCTGGTGGGCCACTATCTAAATGGTATGGAATTACAGTTGTCAAATACTGGAATAAAAATTAAGACGTTAATAACAATATTCAGAGTCGAATTTTACTCGAATTTCTTACCTTTGGATCTAATCCTGATGGTGATGGACGTTGAGCGTTGGCATTTTTAGCCGATCGTTTTTTCTCTACGTGATACTGTCTTCGTTTATTTTGGACCGCTAATAACAATGAGATAAATGTATTTTTTAATTCTTTTTCGTACTCCAACTCATCTCTTAATGCTAATTCAGAAATTAACGTTTCTGAAAATTCACGAATCAACACTTCCAGTTCCAAATAAAGTTCATTTAACTGTGACAGGCTTAATGCTTTGAGCTCTATAAAACAACATAATCATATTTTAGTATACTGAAAACTCTTGACTGTTATTGTGCTTTTAAATTGTTTAAGTACTTACTGTCTTCATATAACGGTGAACTCAAAACTTGTTTTCCTTTTTCTAAAACTTCATTACCGTCTAACAATGACCCTTCAGAGTCTGGAGATCGTTCTAATGAATTTTCATCATCTTCTTGCATCATATCGTCAATTTCACGAATCACTTCTTCAGCGGTGATTATTGGTTCGGTATCTTGATTTAAGCCACTAAGTATCATCGAATGCATGTCTAAATCACTTGCTACCGCTTCATCTTCCGAACTTAATGTTAGTAGATCATCTTCCGGTGACATATTGTCCTAAAATAAAATAAGAAATTATAAGTTACAATTTATTCTTGTTACAATTTTTAATCTATTTAGGAAAGGTTGCAATAAAAAATCAAAATTTTTGGATGTAACAGTTAGCCACGTCCAAGAGTTTATTTATAGTTTTGCCCTGTAAAAAGTGGTTAAAGGAGATACTTTTCTAAACAGGATGCAACTAAATTGTCTAATAACTTGTTCACATCAAATCGACAAGTAATAAGTAGTAATTAGAACGTATAAGAAGGTCAAAAAAGTAAAACAGCGTTGATAGGTAATAATAAACTACCATACTTGCGTTCTACATACTGCTTACTGCTTCTATGTAAACGAGTTATATTAGGATTACTAATAAATTGCACATGTCCTAAAAAGCCATTATTTTTTCATCATAAAACTGAACGAGTGTCCCCACAAATGTGGTCAAGAGGATGAACCCTATATCATATTCTTTCTAATTATATAACATCTAGGACTTCCCGTACTGATGAGACAGGATATGGAGGTTCGATTTCAGACATTCCTAGTCAGACTGTGTGGGGTACAATTAGACCATTTTTAGGAATGGATTTAGTTTAGGCTTGTGATAGATGATAACGTCAAATTTTTTCTAGCGGTCTTTTAAAGCGAAAATGATGGAATCAACATTCAAGAAAATGTGGTGGTGAACACAATTTTAACTTTTAAGTAAAAAAGTTTTGTTACTGACGTCCTTTTTCGGGTTTCGTAGTACAACAACGAAATCTTTCATCATTATCATATTTATCATCATTCATCACATTAGGTGGTCTACTCGTACTTGTTGAAGAATCAGTGTCGGATCTTACGTAATTTAATAGACAGTGGGTTTGATAAACATGTGTTATTTATACTTTCTCATAGCACTTTTTTACGTAGTCTCATTTTGGAAGTATTGTTATATTTCAGGAGAAAATTTGGACAGAATTTCAACTTTAGTCGTTCTAAACAGTCCGAAAATTATATTTCTAAATAAAATAATTTTTTTTACATCTATTCTACAAGTAAATTAAACTCAGTTATTCTGAACAGACTACATGACAGAGATATTAGCTTTATCTTATTACAAAAGCTAATATTTTCAATTTGTTTATTTTGCTGCAAAAAAATTAAAACCATTAAAAGCTGAGACGTGACATTTATATTTTAAAAGATAAACTACCTGTTGGGCTGGCCATTAATTGCTGGTTCGTTTCTTAGATAAAAAAATAAGGCCCGATTTACATTAACGCTCTGCTCTCACTCCGATATCACTGCTTCAGATTCGATAAAATATTCTTACACAATAAACAATGACTGTATTCACATCATCGCTCTGATATCGGTCCGATATCAGCCACGGTTCTCTCTCGCTCCAATGTCACTCCAATATCAATACCACTCAAGTAATATTTTATCGGAGCGATATCAGACTTGTTATGGCTTGTACCTATAGTGCAAACACTTTTTTTATTCCACTCCACTCCGCTTGCATTCAGTTGTTATGAAAAGATATTTGTATCGAACTGAGACCGAACTGGGAGTGTACCCAGAGTGGCATTATAATGTGAATAGAGAACGAATAGGTACCAGCATGATATCAGCACTGTAATGTGAACACAAGATTATATCGAATCGGGAGCGTAGTGATATCGAAGTAAAAGCGGACCGTTAATGTAAATCGGGCCTAAAACTACTCCGATTGAACCTAGTCTACACAAATATAGATCTGATTGCCGCAAAATTATTTTTTAAAAAATTCAAACAAAATTTTTTGTTCCATTTGTTATTTATTGCTACGTCGGATCTATTTCATCGATAAATTAACACACCGTCCCATTTAAAAAAAGTGTCAGTCTGTACCATAGCTTGAAAATTAAAGGAGCTATAAAGTTCCTGGTTATAGCAATCGATTCTCCCTAGCGGTATCTATAAGTTTTATCAAATTAAAAATCACACAGTGATTGAAAAATCATCAAACTAGATCGGTTGGGATACGGTGTTCGATGATTTTTCAATAATACAAATAAAAGTTCACTATACTTAACAATGCTCATAAATACATAGATAATATTGAAATTAAAACTGTCACATATCTGAACAAATTGATTAAGTCAATACTTTAGCCGCAATAAAAATGGCAACTCAAAAAAAAACCTCAGCCATTATATGTACATATATGGGCATGCTGTTGACTATTATTTTATTATACATTAATTTATTCTTGGAATCAAGTCGGTCAGATCATTTAAATTATACATATTTTGATTAATTAATAAAACACAGTAGATATAAAGTGCTATTTTTTTTTATAATTATTTCAACAATTGACAATAAAATTTATCCACATGATATGTGATTATTAAAGCGAGGAATTGTAGTGTAGTATAAATCATTATGTCAAAAAATTGAATCCTTTTCCAGGAGCGCAAAAACAAGTACTGGGGGTCAAAAAATGACAATAAATTATAATTTTAAAATCTATAGTCGTTTAAAAATTTGAATTGTTATTATGTTTATGCAAACGAAAATGTTACTTTCATTGAAAGATAGCACACCTTATTCACATATTAATTTTCAACAAAACAGTAGTCAATACTGGCTAGATGCCTAGATGTTGGTTGCAATTAATAATAAAAAACCAATGAAAAAAATATTTTTTTGCAACTAATTACTGAAAAATTCAACTATTAGTATTAACTAATAAGTAATTTAGTTTTTAGTTGTAGTTGTTATAAAAAAATCACAACCATAAGTTTAAAAAAATTGGATACTATTTGCAATCTGTTTTCGATCGAAAGATTTTGCTAACGAAAAATAAGTATAATTTACAGTAGATGTTATATATTTGAAAGGATACTTCCTTTCCTTATATCATCCATTTTGGAAATATCGTTATTTTCGATATCGATAATTTTCGATAACGAAAAGTAGGTTTTAATAGTAGCAATATGTTCGGAACACCCACAACTTGCTTCGCTTAAGCCTTCAAAAATTTCGTTATTTTTGAGCTACGACGCACCGTTTAGGAGATATTTACGATTAAAGTTTTCGATAGCGTAAGTTAACGAAAAGTAGTTTTTAAAATAATTGTTCTGTTACTGACCTGATCAGTGGGACTAAATGAGCCTAAATTAACTAGTTATAACAAATTTATGACAAGTTACGCGGTATCGATAATTTTCGATAGCGAAAAGTAGGTTTTGACAGTCACAATACATTCGGAATACCCACAACTTGCTTCGCTTAAGCCTTCAAAAATTTCGTTATTTTTGAGCTACGACGTACCGTTTAGGAGATATTTACGATTAAAGTTTTCGATAGCGTAAGTTAACGAAAAGTAGTTTTTAAAATAATTGTTCTGTTACTAACCAGATCAGTGGGACTAAAAGAGCCTAAATTAACTAGTTATAACCAATTTATGACAAGTTACGCGGTATCGATAATTTTCGATAGCGAAAAGTAGGTTTTGACAGTCGCAATACGTTCGGAATACCCACAACTTGCTTCGCTTAAGCCTTCAAAAATTTCGTTATTTTTGAGCTACGACGCACCGTTTAGGAGATATTTACGATTGAAATTTTCGATAGCGAAAAGTAACGATTTGTCATTTTTTTTAAAAATACACTATCGTTGACGAAATCAATGGGACTAATGGAGCCTAAATTCATCAATTATAACCAGTTTATGATAAATAAATCTTTATCTTTGCTAGTTCTCGAACAGAACATTCTAAAATTTTTGTTAAATATCTTTATTTAGCTTCTATTTCAATAATTCTTCTAATAGTGATATTAGTTTTTCGACATCTTTATTAATTTTCGAATAGAAACTTTTGTCAAATGTTTTCACTTGTATTTAGCTTGTTTTTCGATGACTAAACAAATGGTGAAGTAGATTTTTCGATATCTTTGTTGATATCCAGATAGAACATTCTCGAACTTTCGTTAAAGTTCGCTACATGGATCGTTTTTAACTAACTAATTCGATGGTGAAATCAAGTTTTGGATATCTTATCTGATTTTCGCATAGAATATTCTAGAGCTTTTACCGAATTTCATTTTTTGGTCACTTTTTTGATGAACAATCTAATGGTGATGCCAAATTTTCAATAATTGTTCTGATTTCCAAAAAGAATATTCTAGAACTTTTGACGAATTCTGCTATTTGGATATTTTTTTGATACCCAAACCAGTGGCGAAGTCGGTTTTTGGATATATTTTCTATTTTCAGAATAGAATATTCTCGAATTTTTGCCGAATTCCGCTAATTGATCGCTTTTCGATGAAAAATTGGGTGGTGAAATCAGATATTCGATATTTTTTTGTAATTTTCAAAAAGAATATTCTGGAACTTTTTCTAAATATCGGTACTTGGTTACTTTTTCGTCGGTCAATCCATTGATTAAAGATTTTTGATATCTTTTCTGATTATTGAAAGAATATTCTAGAACTTTTGCCTGATTTTGCTATTCAAGCATCTTTTCGATGACCAACCCAGTGGTGAAATCGAATTATGTAATAGCTTTAATTTATCTGCATCTCTATACAAGGAATATGTCCTCATAAAAATTTACAAGACACGCTCCTCTCAGATATGTTTATTCAATTTGTGTATGGAATTCAATTTTTTGACAGGATGATTTATAGTTTTAGTGTATGGAAAAAAATTTTTTCTTCAGTTAGATGTTTACATAACTCACATGCAGTTGATCAAATTAAACTGTGTTCGTTCGTCGCGCGAGCGATGTTACAAACTTAAATTGAACGACTATGTTATTTATATGAAATTTAATTGTTTTCAAAACAAAATATATTTGTAGAGTACCTCTTTAGTTCGTGTCACCCAAACTATAAAGCGCATTTAGAAAAAAATTATAAATGTACTTATGAAAAATAGATAAATTATGTGCCGCTTCTAACGAATGGTGAAACGTTTTTCCGGCAATTTTTGACAGGATAATTTATTACCTGCACTATGAATCCTCGCATTAGTGATTATTTAGTAGCCGCTCTTCGATGATGTCATCAGTTATTATTATTATTATTTTTTTTTTTTTTTGTACAATAATATGTAATTATAAAATAATTATGCATTATTTGAAAACCCACGCGCTATAAATATTTTGGATAGTGATTTATTTAAATATGCTTATTAAAAATATTATTCCAGTAATATCTAACTTAATAAGTTCCCTTCGAGTTCTGAAATTTGCGTTTTGCTGATAATTTCTAACTTTGTGGTGGTCCCTGCACATTTAGTAATTAAATTAAAAACAGACTGTATAAAGTTTATCGCTTATATAATATTTTTTTCTTTTATTATATGTATTAAGAACTCGTGAATTTTTTCTTTTTGAATTTTCTTCCCTGAGAAAAAAGTAAATACTTCTGATGAAAAAATCTCAGTTTCTATAAATGTTGTATGAAATATCGTCGCTATACGTTTACTTAAAAAAAAGTAAAAGAAAATGATCTTCATTTAGAAGAGTGAAAAATTGCCGAAGGGAAAACTTGATATTGTAGGTATATTAATATGTAGGTATATATACAGTTGAATATATATTTGAAATGTTCTGTTTCTTAAGGCAAATAATAACTGATGTAGAAAGCCATATTAATATAACCTAGAAATTTCTATGATTTAGAAATTGTATTTTTACGTTACATTCGTGCTCATTGTTGGAAGAAAATGTGTATATAGCATGAATTTTAATTTCTAATTTTTGATTGTTAATTTAGCTACTCAATTTTATTTGATGAATTCAGTTTGGAAATATGACATATTCCAAAACTGGATAGATTTTCTATTTTATTTATGTTTACTTGATAGTGTGCCTATGGGCCTCTAGGTAGTTTAAGATAGCCCTGACTAGAAGGCAGAAGCGGGGCAAAGGGTGGGCGAAGTAGGCGACACCTTATAGCCTCGCATCCTTGGGGGACACGCATTTGTAAGAAAACTGGTAGGACTTGATTAAGGTTGTTGTCGTTTATTGAATCTTTTTTTTTGCTCGTCACCTAAGTTTCAGGAGAATATTTTTTGAAAAAGCGTTTGCTCGTCGGTTAAATTTTAGGGAGTCGGAAAAATTCAAGAAGGGAGCCTCGTAAAAATCATCTTGTCCACTTCCCATTTTAATCTTGCGTGGCCTCTAGTAGAAAGACATTAAAAGTTTAAAAATAGGAAAAGGGGCAGGTAATATTTTTAAACATCATTTCGACAAATTTCCGAATTATTTATAGTTAACAGAAATTAGGCACTGTAAATTATCTTCAAAATGGTTATTTACACAGATAATAGTGATAGTATCTTATTTGCAGGAAATTTCCTAATCTACAAATCTGATAATTCAGATTTTCCCTGTAAAAGTAACCGTTAACGAAATATCCACGAAAAACCATTTTTTGTGACGCGGAAAATTTCTAGTGATAGTCGGATCGACTTCTACTGGTGACTTTAAACAGTTCGTTTAAAACCGTAATATCAAGCTTCATACTAAAATTCAGCTTTCCGAGAATTTTTCCGAAGTCTCATTTCACTGGGCTATAAACAATTCGGAAATTTGTCGAAATCCTGTTTGAAAATATGACCTGCTCCTTTTCAGCTTCTTATTTTTCATATCCTTCTACTTCAAAAGTAAACTTTGTTTATTTATATATGTATTGTTGAAATGATTTATTTATTTCACTTTTAACAGAGTAATTGTATTTGGTGAATAAAAAACTGTAATAAAATCCTACATATAATAGTTTCAATGTAATGAGAACTCATCTTTGAATGACCTAATTTTACGTTTTAGATTGATTTTTATTTTTACTGTATTCTAGTACAGCATATGTAGTTATCTATGCTAAATGTGAACACATGATATTAATACTAAATATGCCGGCGACCGATCGTTGAATCAGTCAGATCAGAATGTGCCTAGCCAGGTCAGGATTATTTTACAGCAAATCGTTGGTTTGCAAGAACAACGACTTAACGGTGAAAGTAATTTACGCTCTTCTAATTAAAAATCACATAGTCACTGAAAAATTGTTAGGCTAGATCGACTGGGACTCGAAACCAAGATCGCATGATAACCGGTCACGTGCTTTTATCACTAAGCTATATCCGATCCTTGTTCGAGAGTCACTCCAGTTCGACAACATATCAGTCACATAATTTTTATTCTCTTGATTCCGAGAAGCAGCTATTTTAATTTCAATATTGTCGATGTGCTTGCGATAATGTTTTATGATATTACTAAGAATCTCGTGTCTAATTTTTGACAATACTGGTACGTAACGTAATTACGTAATATTGGTAGATGTGTGTGTTTTAGAGGGAATTTTTAAACTAATATATAAGGAATAATTTTTTTACGAATTATTAAAATGTGTTGTCCTAAATAGTATGTTGTGCACCAAGGGACTAAAGTGTGAGTTTTAATCCCGAGTGTGAAGTTTATTGCCAAAGGGCCTGTAAAGGGTTTACGATTGTTTTGTGTATAATATATGCATGAAATTTTAATTTAATATATGTTGCCTGGTAACGTACAAGTAAACAAAGTAGTTTATATTTTGTTTTGATCGCTTCCATATGTACATATTATACAAACAATTAATGAAATTAGAAATTTACCAGCTCGTTGAATAATAAACTATTTTTAATGTTAACACTTTTTGAAAAACTGTTAAATACTGTATTACCTAGCAACATTATTATGTAGTTTCAATCAACCATATCGTCGCATGTCAAATGTTATTAGATGTGTCTGAATTTTTAAATCAGCTTTTTCATGAAATAGCTGACTCAATTAGTAATTTCAGAAAATGCCTGTGTATAACTAGGCACATTATGATCTGGCTAATTTAACAATCGGTCGTCGACATATACATTATTATATTGTGTATAAGTAGTACAGTACATACAATGCAGAATTTGTATTGCAGTAAAACACCGTCCACTACAGTATACCACAGAACACTGCTGCTGATATGACGTAAACAGTGGTGGAAAATAAATTTTCCAACTTGGAATAAATATGTTTACTTTTTATGTGAAATATAATTATTAATATGTTTACTTTTTGCTGAAAGCTAATGAAACAAAAATTAGAAAAATGTTAGCAAAAAATTATTACATTATGTATCACTAGCTTCGCATTTTAGTTATGAATGAAACGTCTGTATTTTTTCATGTATTGATTAATTTGCAAAAAAAAGTTAGCCAACGTATTTATCGAATATAAATTGCTTTTTGATTACTATATGGAAATTTAATTCGAAACTGATCGATCAAATAAATAATGCAAGTGAAAAAGAAAAAAATTATCGCTTGCTTTCGACGAAATAAAATTTAGTTTTTAAATTTTACGAAAAAAAAAATTTCATAAAAAGTATATAATATGATGCCAGTTCTTTAAAATCATTATGAGAGTGTCGGAAAGCATCTCAAAGTTATTTGAAATGATTGTCTCCATTTTGTTAAATTTTTGTCCGAATTGTGTATGTCAGAAAATAACGATTCTATTTGAGTCTGAACCTTTTATTTGTGAATTCAGATTTTAGCCGTTTCATAAAATTATAATATTAAAATTAAATATTGGTAAAATACCCACATTTATAAAAATATAATATTAAATGCAGGTTATCTCTTACTAATTACTAATTACATTACTAATTACAATTATATTAACCCTAGAACGACAAGGCTCTGTTATGGGACAAATTTAGCAAGTGGTGTCATAAATGACACCTATAATACACCGGTTCTAGTGTGTCAAACCGATAGTTAATTGATGTAAGTGTCAACGTCTATCTGTCTAGATGGTATTCAAATTTTTACCAAAAAAGAAACTTATTAGATTACTGTCAACTTCTACATTATCATTAAAAGTTACAGCGCTGAAACAAAAAACGTAGGTGTCATGTATGACACCGACTTGTCGTTCTAGGGTTAACGTAATACGTATACATGTAATTACTAATTATATTTATATTAACGTAATAAATATAATAAGCTTGGCTCTGAAGATTCATAGCAATAGTAGTACATACTCAACGGTGACATTTTAGTATTGTTAGTACACTCAATCGTTTAATTAGTACAGACATGTATATTTCTGGATACTATTTTGCCAGTAAATAAGTCGGAAAAATATTAAAAATACTCAACATCCCAAAATACATATATATGTCGTCTGCTTATGGGTTCATATTTATAAAAGTAAATGTATAAGATTAAATGTAGCTTATATATTAACTACGTTTATATAACTATGCATAAATAATTTTGGAAAAATGTAGCTACAAATTACAATTTAAAAATACGCTGCCAATGGGGTGTGGCACACAGCTTCCTCGTACTCGTAAAAGCACCTTGGTAATTTAACGCCCAATATATCTTTGTATAATTTAATATAGGTATACCTATAGGGTAAAAGCCCCTATATTGGAACGCGTTAATACTTATGTTCGAATAATTTTGACATTTATATATTAATGAAGTTATTTCTGAAAGAAACCCCTGATAACAAAAATTATTATTAATAGAATGATTATTTTTCAATTTAAATTCACCTCACATTTAATGTTTCCTCACTTAATTTAAGAAATACATATATATATATATATATATATATATATATATATATAATATATATATATATATATATATATATATATATATATATATTAAACAATTTTTGTTGAATAAAGAATTTTGATCCTTTATTTACGTCTGATACTTAAACCATTCTATGTTTCCTACTTTGACGTCTAAATGTCACTCTATGTGTGATATTACTCATATTACACGTCTGTTTATATATCGGATCCCAATTTCTAGTGTCATTAATATTTCTCTGTTTGGACATAGATGTCGACATTTTGTAAAAGAAAAACGTTAAAAAATAAAAATTTTTTGGTTGTATTTTTTTAAAAACATATTCATTGGATTTTTTAACTTTCTTTAATGCTTATTAAGAAAAAAAGTGGGTGTTTAATTTATTTGTCAATTTTTATAAGCCAGTTTAATTACACACCTAAAAATATTAGCTGTTGCTAGTCGTCCGCTAAACGGACGAATAAAATAACTTAGTCGTCCGCTAAACGGATGAATAAGTTGCTAGTCGTCCGCTAAACGGACGAATAAAATAACTTAATCGTCCGCTAAACGGATGAATAAAATAACTTAGTCGTCTGTAAAGTATTGACTTTTCGCGTAAGTATTGATTTTTAATAATGTTATTAGTTCTTAAATAGATGAAAGTAATTCAGAATCATATTTTAAAAATCGAATTGAAAAACTAGGTGGTGAGGTTGCTTTTGGTTAGGTTAGGGTATTTGGGCAAAGGGTAACCTTAATTAACCTCACCACCTAGTTTTTTCAGCAAAGTCGAAGTATATTGTCAAAACTAACCTAACCTTCAGGCAAAGGGTAGCCTTAACTAACCTCATCACCAAGTTTTCATATCAAAAATCGAAGTTTACTGTCAGAACTAACTAGATTAACCTAACCAAAACCAACCTTACCACCTAGTTTTTCAATTCGATTTTTTAAATATGATTCTAAATTACTTTCATGTATTTAAGAACTAATAACATTATTAAAAATCAATACTTGCGAAAAGTCAATACTTTACGGATGACTAACAAGTAAAGGTCTTGAAATGATAATTCCCAATTTTGATGAAACTTGGTAAGTATATAGAACACAGAAAAATAACAGACACGTATTTTTCTTTATCGGCCAAAAACGCCATTTAAGGGGTGTGTCCACCCCTAAAGTTAAGGTAAAAATTTAATTTTGTTAAATTACTCGAAAACTATAATAGATAGAAAAAATGTTTAAATTGACACAACCCTTCATTTTGAAAGATCTTTCTACTGAAGTACTCAAATCCAGGGTCGGATCTACTGGAGGGGCCTTGACTATAAAATTGAGGGTAAATTTTGAAACAGGGTGAATATGGTTCGACCAATCAGAATACTAATATCAAATATGAAAACTACATTAAAAATACTAGTTACTTGTTTTTGCTAAAAGCCGTTACGTTAAATATAAAAGCTCAAATCTTAATCTAAAATCTTACATGTCCACTCAATATTTTACTTATAATATCTTTAATAATAATTTTTTAAATCGTTTTTATTTATTGTATTTATACTTTACAGTCTACAATTAATATTTAAACAAAAATATTGGATAAAATTTTAGCATAATGTTATTCGTACAAAATTAAGAGCTCTATACAAATTCCGGTAGCTCTAGTTAATATTGGAAACTGGTGAAATATTTTAAAAACACAATCGGAGAAAAAATTTAAATTAATGTAGCATATAATTGTTTTAGAGCTCGAAAAAATACAGTGGGATATTAACATATACAAATCCAGTGTCGTAGTTATTAACGGGTCTTCAGAAAAACTTAAATATTTACTATGCCCAATTTTTAGTGCAACCTACTTCCGATTTTCGAACATTGGTGAATTCTGTTCGGATCAACATTGTTTCACAGATATGCCAGTAATATGCTTACAATGAAGCCTTTTCAATTTTTAGTAGCAATCGTGTAATATTAAATTTCCTTTAGAGTACTATTTTACTAGTCAATAAAAATGCTGGATCATTAATTTCAAAAGAATAATTTATACTGTAAAGTAAAATTTCTTATGTATAAAAACTGTAGTAATTAATTACATAGAAATATGCAAGAAATATGACTATTAATCAATTTAAATTTTGCCTCTACCGATTCTGTTTTTAAAATATTTCAACAGTTTGGGGGGAAAGGTCTACCCACAATGTCAACCTCCCATTGGGTCTGCTTAAAGACTACTGTACATAAATAATTCTTTTATCATTTCAGGGGGCTCCTCCCCTGGGCCCCCGATAGAGGCTTTGTCCCTTATACCTCACCGGGGACTTGGCCCTCTGTACCTAAGGGTGGGTACCCTTATCAAACAAATGTTATTATCATTTGTTCTCAAGATATGCGAGACAAAAAATATTTCATAAAAAGTTTCTTATTTCGTGTTTTTTTTACCCTTAAATTTTGTAATAATTTACTGGCGTTTTAACATCAATTAGATTTTTAGGCCATTATATAATAAAGACATGGTAACAAATCTATATGATCTATGTTGTGTGAATAAAGTTAACTCCGTTTTTTATCACAAAAAAAAACCGCTAATTCAAATTTGCTGAAAACTTTATCCGGTCTTTATTCTTTAATTAGACATCTAATGAAATCAGTCCGGAGTTGATATCATCATTTGTTCTCGAGATGTGCGAGACGAAAAAAAATTCACGAACGAACTAACGAGCACACACAGAGACATCACACTAAAAACGGTGGATTCGGATTCTAGTGACCTTGAAAAGTGGAGATACGAGGTGTGGCAATTAAGTTCCGGGAATTTGTCAATAAAAAACAAGAAAATGAAGTTTTAGGAAAAGTTTTACTATTGACCTTCACAATAATCTCCCTTTAACTCTACACAACGATTCCAACGTTTCTCCCATGATTTGAAGCACCCTTGGTAGTCCTCCGAAGTTAGCCCGTTTAGCACCACGGTTAGAGCTTCTTGGACCTCCTGTACGCCGCCATGATGAGTTCCCTTGAGGTGCGACTTCATCTTGGGGAATAGAAAAAAGTCGCAGGGAGCAATATCGGGGCTATAGGGTGGGTGAGGCAACGTTGGGATGCTTTTTTTTGCCCAAAACTCTTGCACAACGAACGAGGAATGGGCCGGTGCATTATCGTGATGCAAGAACCAGCCATCCTTCTCGTGTAACATCTTGCGAACCGTTTCTTTGTTGATGTTTAACTCGTAAGGCAATGCACGATGCCTAGGCGACGGTCAGACGTGATCAACATGCGCAAACGATCAACATTCGCGTCAGTACGAGAGGTAATGGGAGCTCCTTCACGTGGATCGTCTTCCACCGATTCACGCCCTTCCTTGAACCGCTTCGCCCATTCAAACACACGCGTTTTCGACATGCTATCGTCTCCATAGACAACCTGCAATTTTCGGAGGATTTCGAGGGTTTTTCGCGATTTCACTAAAAATTGAATCACAACACGTTGCTTGTAATGTACGCCACTAAAAAAGTTACTTGCAAAAAATACGCATAAAACAAAAACCAATCGTGCTATATACTTCAACTTTGAACTCTAACTAAAAGAAAGATCCCCCTTCTTAGACAGATGATAACAAATGAAAAAGTGTTGCCAGTTTTTAAATTATAACTAAATTCCCGGAACTTAATTGTCACACCTCGTATGTCCAAATTATCAATTCGTAAAATCGAGCCCATTACAATAGTAACTTCCAAAGGGAAGTTAACTAGAGCTATGGGAATTTGTATAGAGCTTTTAATTTTGTACGAATAACATTATAATAAAATTATATCCAATATTTTTGTTTAAATATTAATTGTAGAGTATAAATACAATAAATAAAAACGATTTAAAAAGTTATTTTTAAAGATATTATAAGTAAAATATTGATTGCACATGTAAGATTTTAGATTAAGATTTGAGCTTTTAGATTTAACGTAAGGCTTTTAGCAAAAACAGTAAACTAGTATTTTTGATGTAGTTTTCATATTTGATATTAGTATTTTGATTGGTCGAATCATATTCACCCTATTTCAAAATTTACCCCTAATTTTATAGTCAAGACCCCTCCAGTAGGTCCGACCCTGGATTTGAGTACACCAATAGAAAGATCTTTCAAAATGAAGGGTCGTGTCAATTTAAACCTTTTTTCTATCTATTGTAGTTTTCGAGTAATTTAACAAAATTAAATTTTACCCCAACTTTGGGGGTGGATTTCACCCCTTAAATGGCGTTTTTGGCCGATAAAGAAAAATACGTGTCTGTCATTTTTCTGTGTTCTACACACCTACCAAGTTTCATCAAAATTGGGAATTATCACTTCAAGACCTTTACTTGTAAGTTATTTTATTCATCCGTTTAGCGGACGACTAGACAGTTCAAAAAATATTGTTTGGTGTATAGGGGCTTTTACGTTAAATTAATAAAAATAAATAAACAATACGATTTATAAAAAATTGAGCGAAGTAGGACAAATAAGATATTGACATTTAATGGGATTTTATGGTAGCGTCGTGGATACTATTACTCCGAATGCAATGAAATTTGTAGGGGACCATCTAGGAACCAGACCGCATAATTTCTCACAATTTCATAAAAAACAATTGAATAGTTCAGAAGTTATGCCACTTGGTGCAAATTAGTATATTAATGGAATGACGTGGTAGCTACCGTTACTCCGATTTCGATTAAATTCTCAGGGGACCATCTAAGAATCAAACTGCATAATTTTTGAAAATTTCCTTAAAAACAATCGAATAATTCAGAAGTTATGCCAGTTGGTGTAAACTGGGGACACACAGACGGAAGGGACACACAGACAGACAGACGGATATCAAATCAAAATTGTTCAAGAGGCTCTAAAACGTAAAATGTGCGTAAAAAATTTTATTTTCGAGGGAAAAATTTTTTTATTTTTCAAAAGTGATCACAATGCTTCCGCTATTTAGTAGTCCCGGAAGCAATAATAGTAATATTCAAGGGTTAACTGAGAAGTGTTTAGATTAAGAGCAGAGACCTTTCAGAAGATTGGTATCATATGATCCAACAGGGCAATAGTGGGTCAAAATGCAATCGTCGCTAAGACTTGTGATAAATTACTACACAATACTCAGAAAATACTTAAGATTTACTTTGTGAAGATTCATGTTAGAAAATATTTTCTTGGTCACTTTTCACTAAACAAATAAATTACTAACACACACATACTATGAAGTAGTTATTTGAAAAACAAACAGAAGCTATTTGTAATAGCTAGGGTACCTATATGACATGTATTTGGAAAAGATGAAAGACGTTTCTTTGTATTGTATATAAATGACTTAAGTAATAAGTGATAACTCTTTTAATTATCATTACATTGGAAAATTAACATGGAATTTTTCATACTGAACAATAAAATAAAAAAAATAGTCCATACTGTTTACATTTAACATGTATTTCTTCTGATGTATTTGTACGTACAAGTAAGTTGTACAGCTATACTCGTAAAATAGTCGTAAGTGGTGCTAGTCCACAATTATAAATTCTATATTATTAATTCTTCTTTAAATGAATAATTATGGAAATATATTTATGCTTCTTCAATTAAATCTTAGGAAAATATTTCATTCCCGAGGGAAAGTGTATTAAATTGCAACAGTTGTCTATTAAAAAACGGATAATTAATTTCAAACTTTGTATATAGTTAACAGAAGGGACGAAAAAAAAAAACATAAGCTACTTTTTATTCCGCAAAAATATCTCAATCTCGTGGGAAATCTCATTCCTGTGGAAAAATATATTTTAAATGAAACAAAACAAAGATTCTTTGAGTTTATTCGAACTTAGCATATTGTTCGCAGAAAGAACGGAGATAAACATAGGTTACTTTTTACCGCGAGAAAATATCTCATTCCTGAGGGAAAATGTATTTAAAATGAAACAATGAAATAACAACTGACTGTTAAAAGAAAATTGATTTCAAACTTTGCATATTGCTTGCAGAGGAGATGAAAAAGGACACTGGCTACTTTTTACCTTGGGAAAGTATCTGGATTCCTTGTGAAATCTTATTCCCACGGGAAAATATTTTCAAAACTATACAAAAAAAGAATCACTACTTTTTACCCGGGGAAAACATTTTATTTCCGTGGGAAAATTCCTCCAAAAAATAACAGTTCTCAAGAGTGATGCGATGAAAGTACACTTACTTATACGTTTTAACTAGATGCCATATATAAAAATTCAACCGACGCATATGGTCTAGGTTGCTAGTGCTACGCGTCAAAAAAAACTAATTTCAAAGGCCACGTGAGTGAAGCCGTGGGTAAATACTAGTATGTACATATATAATTTGTTGATAGTAAACATTTAGAAAATTTTGTTTGATTAGTAACTTTATATAATGTCACCTTGCAATATTATATAGCCATTGGTACATAACGAACAGTACTTTGCATTTATCTACTTTATTATTTAGGATGCATAAGGAATCACGGAAAAGTTTGTTTTTGAAATCAATTTATTAAATACAATCGACACTCGTTTACAGTTAAGGGATTCGTAATGATCAATCATATTTTACATTTTAAAAATCTAAGCCTAAAATACCATTAGAGATATCATTAAAGATGTTTTGCTTTGATCAGTTTATGTAAATCCGTTTTTTTTTGTATCACAATTTTTGGACAATCCTGTATTTGAGTAACTCTTTAAAAATATCGACATACAATAGGAGATATCTGTTATTCTTGTTGCAATAAAATGTAATCCTCTGGAAAATTTTAAGCTGATTATGTGTATTTTATTTCAAATTAAATGGCACAGTATTTTTGTTATTGATTACTTCACAATTTAACATTATTCTTGTACTATCTAGTTCTAGCTTATATCAGGGTGTTGTCACAGTTCACGGCTATTCTTATCCTATGTATGTCTATTTTTATCTACACCTTACAATTAGTAAAAATAATAAGAAAAACTGATAATCTTTTAACTTTATTTTTGTATACCTAAATGCTGAATTAAAAATTAAATCAGAAATATTTATAAATTATTAATTTTATAGTAGTTACTTAATTCTTTTGTAATAAATTAATAAATTTATAAGGTTGCTCCAATATTAATTTTGAATTTTCCTAACATAATTTCCCTTGGATTAATATAATGATTTTTCAAAGAATATTTTATGCATTTTTATTAAGTATTTAAAAATAAATAATTATTATTTTAAATGTTCCCATAATACTTACTTTTGGCTCGGTTAAATTTAACGCTTGTAACTGCATTTTACGAGCGTACGACTTTGACCAATCAATTGGTAGAATATTTCCAAAGTTACCAGTTATTGTCCACCACATTCTGTAACAAAATAAATACGTTTTTAATAACTGCGAATCGAACAATTCTCAGTATAGATTTTCACATTTTTTTATTTTAAGGTTAATTTAGAATTTTAAATTTGTCTGGCGATATAAATAGATAATTAAACACAATATTAAAATATTGAAAAATATTTAAAGTTCGATTACTTTGTCTATTTCACGAATTAAAAGTTATTTTTACTGAACGCGTTTTCAACCTTTCGGTCATCCTCAGAGTAGGTAGGATCCTACTCTGAGGATGACCGAAAGGTTGAAAATGCGTTCAGTAAAAATAACTTTTAATTCGTGAAATAGACAAAGTAACCGAACTTTAAATATTTTTCAATATTTAAAATGGAGTTTCACAAAGTAAATCTCTCAACAGTGAATTATTACAATATTAAAAGTTTTTGTGGATTCAGTTTTATTGATGGAAACTGCTTAAAAATCTGAATACAAAAATCCGGGCATTATTTTGAATATCAAGATATAAATACATATTATGATCAAAAAATGTGGAATTAGTACAGGAGGTATCGGTGCATTGATACCGAAAACTATTCCACCTCAATTTTTTTTATGCGATCCTGTTTAAATTGCTCTACTGATGATATAAATGCATGTTGCCATGGGGCAACCCGGGGCCATATTGTTTAAACCGAAATTGTTTAAACAATTGCAAGGAATTGTTATTTTTCAACCGGACAAATTTTTTTTATATTCTTTATTGAAATACAAATAAAAAAGGTCCTGTGGCTTTTCACGATAAAGTTAATATTTTTAGAGATATGAATTTTTAAAGGTTCGAAAAATCTCAAATTTGGGTACTTTTGACCCATGAAAAATATATTAAAGAAAAAAAAAATATATATATATATAAATAATATTTTTTTAATTCTTTATACAATAGTTAATAATATTCTTAATAGAGATTTAAAAAAATTTCATTGTTTATACCTGTTTTTTAATTGTTAATTTCGCGCGCTCGCAAGTATGCGTCGCTTACCTTTAAGTATTTTTTCAACCATTAATTTATATCTCTAAAAATATTAACTTCGTGAAAAGTCATAGGACCTTTTTTATTTGTATTTCAATAAAGAATATAAAAAAAATTGTTCGGTGGAAAAATAACAATTCCTTGCAACTGTTTAAATAATTTCAGTTTAAACAATATGGCCTCGGGTTGCCCCATGACAACATGCATTTATATCATCAGTAGGGCAATTTGAACAGGTTCGCATAAAAAAATTGAGGTGGAATAGTTTTCGGTACTCATGCGCCGATATCTTTTGTACTAAATATTTTGTACTGAATTAAGAACGAGCATTCCACAAGCAATTTTCTTTTATTTGACTTAAATTTTAATTTTATGTTGGTAATTTTTAATCATCAATCAGGAGTCAATCATAGATACACATTTTAAAACCATAAAGTTATTGAGAAAATTATAATTGTTTCTGTGATTCTTACTACTGACAATTTTTATTTTCTTTTTATATTAACATATTCGTATCAAAACTTTAAGAATCGATGCTGTCTATTTACTTAATATTTTGTGCCAGTACAAAACTGACTTGCAAAATTCTATTGCTCCTACATTCTGTCAACTCATATTTGTTTAAATATTATAATATGATTATATGATTCTAATCTTATCATGACCACATCGAATCAAACTATTTATAAAAGCCTAATATTCTTTCAAATATTTTTAAACAGCACTGATTATATACACAGAAATACAATTTGTTATATGCTTATGATTTTACACTTGACTTCCTCGGTTTAAACAGGCAGTAAAATTAAACGGAATCTCACTAAAGGATTTGGGACCCCATTTATCCATCCCATAAACAATCACGGGTTTTTATTTTCACTTAAGAGTGAATTTCACTTCTACCCAATCCAAATACGATAATTTTTCTGGTAATTATGAAAATAAAAATCGAACCAAACCAACAAGAATCAATTTTCTAATTAAATTCCTGTTGTAATTAGATTTTTACTGAACTAAAAGTTTCTGAAAAAACGTACAAAGGAAAGAAAATCGTTCAGGTAGGTATGTCAGTATTTTTATTCACATTTAATTAAACATGCATATTTAAATATCACAGACGTTACGCCGACAAAATCTGGAAATAATTTCCTTAACTTTATTAAAAAACAAAAAAATCTTTTGAAATGAATCCATACATGAATATCTTGATAAAAAAAAAAATCTGCACACACTCGTACTGCCCGTATGTAATTATTAGGTAGGCATCGCACCTGTCAGTAGCATTTCCTTCCTTCAAGGAAACATCTTAACCAGAATAATGTTGTGTTTGAATTGAATTCGGTACGGCAAATCCACACGATCACGATTGTCATTTGCGTCATTTGTATGGCCAATTGTATTTCTGTTATGGAATATAATCATGCACGTATTTTTATACAAATCACATCATTGGCGCCACTTGGAAAAATTTACGATACATGTTTATTACGTTAATTCTTCTAGAATGGCTTTTTTACTGTATATAAAATACTTTTGTTGTATGTACTTATTTTAAATATTAAAATGCATAGTGCATTTTAGTATAAAATGTAATTCGAGCTTTGGACACTCCTACTGAAATCAGTTAAACAAGAAGTAGTAAAATGTTAAAGTTAAAAAAAATATTAACTTCATCGACTAATTTGAAACGGAGAAGGTATTTGAAAATTTGAATGTTTTTGAGAGCTATCACAATTTAGGTCGTTTTAGATGGATGTAAGAATATTGGCATATCTGGCACAAATCTTACGGCTAAGGTTTCTAACATTGTAAAATGGGCGCTTTTTTTCAAAGACCTCCTTTATCTGCTTTATCAAAACCGAAGTTTTTATTAAATTTTAGGAGTTGTAGCATACTTTTCAAAATAGCATCACAGGAGATGGGAGTGACTTGAAATATTAACTTTCTCTCATCGGAAGAACTGGGAGAACTCAAAAAAATTTTATAAAATACAATTTTTAGACATTTTAATTTGCAACAAGTTTCTTTAAAAATGCAGCCATCTATCCGTAAAAACGCAAAATATATTTTGGCTTTTTGTAACTACTGAACAGAATTGTCTTTTTTTCGATCTTTCTTTAGATTTTTTTTTTGGCTATTATCCAAAAATATGTATATATCAGCTCCTTATCATTTACTAACCCCAACCTCCCTCTCTCAGCAGATCTTAAATAAAAACGGAACGGAAAAGTCCTACAACTTTGTTTGTTTTTTTTTTTTTTTTTTTTTTTTTTACGGAAGGAGAACCAACTCTAAAGAGTCTAAAGTAATAATATTTAAGGTTAATGTTTGCAAATAATGTTTTGTTTTGTCCTGGCGGTGCTAAGGTACGAACCCTCTAATGATAAGTCTCAAGGATATTTATTTAAAAATTGATAAAATATAAATTTATAATAACAGTAAATTAGGAAATCTAATGTAGGTACGCTTAATCCTATAAAAATCTGGCACAAATCTTACGGCTAAGGTTTCTAGCATTTTAAAATGGGCGCTGTAGTTAATTGTATTATGGTAACAAATAACGTTAAAATTTATCTAAAATGAGGCAATATGACGATAATAAAATTTATTTAAAAATATAATTAGACTTGTTTAGATGAAATTTAACATTATTAAAAATAAGAAGAAACAATATAATAAATGGAAAAAAAATCGAAAACCAAAAACAATTTTGAAAGTCAAAGTAATAAGGTTAATTAAATTGGGAATTTTTGATATTGAAAATGGTATTAAATTTCACCGAATTTGGTCTATTTATACTTTTTAAATAAATTTTATTATTATGATATTGTGCCACTTTATATTATAAATTTTGATGTTCAGCCATTCTTTTGAAACATACCCTTTGCAGAAAAAAGGGTGCATACTAGTTCGCTCCCGCGGTCAAATTTTAATCTTATCTTGAAAAAAGGAGTCGTCGGTTAGCTCGCTCCCGACTTGTTATCTACTGACAGGTACAACTAATTACTTAAAAATATTCAAACTGATACATATACAGCCATTGTATAGTTACGGACATGACATTTTCACGCATTTTTACACGCCTTCTCATAAGAAAATAAAATAGAAGTTATTGTTTTCTTATAAATTTTCAATACTAAGCATATAGACAAATGTGTACACAATATTGGTACTGAATATAAAATACATAACATAATTAGCTTTAATCCTAGAGATATGTTACGGACGCGACAAAAAGGTACTTTGTTGTCACGTCCGTAACACAAACTTTATTGGCTCTAACATTCAAACTAATAATGTTATGTATTTTATATTCAGTACAAATATTGTGTAAATATTTGTCTATCTGCTTAGTATTCAAAATTTATAAGAAAAAAATAACTTCTATTTTTTTCTCTTATGAGAAGGCGTGTAAAGTGCGAGAAAATGTCATGTTCGTAACAAAAGACTGGCTGTGTTATTTATTGTGACAAAACTCGGATGTTTGATAATGAATGGCAATAAATTTTGGTCACAAATTTAATGTTTAATTATTATAGAAATGTTAACTGAATTTTTTCATTTAAATTATAAAACTTAAAAAGTGTCCCAGATTTTTTTGAAACCAGCTATACAAAATTATTAAATTTATCGATAATATGGATGTTTGAAAATATACTTAGCATATTGATAAGAAATATACTTTTTTGTACAAATACATATAATATACGCAATAAATTTTGAAGAAAAAAAAATTAAAAAATTTTCGTATCCACACAATGATTTTGAAGTATCTACAAAACACCTCACCAGATTAAGGTGGAGAGCAAATGCTACGGTGAAGAGTACAATATATGTAAGTAAAAGTAAGGTGGCCAATCGACTCGGATTCTGCGTAATATTTAAAAACTATTCTTTAATTTTGAAAGGTACCTATTAATATTGTATCCTAGAATCATTTTCACCATTAGTTGGAATAACATTTAGTCGTGTAATATGAAATGTCGTTTTTCGATCCATATCGACACTCTTAAACATTAGATAAATACAGTCAACCCTCGTATAACACGGTACTCTTAGAACACGATTTCGATATAACACGGTACTGAAATTGCGACAGCGCTCGTATAACACGATACTCTTAGAACACGGTTTCGATATAACACGACTTAATAAAATTGGACAACCCTATTGTAGCACGAACTTTTCTATAATACTGTTTCAGTTGATATAAATGATAATTTCGAAAACATGAATGATGGATTAGTTGCAAATTTAAATTTAAATGATGTGCAAAAAGGAATAGATTCGGCCAAACAATTCGAATTTCATTTCATAGAAAAAGATCCTTCGGTAGTACGTAGTGGAAAGTTTAAAAGGGAACTACAAAGTTGCTTAGCTTCGTATCGAGAAGTTTTGGCTCAGTTACAAAGTAAGAGTACATTGGTGTCTGCAGTTAATTCAGCTAGATTTGAAGATGAAGATATTCAAAGTGATGAGGGCTTTCGGCCCATTAAAAGAAAAAAAGTTAGGCCACTAGTGATTTCAGATGACAGTGACGAGTAATATTAATAGTCAGCTGTTCCTATTACTGCAGGAAGTGGTATTTTTTAGTGTATATTTCATAATTTTTATGTTTGGTTTTATTTATAATTAAATATTACTTATTTTTCTTTATACTGAAATATTGAAATATTGTTTGTTTTTATAAATCAACTGTTAAAATCATTACAAATATTTGAAATAAAATTATTTTTTTTATATGACTTTTATGGTTTTAAATTTTATAACACGGAACGAATTCTTATAATTTGTATTACTTCTAGGTTTTGCTTAACACGGTTTCGATATAACACGGTACTCTGTGAATGTTTTTGATATAACACGGAACGCATGATCGTAATTTGTAGTACTTCTAGGTTTCGCTTAACACGTTTTCGATATAACACGGTACGAATTAATCGTGTTATACGAGGGTTGATTGTATTTAAAAACCATTCTTTAATTTTAAATAGTATTATTGTATCCTGCAATTATTTCCGCCATTAGTTGGAATAACATTTGATCGTATAATGTGAAATGGTTGTTTTCTTCGACCAGTTATGATAAGGCTACGTGGGAGCGGAAGGGCGACCAAAATGGTCTTTTAAAGAAGTTTCGCAGCTTGTAAAAACTCCCTTTTCTGACAATTTTATAAAAATAGACACAAACTTAGGAAATGAACGATTCACTACCTGTTATAGCTTTCTATAACTTGGAGCTTGGAACAATCTGATTGGGAAGACTGTAGGTAGAATATAACCGCGATTTGTTCGTTTTGTCCATTTTAGTAATACTAAAATTACTTCTCTTATACCAAAAACTATTGCCACTGTTTTATAAATGTAAGTTTATAAAATCAGTTAATGAAATATGACACCTATGTGTTTCTGAGGCCGATATAAGAATAGCGTTTTATTTATGTGTGTTGTATTTTTAGTTTGTTTGTTCTAAAACAGGTGCTCTGTCTCCGTAACGTCAGTTTTTAAACAATACATCTTCAGTCTATCGCTTATACATATATTATCATCTCCTAACTATCTATTCACCGTTCAATGTTTGCATGTTGTTATTAAAGAGTTGTTGAAGTTTTTTTTTTACTGTATAATTTATGCATATTACATCCATAAAGTAATAGGCTCGTTTTAAGATTGAAATCACTAATTGTACGTTAATGGTAAACAGTTATTGTCCGTGACTTTCTTTTAAATTTTTGTTTATTATTTTTTGGTAAATGATGATACGGAACTATGCCTATTAAATTAATTGAAAGTAATTTTTAATAATTGTAAAAATTTAATTATGTATTTTCTAATTAAGTATTTTAATTCTATTGTGTTCTCTACCAATTTTTTATATTGATTAGGAAATTAAGATATCATGCACATAAGTCTTCTGATGAACAAATAAAGCACTAACAATTTTTTAAAATTGGCTTCGGATAATTTTGTTAAAAATGAACTTTATTCAGGAGCGGACAAGGTTTTGTACGAGATGGTTGAAAATAAATTTTCTGTTTCGTCTGTGGACCAAAGTAATAATTAATCAATATATTTTTACGATTTCAAAATTATTCAAAAATTTTTCTGGAAACAGTTAGTGATGAGCAAAATTAGTCTTGGTCTTGCAGTCTTGGTCTTGGTCTTGCATTTTTGCAAGACCAAGACCAAGACTATGTATAGCAAGACCAAGACCAAGACTATAAGTATGATTGCAAGACCAAGACCAAGACTCGCGTGAGCAAGACCAAGACAAAAGCAAGAAAAAAGCAAGACTCTTGCTAAACTATTTAAATAATTTGAAAGTATAATTATTACTGAAACTTTTTAAAGCAATATTAAAAATTGTTTCTTTAAAAATTCGAATTAAATACTTGCAATTAAAAATGTGTGATGCTGTCATAAATCAATATAACGCTTTTAACTAGCTTTATATAATCTTTTATTTGGTCGAATAATAAGTAAAATATCGGCGTTTAATAGGTTTTACGACTTTTAATAATAATAATAGATTTTACCACGTTTAATAGAAATTCATTTGGAACTAACTAAAGCCCTGAAAATTTCATCGAAATTAGTCGAATAGTTCCGAAGTTACGCGTTCGAAGGTTTTACGAATACTCAGGTGGGCAAAGAGGCAGCCACAAGGCAAAATTTTTTTATGAACCGTAAAGAGTAAAATTTATGATTTTTGAAAGAAAAAATTTTTACGTCACAAAGATGATTACAATGTCTTTGTTATGTCGGTAGACTCGGAAACATGGAATCGAAGGTTATGTGTATAGTCAGTAAAAAAACCAGGAAACTTTGTAATTTATGATAGATTGTTGACACCCTAAAATTTGAAACATAAACAGACAGCTTAAATAAAATATGTAGATAGATAGAATATAAGAACGGTCAAGCGAGAAGACGTTAACAAAAAAATTTTTTTTTTAAATATCTACACATTAAGAGAATTTCGCACATATCGCTCCTCTAGAATGTAAGTGTTCTATGTCCATTTTCAATAAGGTCGATATAGAGAGAGATAGCTGTATAAATGTATATGTTCTTTCTACAGTTCTCTCTTTCTATATCGACCTTATTGAAAATGGACATAGAACACTTACATTCTAGAGGAGCGATATGTTAACATTCCAAGCAAACTGGCACAAATATGCAGGACGACATTTTATTATTTTATGATTATTTTTTCAAGTAATCCTTTATGATTGTTCAATTTCTTTTTGTCACAAAATATTCATTTTTTATTATTGTAGGTCAGTTTCAGTTTTTAATATAATTTATGGAGACTTTCCATTGAAAAAAAAACTAGATTTATGGCCAATCTCTTTTTTTTTAAATAAAAAAGAAAAATAACTGAAGAATATATACAATTTGACATAACTCTGATTGGAACTCCCGGGAATTTACTATTTTTAACTTTTAGTCTCATAAAATGCATACAATTTCACATACAAAGATAATGGGAAGTCGCCCTGGGCGATTACCCTTCTCATCTTTAGATAAATTCGTCAATAAAAAAGGCACTAGTTCATTTTCTGATATATTCTCGACTTCTTGTATATTTCGTTTTAGTGTTAAATATCTTACTGATTAGTCAATAGTCGTTAGAAGCATTACAATAATTATACGTATACATAGCGAAAAAATTATTATCCTCATATGAACGCAATGAGTGCAATGGATATTTCATGTGGATCCAATCTTATAAAAGCCGGTTTACCACATACACTACACTTTGGTGTTTCTCTTTCTTCTTTGGGAAAGCAATATGTTACAGAATTTTCAAAACTTTCTGGTCGTTGGTCAATATATCCATTTTACTTATATCATCCATTGCCTTATATCATCCATACTTAAACCAATTTTAAAAACTAGGCGACAAAAACTGATTGTGAGCTAGAGACTGAAGTTTTAGAATATTGTTACGAAGATGTAAATCAACATCATACACTCATTTAAAATTACATTATCCGAAAATAATCTGATGAATTGTTTCCAGAGTCGCCTCCATCCAGAGGTTAAAATATTGACAATTGTATAGATAAATAAAAATAAATAAATAAGTAAATAAGATTTATATAGGTGTCAGTAAAGCATGGGGGTGGGTATAATTATGTGTTGTATGATGTATTTTAAAGTATATCGTAAGTTTGTAACAATTTATTACTAAAATACGAGATTGTTTGACCATATTTTTCCTCATTATTAAATCAGAAAGTTAAAATTTTTCCCAAGTTAATATTAGCAAAGGGTGTATTTATGCAACAAGAAATAAACTGAAGTGATGTAAAATATATTAATTAAAAATTCTTTTATTTACACATAACAGTCTCCTCTTCTACCAAAAAATACCTGATAAAATTAGGGGTGGGGTGGGGGATGAAACCCCAATGATTTTATAAGTTTAATTTTGGTATCATAATAAAGATCTTTAAGTGTCATTTACAAATATATATAGCTTCCCTACCAAAGCTCTTACCATTTCCAAGTTATTTAAGAAAATTGAAAAAACTCAAATTTTTAGGGGTGAGTTTCACCCCCTTAAACCGCTTATGGGCACGAACGAAATATGGCTCATGATTAGTTTTAATGAGATCTACAATCCACCACAGTTTCAAAAATTTTTGAGAGATCCAGTTGGATACCTTTCCTTATAAGTGTCGCTCTAGACACCGGAAAATTGCCGACCCTGCCTTTTCCTAAAAAAATGTCTTAATTACTTTTTCACTTTTTTCCTGAATGATTTTAATTTTAAGAGCGAAATTGTGGGTTATTATTGCTCTTTTTCCTACCAAAAAATTAATGACGAGCAAAAAAAGAAAAAACTTAAAATTCCAAATTTTGCTGCCCCTAGAGACCTCAAAACAAACTTCTAGCATAGAGCCGAGCTTGACACTGTGTTGCGGTAAATTATCAAAACGCACCATGACAGTGGCTGTGATAGCTGAAATTTCGATTCAAAAATTCGCTAATAAAAAAAAAATGCAAGAAAGTGCAAGACTTTTTAGCAATACCAAGACCAAGACCCAAGACTGCATTCTGCAAGACCAAGACCAAGACCAAGACTCAATCCGCTCTAGCAAGACCAAGACTAAGATTCTTAATGCAAGAACAAGACCAAGACCAAGATTTGGTAGTCTTGGTCTTGGTCTTGCATTTGCTCATCACTAGAAACAGTAACGTTTCAACTTTAGTTATGCAACAAAAAAAATTTCTAATTGCAGAGATTTGGTACATAAATTTTTTTAATGGACACTATTATGACATATAAACTTAAAAATTCATTTCATTTTCTGCTGAAAAATTCGAATCCTTCTTTTCCCAACATTGTTGATTTAAAAATATTTTCACTTTGAAAATATATAAAATTTTTGTCAGGTCGACGGGTCGGAGATTCTTCATTGTTGATTTATCTTATTCTAACATATTTTTAATTTTTATAAGGAAAACTTCTTTCATAAAATAACCGAAAAAAAAGTTTCTTGAATATTAATAGAAAAAGACTGTAATTTGCTGTGAAGTGTCAGATTCTGCGCTTGCAAAAAGTTAATATTTTGGGAGACAAAATTTTTATTAGTAATTTTTAAGCAGAAAGTACTTTAAAGAGGAAACATATTAGAAGATAATGTAAATAGACTGTTCCTTGTCTCAGTATTTTAGGAAAGAAGAGCTAGGCACTAAAAATCATAGACACCTAGTGGTACTATCGTTCCAAATAGGCAGTCGGTAATTAGTTGTATTGGCGATGATAAGATTCCCTAGCGACAAGTCGCGGAACTAAGTGTACGTGCACACAGAAAGCGAGTAACAGCAGAGCGATGCCGAGCGAGTACATGCTATTTTTTTAAACACATGTTGTGCTTTCTGTTGTGTGTTTTGTCGTTTTTATCGTTTTTGTCCATTGTTGCTGCGTCGTAATAATATATACATATATAATATTTATTTTTTATTATTTAAAATATATAATAATAATAAGATAAAAATGGACATCGAATTATTAATAAATGAAATTTATTTACGTCAAGCATTGTGAAGATCAAAAACATAGGAATTACCACAACCGAGATTTTGTTGTCAGATTATGGCAGTATATTTCAAAAAAATTAAATTTAGATGGTTTAATAATTAAATTAAAATATAATCGAAGGTACTAGAAGTCATTGTAAAGTGCCCTCAAAAATTTTTATGGATCTTGCCGTTGCTGAGGTAAAAGATAATAAAATTCACCACGTTCATTTTTATTTATTTCATGGACCCAGTGCAAACGATTTCTAAAGAGCCTTTTTTGTCGTAAACGTAACCTTATATCACTTTCTAAAAAATAAGTATATAAAATAAAATTATTCATTTTAAATAGTTTGCCCTATTACAGAAACGTTTGTGTACAAAAAATTACTCTTTATAATAAAATTTCGATGTGTATAATAATGTATAAATAATAATTATGGAAAATAAACTGATAATTGCAGTGATCTGTCAAATTCAGCAAATCGCAGACAGCACAAAACAGCAAGCAGTATGAACACTAACTAGCCTAACTAGATTCAGACTCGCTCGGTCTCGCTCGGTACGGTAACGCTCGGTTCAGTATCGCACGCAGTGTGGACGACTACTAACATATGACAGATCATTTTCATCCAGTTGAATTTTCTGATAGCAATTTAATAATTTTTTCACGTAAATTGTGCGTATAATTACGATTTAAAGTGTTGAGATGAACAGCCGCCATTTGAACACAAAAGTACTTACTTCTGTGTTCCACAGTGCAGGAACTACAAAAGGGAAGGACTGAGTTTTCATCGTCCTTAACCTACGATGTGTCAAACTTAAAAAACCAGTGTCAAACTTAAATACCCCTGTCGCAGCATCTGCATAACATAGCGAATTTCCAATCATAAAAGTTACTTTTTTTCGAAAACCCGCTTACCTAGAATAATGGTTCAAAATGTATTTTCTGTGATTTTCTTGGTTCTTTACCACAATGTAAAAAAAATTGGAAAAACTTTTAAATTTTGGCAAATTGTTTGCAAAAAACTCATTTTTTTGAGGTTTTTGGAATTGGACGTGTCTGACTGGAGAACTCATACAAAATTTTTGGACTTCCAACGTTTTATTGTTTTATTATATTTGCATCCCAAACTAGTATCTATCCTATAAATATAACAAGTTTCATCCAAAATGAATTTCTCGGAAATATAGGCACTTAAATTTTCGAAATTTCTAAATTAATTTAAAATAGAGTTAGTCTCCAGAAATTTTGTATTATGGTAAATTTAATTTAATAAATGACAAGTATATAAGTATAGTAATTATAAAGCATTCGCATAGAACAATAGTTTTAAGTATACATGCACATAAGCAAAATAATTTTTGAATTTTCCTGAAGAAAGGAAATATTTTCCCGTAATAAAAAGTATCCTAAATGTTGACGCAGGTAATAAGTTATCACTACACCAGATTTCATAAAAATCCGTTCAATAGTTTTCGCGTAATATGTGCACATGCTCAAAAAGTTTTTTTATTTTCCTGTGGGAATGAGCCACTTTCCCGAAATAAAAAGTATCTGAGATGCTGACTCAGGTAATAAGTTATCACCACACCAAATTGCATCAAAATCCGTTCAATAGTTTTTGCGTACTGTATGCACATGCTCAACATGGTTTTTCCATTTTCCCGTGGGAATGAGACCTTTTCTCGAAGTAGAAAGTAGAAAGTATCTTAGATGTTGATCCGGGTAATAAGTTGTCAGCACACCAAATTTCATTAAAATCCATCCAGTAGTTTTTGTTTGATGCGTGAACAGACGAACAGACAGACAGACAGACAGACAGACAAAAATTTTAAAAATCGCTGTTTGGTTATCTACATCGATAACTATTTACAGTATCTACACAATTTTTAAAAAAATATTCCCTATACAGAAACGGTCTCGTTACATTTGTATTATATCTATAGATTACCTATTAATGGCCCTTTATATAAAATATTAATTTTTTTTTTCAAAATAAATCGCCCCCTGTTCTAGGAAATATATATTTTTTAAATTTTTATAAAATTTCTTATGAAAGTGAGCTTCTTAGACAATTTTATTTTCAAGAAAATGTATTAAAACATGATAATTTAAATGTTGGCAATTTCTGTATTGTGGCGCTATCAGTTGTTCGCGTTAGTTAACTACTTTATTTAAAAGTTCGAATAAAATTCCAGTCATTTTAATTTTTAATTGTTCAGGAACTTCAGTATCATAGAAGCAAGCAAAATAATATTACAATTTATTTATGTAGATACATATATGATGGAAAGTTAAGAAAAGAAAATGTTTTTTTGGAAGTTCGTGTTTAAGGTAAAATCGAAAAAACTTGGAAAATTTAATTAGTAATTAATTTTTTAAAAATATTTTTAGGTTTGGTTGTAAATGAATCTACTGTTGATCTTTTAATATGATACTGAACTATTCATTATTTAAAATGAAAAATTGTGTACTTATTAGATGATGAAAATAAAAAATTAGTAGTTTGAAAAACCGGAACAAATCGAAGTCAAAAGTCTGTCGGGACACCGGAGCTAGAACCGTGACAAATCCGGGAAAACCAAGACGTATGGACACTCTACACGGATTGTGAATGTTATAAACTTTAAGTTTTGATTTTTAAGCATATTATGAGTGAAATTGAAAATTAACAACGTGTGAAATTTGACATTTTAGTTAAAGTGCATATAAAATATAATACCTACATGTTTTTATAAAAATGCAAATATAAATAAATGTTTTCTGTTTTTTTTTTTTTTTTTTTTTTTATTTTAATTGTTATTAATTATTTGGCTTTTTTAATAATTTAGAATTTTTCTGTCAAATGAATAAATTCTGAAAATATGAATTTATGACATAATTTCAGTAAAAGTGAAAATGAAATTTTTCACCCACACTTTTGTAGTGCCAATGTACAACATCACTGGATCCCAATTTTCCAATGGATAGATAATTTCAAACAATCACCCGCTAGTTAATTATCGCTAGATTTGATGCTAGAAAATTGAGAAAAAACAGGTCATATAGATTTTTTTTTATTTAGATTTTATTTGTAATGATTGAATTACAAAATTCAAAAGGATGTTAAAAAATGTGTGTATTCACTATGAGCTTTTGCCTGTAGTAAATCCAGCTGCTCAAAATCGGTTCCAATATATCAGTTGGTCAGGACGGCATTTGTACATAATTTTAATATTTTCTTTAAGAAATAGTATTTTTTTTTTAAATACTTGTTTGATTTTTTCAAGGCGAGTACTTTTTACGATGTGTGTTTACCAAATTCTACAAAATAATTAAAAAAAAAAAAAACATTGTAACCCTACTATTTTGAAATTTTCAAAAAAATATCATGAAAATTACCTCATATATGCTTTTTCTGAGTTAATTATTGAAAAATATTCTATTTTCCGAGATTTTTAAGGTAAAACGAGCAGATGTATGGTTTTTGTTAAACAAATTTCAGATCTTTAATACATTTGTGCCTTAAAAAAATAAATATTTAATATTTTCAAAAATATATGATACAACTTGTCAAAATTTAAAATTATTTGTTTTGTTGTCAAAAGAAAAAAAAAACTGAATGTGCAAATTTATTTACCACTAAAATGATGGGTTTATACATATAATTATAACGTAGTATTGTCATTTGGATAGAAAATTACGTAAAAATATTATTGTTTGAATATGATTTAACGTAATTTTTATGCGATTGTAGCAAGCTCTTATTAATTTTAGGAAGGTGTAAACATCATCTAAATTCTGATCATATCACATAAAAAACTGCGCCGTGATTTTTTATCTAAAAAAAAAATGGAATAGAGATACATTATAAAAACATTTAACTGACAAAGAAAAAGAATATAGCCGAATCGTTAAATTGGATTAAAAAAATCATGACACGCTACTTAAAAAGCGGTTTTTTTCGAATTTAGCTCGTAAAAAATGAGACAGAAAAAAAAAGAATGCGAGTGCGAGTGAAATGGAGAACGACATATTTCCTAGTTTTTCTCAAAAAGTAAGTAATTTAGAGCAACGGTATAAAAACATTTTTTATGCATTTTACCTTTTACTAGGGCTTGGTGTAAAAAAAAATTTGAAAAATTGCTTAATTCTGGCAAAAAACTCATTTTGTTGACAAAAAACGCCCGGAAAACCTACTTCTGGGCATCCGACGTGTCTGGCTAACGAACTCATCCAACGATTTGGAAAATCGAATTCGCACACAAAATTTCATAAGCATTAAACGTTTCGTTCGAGAGTTATCGCGCGGATACATATATATATATATATATATATATATATATATATATATATATATATATATATATATATATATATATATATATATATAAATTTTAGTGAATATCATTTTCGTATTCTAGGGACCTCAAAACATATTTCTGATATGGTCCCGGGCTTAGGTCGCACCATGACACCTGGCGTAAAAGCTGAATTTCCAGTTTTGGAAATTCGCTAAAAACCTACCAGTGTCAAACTTAAAAAACATTGGGAAACTATTCTTAAAATGAAAGCTCCATCAGTATTTATGCGTGTTTGCTCAGAAAATTTTGAGGTGCCAACATTACATTCCACTTCATGTGGACAATTTAATACTCTAGAAATTTGTGCAGCTAAACCCAGATATTTTGTTATTGAAATTTCGTTCTGTAACATCAACACACATTAACATTCCACTTTTAAAATATTGTTCATACTCGCGAAAGTCTCGTAATATTTTTTACTCTTTCATAAATGTTCAACAAAGAAATCATCACAAAATTTTTATAAAGCAATGAAATAATATTAATCATAATTATGTTATATATTAATTTCACAAACGCTCACCAGGGAAATTTTATCATCGCCAAATACAGTGTTGGTATTGTATTTTTGTATAATTTTACTAAAACTAACAATACATAAATATTTAAATAATTAGTTATTGTCGATATAAATTTCATTAACAAACATCCTACTAATTACTAGGTACGTATATATACCTATAATCATCACACTTTTAGTAATTACTACACTAATTAATGGTCATATTGTAAATGAAACTAATAATTTTATATTTTATTAATTACTCATACATATTAAAATAGACACAATGGAAAATGTTGCTTTCCAATTAACGTGTTAAAATTTATTAATATTTTCTGTGATGAGACGCTGCTGATCATATTAATGTTACCATTAGGTATATAGATTAAAATTAAAATTTACGAATTAAATAAATTATTTAAATTTTTACTTGATTTATTGTACATTATTTTATTTATTGTTAAAATGCAGATAGCTTTTGAATAAAAAGTATTGATTGTGACCCCCCTCCCTCCAAGAAGTTCGGCTGTATACGCCCCCGCTTCCTAAGCCACTTGAGCTTGGGACTACGATAGAAATTTGTTTTAAGGCTCCTAGAATGCAAAAATGGTATTCACTATAATATATATATATATATATATATATATATATATATATATATATATATATATATATATATATATATATATATATATATATATATATATATATATATATATATATATATATATATATATATATATATATATATATATATATATATATATATAATATGTAAATGTATATGTTTGTGTCCGAACGAGAACTTTCGAATGAAATATTCTGTATTTATAATATAAAATGTGAGGAAAACGTTGGAAACCTCAAACCGTTGGCTGAGTTCTTCAGCCAGAACATAGATTTTTGTGCATTTTTCGTCAAAAAATATAAGTTCTTAGCCGAAAATTGCTACAATTCAAATGTCTTCCAAATTTACACCATTCGAAAAAATCATATATTAAAACTGTTTTTTGCATTTTTTTTCTAAGTAAGCTGGTTTTCGAGAAAAATTTTAAGAAACCTTGGGCGGGATAATTGCAATACTGATCGTTAAGTCATATTCTTCATAACAATTTAGATAAGCGCGTATCTAAGGGAGAGATCATGGTGTTATGATGCCCCTCCTGAGAAAAGATAAAAAATCAAGTGTTTAAGGACAGTTTTGATAGACCTACGAGTGTTTAATGATTAATACTGATATGTTAAGTATCGAATATAACATTTATATTACAATTTTTCGATTTTAGATCACTACAATATTATTGGATGGCCTATTGTATAATGTTTTGCAAGTATTATCTTAAAACACAAGATATTTTTGACTCGTTGTTGGGTAGGAAAAAGAATCAAGATTTTAAACCTTTTGGGATTTATGCCTTGGAAGCTACTCCTGTTGTGAGCCACTAGCTATGACGTTGCATGTCGTAAAAGGTAGGTATTATTCATGTTACCAAGTCCTCTACATCAGCAGAATCTTTATTATAAGTACCTTTTAGATTAATCGGCTGATGTTTCAATTAATTTTTCGTCACAGATACTTTTAATATCATTGATATTAAGCGGTTCACGATCATTGATGCTATAAAACGTCAAGTGAAACCTGACTAATTGTGACACAACACTGTACCATGTCATCAATTCTGTATACGGTGTATAGTCATAATTCTTCATGACCATTAACGTGTTAACAGTTAGTATTTCGTTTAATCCCTGTTATCATATTTTATGTGATTATTTAAGCACATATAATGTATACATATACCTTTCACCACTATTGTTTATTTTTAAATTAAAATACAAAAAAAAATCTACTGTCAAATTTATCATTCTGAAAATAAATAGTTGAAGAATAAAAACAATACAATTTCGTTTTATAGAACAAAAGATAGTAGGATGCTTACACGACCTATTGTAATATATGAATATGTATGATTACTGTACAGTGTACACCATTAACTTCCACCAGCGGGCAAGCGAACCGAGTGGTCGGCATAAATAACAGCAAAGAAAACCACGGTGCATTTTATATAATAATATTACATATACTATATGTGCATCTACAGTGAGTTCTGTGACATGACATGCACGGAGGTACCGTAGATTGGACAGAATTGGGGCAGGCGGGTGAATAGGGACAAAAATAAAAATGTTATTCATGAGCTTGGTTTAAAAACACTAGACGTAAATGCGAACATATATCTTTCTTAAACTAAATTATAATGAAATAATTATTCTTTAGGGTAACAATAGTAACTAAGCTTGGAATTGGATAAAAAATATTAAAAAATCAATGTAGATGGACGTGTTCAAACAATACTATTTTTTGTTTCTTAAAACTTAATCTAAAAACTATTTATTTTAGTGTTCTTACGAATAAATTGTTGTTTAATCGAAATTTTAGTTATTTTGAAACATACCTATCTAAGAAAATAAGACTGCAAACTTTTAGTTACTTTTATTTCTTTAAGAAAAAATAATGAGGACTCGACACGTGGGTTAAGTTGGAGGTTAATAGGGACAATATATGGGTTTATAGGGACGCTATATCAAGTATAAAGGGACGAATTGTGAGGTGATTAGGGACGGATGAAGGATGTATTGAAACATAGAACAGAACACTTTCAAGGTTATCAAGCCATTCGATATTTTTATAAACACATTCAGCATGACATTTCTATACGTTCTAAAGTTTACTTCGAAATTATGTTATTATTTCAGTTTCAATTTTGGTCGGCCTTACGGATCGTCCCTATTCAATCTTTGATCGTCTCTTTTGACCCCAATGTACCATAGAGAATAAATTACAGGTTAATTTTTCAAAAACTAGGATATTTTCAAAAATTTGTTATTACTATGGTAAAGTGGCCATTCTCGCGTAAATTTTTAATATATTAAAGAACTTTTAATATATTAAAGTCTGAGTTCGTGCTTATTCATTCCCATTCATGGTTTACAGAAAAACAAGACAACCCCAAAAGTAAAAAGTCTCTATATAGGTATGTATGTTTAGTGTGGGTCTCTCCTATGCGGTCTCCGTTAAAGTTTCTCATGCTTATATAGTGAGGATGGTTTATGTGATCGTTCTTGTGAAAGAAGTGGTCATACCGGATTCCGTAACAGCTCGAACAAAACCAATTATGTATAGGTATAGCGCAATGATATAGCGTTATAGCAGTGGCGCGGTTTCGATAAAATACAGGTGTTATTTGATACTGAAATAAAATTATTTTACTTGATTGAGTAATCGATTTAATAAATATGTAGGTAAAACTAAAGAGGCGCAAATAAAACTAATCTAAAAGAAAACTTTTGTGTTTTTATGCATTTTAACTGACTATTTACGTCAAGACATGATGAAAACCACCATCCTTTTTTTTTTTTTTTTTTAAAGTAAGCATGTACAAGATATGGCGCGTAGCCGTATCCAGCCCTTAACTTAATTTTATCTCACCCTCTCGTAACAATTTTTAAGTCTTTTTAAACCTGACCTTTAAAAACTTTTTTTATATTGAAAATTATTTTATATTATCTATTTATTGAAACCCTTTTAGAACCTTTAGCCACCTATAACATTTGCTCATTTCACCTAAAAAAGTCTATCTTTTTTGAATAGTCTTTATTTCAGAATAAAATGACCTTTGACAGTAATGTTGCAAATAATTTGTTTTATTGCCAGAAAAAACTGGCAAATGGAGATCCTACTAATAAGTACTCGTTTAAAAAAAAACACAGTTTATAAAAAAAAAACTTTTTCTAGAAATACAAATTTTGTACAAACAGGCATCCGGATACACTGACATATTTGAACGCTGTAGTCGAATTTCGTATCCGCTCTAGACAAAAGCTCGTAGCGAATTAAAAACATTACACATATATTTCTTGAAAATTGAAATCAATAATAACGCTATCTCTATATATACATATTTAAAGTCACTGTTTTTTACAACAATCTTTCTTCAGGATGTTTAGCCTTTTAATATCCTTTTTTTAAAAATAAAACTATCAGTTTTTCTTTATATTGCCCCTTATAAATTTGAATTATAATTCCGGCTCGCAACTTAATGTAATATTTCCTTTCCGACCCGTAATCTTGATTAAGTTGAAATTTGCACATGTCTGCTTTAAAGTTTGGTTTAGTTTCACTTGAACATAGCACACCAGAAAAGGACTATATAATAGTATATAATAGCATTTTTACTCGTAAAAGTTATACAACAAAAATATTTGCATGCCCTTGAATTTTAATTCGTTTTGATTATAATATATTTGGTAACAACGATTTCAATTGATTATTTATTAACAATTTTCAAACCGGGATTTGTGAATTAAAAAAGTAAGTTTTTAAAAATAAATTTAGAAAAACTTTATTTACATACAGAAAATCAAAAAGAGTTATATGACATTGCAATACTTTATTTAAAAAGATAGCCACTTATGGAGAAAATACTGTAAAAATTTCTCATCCATAAATCAATTCTGTTTCAATGTCAATTTTTTGTTTTATTCGTGACTACAACGAAAATATAGGTATATTACGCTATATTACCATATAAGAAGATACAGTACGTTGTCGAAAAAGTAAAATTTACATTAACTGCCGTTAATGATAATGATGATATAGCGATCTCATAATAGTGAATACAACTTTTGTTTTCAAAATTTTCAACAAAAGTTTTAGACTCGTTCCACAATATAGTATCGCTCTCAATACACTCTTGGCTTGCTTTCGCTTCGATATTCTTACAGAAGGGATAACAATCCCACTCATATTATCGTTGTCGTGAAGAATTTGGTCTCAACGCAATGTAGATATAAGAAGAGTTTACTGAGCCGAGAGTGTATCGAGATTAGCAGTATACTGAGGATCGGGTCTTACTGGACTTCTTATATAATATATATACCCTAAGCATTTACTGGGTTTAATGTCTCAAATTCTGCGTTCAAATATAATCATTCTTGTCTTATTCTTTGGCCACTCTAAGGGATTCTGCTGAAAATATTAAAATAATTAAGTCCAGCGGTAGTATTAAAGTTAAGATTCGAACTTATAACTACATAGTTGAACAAGACTTTCCCCAAAACGATTAGGATTTTACATAATTTAAAAAGATATTAGCTCAATATGGTTGCCATTTTAATCAATGTAGTAACGAAAAGTTAAACGATTATTACGTTTTCCATCGGAAATTAAAATTATTAAATGGATTAAATTATCATATTCTATTAATTTTTCACAAAATAAGGAATTGATTAAAACTTGAACAGGGAAGTTGTCAGTAACTATGGTTCTGTTAGGCACCTTCACCATCAAGTACAAATTTCTATGGTAAGTTTCGTACTGATGACTAGTGTAATAAGTTGGATGGGTTTGGCATTGTAGGTTACATGCGACCTTTGACGTCTACACAATCAATTTTTCTGTAGCCAAAAAAAAACTGGACTGAATTTGACGAAATTTCTGTCAGATAATACTGACATTAATACGCTTTGATTGGTACCCTAACGAAGTCTACATACCGCCTTCCTAGTATGAAAGTGAGATATCTGGAAAATGTTAGTTATGAGATAACTGCATTTTAAATCTTAATAATACATTAATTTAAATGGTGACCTTGATATTTAAAGTAAAGCTCTTCAAAAATTATATATCCTACGAGCTTGTGAAACATGCTATTCGATAACTAACTGACTTATCTATTACGTGGTACTAAAAATGAAAATCGGAAAATTCCCAGATATCCCACTTTCATTCTAGGAAGGCGATATATTATTTTTTAATCGCGAGATACAGTAAAAAAAATGTTTATATGTACAAACTCTTATACCCCCTCCCCCCTCAATATGTAAACATTTTTTTTGACCTATTATAATAACTCTTTTATACTGGGAACTTTGAAAGTATAGTTTTTATCTATAGGTAATTCAATTGCCACAAAACTATTATCATTTGACCAGGTATTTCGGTGTTTTGATACGTTCTAGAGATATTCAAGAAATTTAATACTTACACCAAATCTTTATCACTTGCTCTTTCTTAAATCATCTTACTCGTAGATAATCTGTTTAATCCGACGTAGATCGACTTAAGAAGCTTTTAGAGTTGTCTTATTTTTTTACAGAGCACTGTATACTTTAAAATATATGATAGTTGATAGCAGTGTCCCTCAAACTTTTTCCTCCGCGTACCCCTATTTGATTATAATCTCGAAATTGTACTCCCTACAAAAATCTACGAAAACTAAGTTATAGGAAATTAGAAACAATTTCATCTTACACGGTAAAAAAAATTAAAAAAATGACTGTGCAAAAGTGAACTGAAACGATACAAACAAGATGAAATAAAAAACAAGGAAAATATATAAAAAATTAGGCAATTGGCGGTATCAACTTGTTACGTATATTTCATATATTTTTTTTCTATTTCATCTTGTTTCCATCGTTTTAGTTCTCTTTCTGCGTAGTCGGGCTTTTTTAATTTTTTTTTTAAATTTACTCTCTTTCTATATGTTTTTTTAGCATTATTTGGAAGAAAAAGCTAGTATTTTATTATATACTAACTTTCGTCTTTTGAAGGTTTAGTTTTACCCATTATGTCGACATCGACTCCACGCGAGTGAATTCGTGGACAAAAGCTAGTTTTCGTATAAATTTTTAACCTCTACGTTACCACCTTAGTGGATGAATTTCCAAAATCCCTTCTACATTACACAAGGAGCCGCTGAGCAAAATTCCATGTTTCTAAATCCAGCCGTTTTTTATCGCCCATTTTACCCCCTTTTAGAATAGATTTTCAAAAAATCCTTTCTTAGTGTTCACCTAGAAATATTTTCATAAGAAATCCCTGTGCAAAATTTTACGTTACTAGACCAGACGATTTTCTATATAAATTTGGGAGGATGGATTTTCAAAATCTCTGCCCGGTGCTTACCTACGTTAACATAAGAAACCGCTGTGCAAAATTTAACGTTCCAAATATCTGACTGACATACTCCCAGAGGTACGCGAGTCACACTTTGAGAAACGCTGGTTTATAGTAAAATTATTTATGTTTTACTTCAGTACATAAAATGTATGTATGATATGTAACAACATATAACACGGAACTTATGTAACATGTTTTAATTCTCTTGAATACTGAATATTCTTCAACGTACTCAATGCACTTATTTGTACATAAATGAATGTGAACTAGACGTAAGCAACAATAGCGTCAGTTGTAAGTAGAAATACTGTTGAGTGAACATAGAATGCGATATTTAACGGCAAATCGGAACACGTAATATAGTAAATTATTGTATCGTCCTAAAACGTGATCGTTACAGGTACAAGTGATAGATTTTTAACATCAAGTAGGCTTCCCAGTATGAAATTACATGAAGTTACTACCATGCACCGTAGTTCAACTACACGTTTTTGTAATAATCTGATTTTTTCTTATTTATAGAATTGTTATAAATATGTACAGTTCAAATAAAAAGCGTTTTATAATATTGATACAACTAAAAAAATACACTGCCAATGGTACTCGTAGTAGTGCTTAAATTGCTTCTTACCTTAAATTTCGTATCTTATCCATACTATTAATGTCATGTATGAAATAAGATTTTTCTAATCGGTTATGTAACTATTGTAAGTATAACAAAGCAGAAAAAAGAGATATAAGGAACGAAATTTTCACGTAATCGTCCCTCAAGTAACACAATATGTTTTATAATAATGCACATAAAATGTACTTAAATGCCCTATATTTTATCCTAAAAGCTGTGAAAAACTCTAGCTACTCAGGAACCCTCATTTAATATGTGTCCAACACGCACTTATCGCATAGTTCACAAAACATGAGTAAAACCGTCGAATCCAGATTTTTACAAAATTGCTGCTAACTTCACGGTATCTGCATGACGTGTTAGACATACATTAGACATAATTTATTTCTTTTGTTTGATTCTAAAGTCTTAAAATTAATGTTTTTGCTTCTCTTGTAAAATTAAGTTAATACGAGTTAGCAGATTTATACTCTAAGCTGACGATATGTAAATTTAAAATTTATATAACGAAAAATGATAACAACAGTAACTATTGTTAGAGTAATTTAAATTGATGGATATTTGTATTATTAGAAATCACTTATAATAATACTATAGTAACATATGTTTTTTTTTAGTAAAAAAACACCATCAGTAGTTTATCTCGTGCGGTTACGGTCGCTAACCTCAGAATTAAAATTATACCTATACTTGCATTGATCTGATTTATTACTTCTTTCATATTCTTACTTTTGTACAACAATATTATTTCTTTAGATTAAAATTACATAAGTTCCAGTTTCATTTCTTAATTCACCACTTAAATAAATAAAAAAACAGGAGTTGCCTTAGAGCAAAGTTCTTTTTGACAATGGAATGATTTTTTAAGAAGTTAAATTTAGGTTAAAATAATAATTATAAAATTGGAATATTTTTCCAAACAGTTGGACTATTGTTATATATGTAGAAGCCGGAACCTAAATCAAAACAATAAAATGAAAATTAAACAATTTAGAAAATAATATAATATAATATACATACTAGAAAAACTACAATTATTTATACATCTACCTTGTATGATAGACAATTTACCGTTTGAAAAATGTCCTTTTTTTTCATAGCATCACAAAAAACAAACTTTTTCAAATGAGAAAAACATTTTTTTAATTCTCGGTTAATTGCACAGTAATTGTACTAAGTATGAAAGAAAATATTCACACAAAAGCACCATGAAAACATGAAATAATTTTCATTTTTAGAATAGAGTTACCTACATTATTTTTTTAATTTATCTAGTATAAGCATACAGGGTGAGTTTTTGTTATGATAACTGTTGGGATTTCATAAAACAGAAAGGACAGAGTCGATTAAATGGGGAAAGAACTGTACTTAGTTTTTGTTCGTACTATAGACATTTTGAAAATTCTTCAATTTCTTCGTAATTTCTTCAATCACGTCCAGCTCCTTTAATACTGGTTTGATAGAAGAAGTGTAAAGTGCTAAATATATAGTTTTTGATAAATCAATTTTAATACGTATCAAAAATTAAATTTCTCTATAATCTGAGAACTAATGAAAATTGATGCTATATTACGGATGTTTCGTAGAGAAGTTCTTACTGTCGACTTTTTGATAGAGTGGTTTTTTCTATTTAAAAAAAAAAATGTCAAAACTCGATAACGAGAGCTTATTTAAAACATTAGCTGAGCCAGCCTTCTTCAAGATCAAATTATCTATGACTTTTGCCTTTACATTTTTTTGTCAAAATAATATTAAAGGAAGTAGACGCGATTGAAGTACAGTAGTACCTCGATAATTCGACCCTCGAAAATCCGAACCCTCCAGTAATCCGCCCCGATTCTAAAAGTTGTAGTTTTCAGAGAATATCTGATAACAAATAGTAGATATAAAATTTTACACACATTTACATTCTATATTTAGTCAAGTTTTGAGAAATGCCTACAAACCCAGTACCTAGAACAGCAGTGCTTGCTGTTAACTTCTTAGAGGAGCTATAAGGGGTTTCAAATTCATTACAGTTTAAACGGTCTCTCGATAATCCGGCCTTTTCGTAAATCCGGCCTTTTCGTAAATCCGGCCTTTTCGTAAATCCGGCCTACCGGCCGTCCATTTAAGCCGGATTATCGAGGTCTTACTGTAATTACAAAAAATTTGTTTTTTTCAAAATATTTAGTAATCGTTTTTTTAAAAGTGGAAGTGGTATCAAGGATCAAGGCCGGGAGCACACATTCCAGTTCTAACAGATTCGAACACCCGAAATTGTAGCGCATTCGTAGCGGTTGAACAAATTCAAAAATTTTTTTTTTATTTGACAACTTGATACGATTATATCGATTGCACCATTGTGTCAATTTTATGAAATAAAATGAACGATGACGTATTATTTTCCTTTGCACTATTGTTTTAGCATGCTCAGAAAAAAATAAAAAGTCTATTCACTGAGTGCACCCACTAAATAAATGTGGAATAAGAAAAAGTCAGTTTCATATTCTGTCTTCAACACTACGAATTTACCTTGATCAATTTTTTGACTACTAGAGAATATTTGTCAGGGCGTCCAGGGCCATAGAGGATATGGCGGGTCCCGTAAACAAAGCACACTTTAAATTTCTCCCCAAAAAAATAAGTGATGAGTAAAAAAAAAGCTTCGTTTACTTTTCCCCGGACCCTTACCGACCGCTACAGACTCGCTCTTCCAGTTCGGGCCGTGGGACTGCAATCCCAGCTACGTCACCCTTTTGTCAGGCCTGAGGCCGTCCAATGAATTACTTTCTCCAACTGGTGAAAAAATAACATTAAACAAAACACCTAAAAATAACTATCAGTTTGAGGCATTTCCATATTGTTTTATCTGACGTTTGTGCCACCTTTGGCCAGTTTGAAGTTTGCACTAAAATGAAAAACCGGATTGACAACTAATGTGTGTGCGATAATACATGGAAAATATAATTATACAAATCGTATCTCCTTCTGACTAGTGTTTCCGGTTTGGACGACGATGCTTGCCGATTGCATTCTGATTGGATGTTCTGACCGGTATGAATTAGTGTTAGTGATGTCGGGCCGAGAAGCAGTTAATCGATTAATCGACTAAAATTATTTTTCAGATAAAATTAGTCATTAGTCGAAAATATCGAGCACAGAGTAGTCGACTAATCGACTAAAATTTTAGTCGAATTCATAGTAAGATAACCTATGTAACGCTTTCAAAAACGAGTTTTTTTCAAATTTAATTATGGACTTTTAATATTTTTCTTTTAAGAAAATGAAAGATATGAAATATCACAATATATTAATCACATAAAAGTGAAAAATCATATAGATAGATAATTTTTTAGTTTCCATTTTTTGAAGTCCAGTAAATAATTTAGAAAAATTGTTAAATTAGTCGTTTTTAGTAATTTGAAAAAAATTTAATCATTTTAATCATTTAATCGAAGGTAAAATAGTCAACTAAAATATGACCAAATGTAAACAAAATTAGTCTAAACCTACTATTCGATTAATCATCCGACATCACTAGTATGAATATGAAAAGTGTGTGTTACATAGTAGATATCGTTAATATGATATTTGTACCTTTAGGTATTTGGACCATCACCCGATTTGGTGAAAATAAAGCCGCTGCTACACGATGCTACGAACACCTTCCAACATTCGACGTTGGATGGTTCATAGCATCGTGTAGCCGTTGTTCGAACCTACAAGTGTCCAATGTCGAGCGTCAAACGTTCGCATTTGGTCGTGTCCCGTTCGATGTCGGTATTTTTGCACCGAGTCAAAGGGATGCTTCGAACGTTTGAAGGTCAATGTTGGTTGCGTTGGTTGGTTCGACTCAGCAGCTGCACGACTCGTTCATGTGAAGAGAGACAACATCAGTGCATAATATTAGAGATAACATCAGACAGATGACATCGTCGTCCACTGAATAAACGTTTGTCCGAACACATTATACAAGAGAGACAACATCAGTGTATAACATTAGAGATAACATCAGACAGATAACAGCTTCGTCCACTGCTACCAACACATCATCATTCGTATTGGATCAAACATTCGATTCACCGTGTAGCAGATACGTTCGTCCCACCAACTATCGAACTTAATTGACTCAAACGTTCGATCGAACGTTGGAAGGAACGTTCGTAGCATCGTGTAGAACCCGCTTAAGCATGTATGCTCCCGGTCTTAATTTAATTTTCAAAAACTACAATAATTCTTTTCCCATTTAAACGACTCCTTAAGTATTTTTTTTTGCTTATTACCCTAATGGTTATTATAAAAAAATTCACCTTGTATAATGACAAAAACACTACTACTTTATACAATCTGTGACTTTATAGCTTATACATATTTTAAATAAAACTGTTTTTCTTTTGTGCTTTTGGTATATTTTGTTAGTGGTGTTTTTTTGTGTTAAAGTATTGTTCATGGATGTAATAATAACAAAAATCTGTTATAATATGACCCAGATTTTACAATTAAATGAAACAATGCCATGTGTGCTTCTGAAAACATGTAAAAAATTAGTTCAATGCTTTTTAAAAACTGAATATGATGGAAACGATAGATAATTTCACTATTTATTATTAAAAAATTGTTTATGTCATATTCAGTGAACACTTTAAAAAAATTCGATTGCTTTGTTTATAAAGTTTTTAATATTTCTTTTACATATTATTTTACAGATGAACTCTCCAAAAAATGATTAATTATCATTCAATTTTCGCTCTTGTTTTCATTGAGTATTTCCTTTACAGAATACCTGTTAAAGAAAAAAAAAAACTTTATAACGAGATATTTTTTCTAATTTTAATTACAAACTCAATTAGAAATTTACTTCAAAGGGTAAATCAACGTCATCTGAAGTTGACGAAGAAGCTGTGTAAGTACAAAATTCATTAAAAATTAGGTACAAAAAATATAACTCAAGTTTTTCTATTTACCTTTTGTTCAAATTTGCTTCAAGTAATTTTATTAGTTCTAAAGAATCTACGTTATTTAAGTCCTCGTTGAAGATTCAGTAAACTTAGACGATACAAATCATTTATGTGGTTTTGATACCACCAAATAAGGACTGTCCCAAAAAGTGTTGCACAGTTTTGTTTCCTGTCCAAAATAGAAATCATGTGATCATTTTTTTTTTAAATTTTTTTATTAAAACGTTATAACTGTAACTTACAAATTTTGTACTTAATCTATTTTAATTAACTTTTTTCTACTGAATAACCGTACTTTACTGTTCACGGGTCTCATTAAATTTTGCACTGTTCCATCCGTAAATTTATTGCTTGCTGCAGTTCATAATTCAGTCCAGTGGTTAGATTGTGAATTATTTTGATGTTTCTGCTGTTTGTTCACCTTGTCCTAATATGCGTATCACTATAGCTCAGTATCTTTCTATAGTTTGCAGTTCTGGAACATTTGATCGATTCAGGCTTTTTTGCACGAACTGTATATTATTGGCTTCATACCACTCAAAAGTCGCTTTTGCGTAATGAGAAGTGGCTAAGTATATCAAAGAATGTTTGTAAAACCGTTTATTGCCATCTATAAGATCGCATGTAGGAGAAACATTGTTTTGCCTAGATCTAGCCGCTTCCTATTACGCAAAAGCGATTTTGAAAGTGGTATAAAGCCAATAATAATTTGCAGTTCCTGCAAAAAACATTAATTGGCCAAGTGTCGCAGAACTGCACCTTATAGAAGAATACTGGACTATAGTGAAACGCATATTACGGCAAGGTAGACAAACAGTAGAAACATTAAAACAATTCAGAAAATTATGGACTGCGTTGAAATAGTACAAAATTTAATGAGACCCGTGAACAGTAAAGTACGGTTATTCAGTAGAAAAAAATTAATTAAAATAGATTAAGTACAAAATTTGTAAGTTAAAGGCATAACGTTTTAATAAAAAAATTTAAAAAAAAATGATCACATTGTTTCTATTTCGGACACGAAACAAAATTGTGCAACACGTTTCGGGACAGTCCTTAAATAGTACAGTTAATATATATATATATATATATATATATATATATATATATATATATATATATATATATATATATATATATATATATATATATATATATATATATATATATATATATATATTGGTAATTGTGAACTCCGTTTAAGTAGTCTTAAAAATGAAAATTTGTTGTTGTGAAACTAACGAGTGTTATATACTTTGTGTCACATTTTTTAAAATAATAAATAACAAGATTACATAAATTAAAGGATGGGTGTCCGGGTGAAAATGATAATAAAAAGAATTCACCAAGTGCGTGGTAAACACGTATTAAGTCAGAATTTCGTAATCAGTAGTTCGAATTTTTCACAATTCTTGAGATAAACAAGGCCATGGAGAAACATAGCGGGCCCTAGGAATAACTAGCATTTAAAAAAAAATTTTCCCCATCAAAAAAGTGATAAGCAAAAGAAAGCTCTTTTTATTAATTTTTATCGGACCCCTTACCGATAGCGACGTGCTCCCTCTTGCAGTTCGGGCCCCGGGGCTGGAACCCCGACTATTCCAAAACTAAATATAAAATATTGAGCCTAAAGATAAAATATTAATTGCTTTTATTTAATGTTAAAATTAGCCTTTAATTTGTGAATAATATTATTATCTGAATCTTTCTATATACGAGTTAAAAAAAAATCAATAATAGTTTAAAAAAAAAAGCGACACTGTCTACTAAATTATGTAAGGTTCGATATCGATTATTTAAAAGTTGTCAAGTGAGGATAGACAACATAATGCGATGATACACATGATGAATTTATAACATAGGTTAGTAAGGTAAAATTTTATTATTACTGTAAATGTAAATTATGTATAACTAAAGCACTATACATCACTGGTTTTAGTAACAACAGTTTTGCAGTTTAATGACAACATTTTTAAATTTTTTTACAAATTACGGCACAGATGACTGACGAAATTATATCCTTCTCTTTTCCCATAATCTCAAATTTCCTATTCCTCCTGCCCAGCGCTCTTTATTTTTGGAATGACGCATCCAGAAAAAATTAAAATTTAACAGCACCTGAAAGTAATTGCAACTAAAAAAAAATTGGTCTGTATACAACAATGATTACTGAATATATTCACATAAAAACAATCGCTGCCAAAGATCGAAAGTTTTTAATGACTCACACTTGAATTTTGAGATTTGTATTCCAATACACAATAATACATTAAGCGTTGCTTGTAATGCCAAGAATGCTTTTTGATTTTTATTTTGGAAATATGGACAATAAATACCTAGGTATAACAATAAAAAAGTTTACTACAATTAAAAATTACATTTTGATCACATGCTTTAGAATGTTTACTTTTTATATTTTTCTACAAAAATACCGTTTTTGAAAATTGGAAATTGGACTTTGGCAAAAAAATCGAGCGTCAAAACCGTAGTTTATCTATGTGCCCATATGCCACGTCTAAGGTTTCTAAATGGTTATCATAGGAGGAATCTACTAACAATTAGTTTCTACTTTATTATAAATACATTTTTTATATGTAAACAACCTTAATAATTCTTAGCTGAGTGTAGAGTAACTTTTATAATATTTAAATAATTGATTTTTATCATGTGAATTACTTATCACACAGGAGATTGCTTGCACGTATTTCGGTATTTATGTAGTTTACATTATGCTAATAAAAAGGAAAACTCGTTTTTATGTAATGCATTGACTTTTAATGTTTAAAATCATACTGACCATATGTGGTCTCAATAGTTACTAACCTTTGTGTTATTAAAACATGATATTAAACATTTAATGCATCAATAAAGAACATTGCACTCTCAGAAAATATCTATGGCTATCTATGCATATTTCGAATACATGTTACCAAATATATAAACTATGATATTATATTTTTTACTTTATAAAATACTTAAATATTATTTATTGATCATAATCAATTGTATCGATTAATTAATGCTTATATGTATAAAAGTAAAAACAATAGGTCGATTATTTGCAATAAATTTTTATAATACGATAACTATTTTTTGAATTTGGATGAAATAGCTGCCAAAAAGTATTCGTAAGAAAATACTGCATTAGAGAAAAAATAAAATGTTTAAAAGTCAATTTGTGTTAATTTGGATGTTTTTGTGCGATAGAACGTGTTTAAGTTATATATATATATATATATATATATATATATATATATATATATATATATATATATATATATATATATATATATATATATATATAAGTTATATATATATATATAAGTAATATATATATATATATATATATATATATATATATATATATATATATATATACAGCGGACATCCAATGGTACGTACTCCGATTTTACGTAGTGACGTCAGCGATTTAGTGGGGATCACCTCTTACAGATATGTTGTTGTTTGTCTGTGTTGGTGAAAATTTATGTACCAAGCCAGAGTCAGGGCCGTAGGTAATATTGTCTGGGGGTCTCGTAGCCTTTAAAAATTTTAAAATTTCACTGCAGATATATTATATGCACATATTCTGTATACGTAATATGCAAAATGCAAATGCAAAATGAGTAACGTAAAATTCTAGAATATTCTAATCGTCAACTAGCAGAGATATCAAAAAACAGACTTCACCGTTGAATTGGTGAATTAAAAATGAGATTAAACAGCGCAGTTTGACAAAAATTCTAGAATGTTCTATTTGTCAACTAGCAAAGATATTGAAAAATCAATTGTACCATTTAACTGTCTATTGAAAAAGAGGTTAAATTACACATTTTGACAAATGTTCTGGAATATTCTATTCGTCAACTAGCAAAGATATTCAAAAACAGACGTCACCAATTGAATTGGCTACCAAAAAAGAGACCAATTAACACATTTTGAGAAATGTTCTAGAATATTCTATTTGTCAACTAAAAAAGATATTGGAAAATCTACTGCATCACTTAACTGTCCAACCGAAATTAAACTAATGTAAACCAAATGTCCGATTTTGACAAACAATTTGTGCTATTTGACAAATAGAATATTCTAGAACATTTATCAAAATGTGCTATTCCGTCTTTTATTCGATGACCAATTAAATGGTGCAATCGATTTTTCGATATCTTTGTTAATTGACGAATAGAACATTCTAGAATTTTTGTCAAAATGCGCTGGTTAATCTAATTTTTAGTGCCCAATTCAATAGTAAAGTTTATTTTTTGGTATCTTTGCTAGTTCACGAGTAGAATATTTTAGAATTTTTGTCAGCTTCCACTATTTGGCGTCTTTTACGCTGATGAATGCGATAGTGAAATTGATTTTTCAACAGTTTTCTAAAAGTCGTCACTCATATTCATTAGTATAACATTCGATTTCCTTTGTCTACACAACCGAATTTTAGGTGTAAATTGTCTCTTAAGATAATTTTGTTTTAAACAAATTCAGATAAATAATTTTTACCAACCCCCGAAACAAAAGTTTACCGACGCCCCTGATCTTCCGATTTTACGTACTTCCCCTTAAATTTGCACCGACCACTACGTAAAATTGGATTTGTGGTGTATATATATATATATATATATATATATATATATATATATATATATATATATATATATATATATATATATATATATATATATATATATAGCTCTTTTCTCGTGAGTAGTCCGGTCTGTAATTTCCAAGTGGAATGCAGGGCCGTGGAAAGAAATGGCGGGCCCCGGGAATAAAGTACATTTCTTAAAAAATTTCTTCTCAAAAAAAAGTGAACAGCAAAAAAAGCTCGTTTTACTTTCCGACCTCTACTGGTCCACTCTTCCAGTCCGGGCCCGGAGATTACAACCTGCCCCCCCCCCTCTCGTCGGACCTAGTGGCATGTACCCAACTTGTTAATTTTGGTATTGCAAAGTTATCCAACTTTGCTTATTGACGAAAACTTTGTCAAACCACACTTTGTGTTAAAAAAAATTAAAATTTAATGCCTCATAATGTCCGTGACATTTTTTTTAGTCATAGGGGTATTTTTAACCCTAGTACGACAAGGCTCAAATTTAGCAAGTGAGTGTTATCCACGACACCTATTTCTTTTTTTATTTTTTAAATTAATTACAGGTCAAATCGATATTTAATTGATGTCAGTGTCAACGTCTATCTGTCTAGATGGTTTTCAAATTTTTACCAGAAAATAAATTTATTACATTATTGTCAACTTCTACATTATCAAAAGTTACAGCGCTGAAACAAAAAACGTAGGTGTCATGTATGACACCGACTTGTCGTCCTAGGGTTAATAAACTGTTGATGCTATATAATTATATATTTTTCTGGCATTAACACTACCAATTGCTTCAAATTATTAACACTTTTCAGTTCATGCGGTAACTGATAAATTAATATTTTCAATGAGTTTGCAAATTTAAACTGGTATTTTATAAACTATAAAACTTAGGTAGGTAACTTTTTCATATGAAAAATTACATAATTTCATAAGTATATTAACACTTTGACGTCATTGACGTCATAACACGTCAAGTGAAATCTCTCTAACTCATACACCACGTCGTAGGACATCAAAAATTCCATATAAAGTGTATCAGCTTTCAAAATAGTGTATCATTTGGGCGTTTTGCCATTACAGGTTATGACCGTCAAGGTGTTAATTTCATCTTTATTTTATTTAAATTTAAATAGAAAATTTAGGCAATGTTGGCTTTGTTTAGGGTACCAGGGTATTCTTTTTTATTTAGAACAAAATTATATACGGTAATGAAGTTCGGAAGTGATCCGAATTTCAGGAATACTCATTTGAAACAATGAAAGAGTGTGATTTGTAGCTAATTCCCAACAAACCATTGTCGAGGCAGTGGAGAACAAAATGTTTAAATGGTACGGCTATATTTTCAGAATGGAAAACGAGAGTTGACGAAAGAGGATGGTGAAATGGCCGCCGGTGGGCAGAAGAAGACGAGGGTGTCATGAACAAGAAACGAATAACCAACGCGACGCGACGTTTGAACCATTATGAGGCATAAAAAGCTTACGTCATTGGATGTAGACGAGAAAGTTTTTTGAAGGTTGAGAATCAGCAAATGAGAAAGCTGTCGGAACGCTGATTTATTGTTAAGCACTCATGAATATATCCAAGAAATATCGGATATTCTCATAGATTCTGTTCGCTCTGCACTACCTTAATCAAATTTCATAAAATATTTCAATATAACTCTATGGTTGTCTAAATTTGGCTTTAATAAATAACACAGATCCTATTTTATTAACGTAAATGCATTTGTGCATTAGTTACACTATCTCTAAATATGATGGTCAAATATGTGGGAGTGTGTAATTGTAAAGGCGTACAAGTGCAAATAGTAATTGATCAAATCAATATTTTGTGGACCTTGAACTTGCAACTCTAAAACGAATATACAGGAAGAACTCTGAATAATGCTCAATTTATCACGTAGGAGAATAAAATTCATGGAAAGTTTAAATTGCCGTTATAGGCCCATATTTTTTTCTGTCACACTTCAATTCACTCCACCTGAATAATATCAAAAATTTGTATTGTATTGTACTATGTAATTATATGTACGATTTTTTACTTTTCTGTCATCAAGGTACTATCACAGTGTGATCGGCCGAAAAATAGTCAATTTTCGCGATTTTTTTTTCGGATGGACAGGATGGGGGAACGGGGATGAATTTTTTTACGATTAATACCGCACTATTGAACAATACAAAAATATTTTTTATTCATCTTTTTTTTTTTTATAATTATTATAATTTTTTGAAAAAAGTGTCTTTAAAGACAGCGGCCGTAGTTTTCATCCGAAAAAAATAAAATCAAATAGACTATTAATCTGTAGGCAAGCCGCTATTTACCTATGGGAGCTTTTTGAAATTTAGAAAAATGGTGGCAGTTGAATAAAAAGTACAAAAATTTTTATAGGTTTCCATGTGGAAAAATAGACAGATTTAAAAAAAAAGTTCCTATAGGTACATAGCGGCTTACTTACAGATTGATAATCTATTTGATTTTTTTTTCGGATGAAAACTGCGGCCGCAATCGTGTGTACCGTTTTCCGCCCTTTTTTTTCAAAAAATTATAATAATTATAAAAAATAAATAAAAATGAATAAAAAAAATATTTTTGTATTGTTAAATAGTGGTATTAATCGTAATTTCCCCATCCTATCCATCCGAAAAAAATCGCGAAAATTGACTATTTTTTGGCCGATCACACTGTGATGATACCTTAATAATACAACGTGTTATGTTCTATATTTCTTTTTCTTAAAGAGTTACAGAGATTACTCTATTAGTAATTCGACTAAAAATTTAATCGAGTAATGGATTAATATATGCGCAATATTTGCTTAAAAAACAACATTAACCGACTAACTGCTCTTCATCTTGACTTTACTAATCCATAGATAAAAAAATTCATTGTACAGGCGGATACTTCATTCTTATTTGGTTACTATAATGAAGACTGCTAGGGATCTTAACAGCTAGAGGTATTACTGGAGATCTCAACACATTTTTTAATTTTAATGTAAAATTTAAAATTTTTATTGTCGTATTCCCGAAAAACTGTATTTGCATAAATTATAATAGTAAATAAATCATAAACTTAATGAAAATATACCAGGGAAACAAAAAATCTAACGACAAGCCGAGTTGTATCTTATACAAACAATTGAAAATACTCTCCTTTTCTTTAGTTGAAACTTGTAATTTGAGACATCTATTATTATTATTATTGTATTTATAATAAAAAATGGTATCTTTTTAGGTCATCCTCGCATTTAATGATTATTAATAACAGTAAAGAAATTTCCAATCCAAAAGCGATAAAATGATAGGTACCTATTAGTATTTATAATAGGTTTAAGATTTATTATAACTAGTTAACAATAGAAAAAGAAAGATAGGATTGTATGCGATGTTAAATTGAAAATCCTCCTATTCAACAATGCATAAAACCGTAAAAAAAGAATATTAACATATTTAATCGAATTTTTATGTTTGTAGTTATAATGGTACCGTATGCAATGATGTAATATATATAGATACGTTATAACCGTACTAAATGTACAAAAAAAATAGACCCAAATTTGTCCAACTGTAGTGTGTGTACTGTGCATCTTCATACATTAGCATTACGCATGTTCTGTAAAAGAGAGATCGCAACACATGAACACACTACAGAAAACACCTATGTGAGAAAAAGACAGAGTATGTAAATATGTACGTTTGATTATGTACCATAAGGAATGGAAAGAATGTTTGTTTATTTGGTTACATAATTCATAGCAACAATACAATTAAAACTTATTAAAAATAAAGAAATTATCAATACTTAAGAATGAAATGATAAATTTTTTCTATTTTTTACAGTTCTTGTATAATTCCTACAGTTTTTAATTACACATGACGGCATTTTACTACGCATTTGTACGATCTTTACTCATTGAAGTTTGCTGTAAGACTGACGACTAATGCAGGCAAAGTGAGGCAATTACCTCACTTTTAAGGGACCAGTTTTTAACAGCTTATAACGTATCTATATATATAATATCATTGACCGTATGTATAAAATTTTTGATTGTATTTTTATTGATGTCTCGGCAATATGATCAATCTATTTTCATATACCTAAATATAGCATGAATATCATTAGGCAAGTGAATTGGAACTATTAGGTGTGTTCCAGCACCTATTTTTCGACAAGTACAAAACATGTTCATGATTTATTTATGCGCATGCTCGACTATGAACAAGTCACAAACATGTTTGTAATGTGCAGAGTGCTGGAACATATTTTAAAAAGAATTGTTGACATTTAATAGACACTGTCTTCTTCCACAGTGTCGTATATATTATGTATAACTTTCGGTTTGAATTTTTTTGTTCTCTTGAAATGATAATCGAATTATTTCGTTCCCCGTCTCAACAGAGGTAGATAAGTGAAAATCAGAATTAAGTATCACTCATATCATATTACCACTAAAATTAAACAAATAAAACAAATATGGAATATCTAAAGTTACACTGAAATTTACTAATATTAAATAAAATTATATTTCAGTTTTATTCATTTCACTCCATTTCAGTAATAAGAAATGTTAAAATGAAATTTATAGATGTAACTTGAAATTTTGTTAACCTAAAATTTTAATACACATATCTAGAAAACAAAAATTAAATTATTTAATTTTTCCCCCTTCTTTTTTTAAATGTCTATAAATAATTATAAAATTTGTTTATCTAGTTTAAAATTTTCAAATTCTGTACGTTAAACAATTAACCTATAATCCTTTGTTTTTAAACCGTCAAAAAAAAGAGATAGCAATAAATAAAAGAAATAAACAATACAATGTACAAAAAATCCATTCAAAATCCCTTGGACAATTTAGACAGTCAATAACAAGTTTGTAACTTGTCGGATGTATTGTTGGAACATTGTACAATATGTACAAATTGTACAAATTGTTTACTTTTTCTTTGCTGGAACGCAATAACTTGATTACGCATGTGCAAACAATCCACGGACTGTCAAATATAGCATGCTGGAACAAACCTATTATAAACAAACAATTCGTCAGGTGCAAGTTACAACTGCGCAAATAGTATTCCATACTATGAACTGTTATTTTACATTTGGTGTAACAACATCGCTGTGAAGGTAGACAAAGTATTTTCCCAGATGAATAAGCTTTATTTCTGAAATAAACTATGATTCCCGATTTAAAAATGATCATATCTTCATTTTGGCCATTTATGCTTATCAGAAATAAATAGGCCAAATCATCGAACAAATACAACAAAAGAAGCAAAATTAGATGAATCTAATTTTCTGTCTGTTTTTCATTTTGTTATTTTTATATTAGAGTAACTATATAGTAACTTAAAATTGTACATCTAATTTACAGTCTTCAAATATCTGTAGCTGAGAGGTAAAGAGTAATAAGTCCACTTTTTTTAAAATTCGTTTTATCACAGATTTGGGTTACTTAATGGTCTTTAAGTAACCCAAATCCGTTAAAAAACCAATTTTAAAAAAAATGGACCTATTACCCTTTTCTCGCAGCTACAGATATGAAATATGTAGGTATATATGCAAGTAACATGTTTGATAGTGTGCAAAAATTATTATATTTTTAACGTGTATAGTTTTATCAGTTATTCCTTTCTTCTTCTCTAATTTCTAGAACTCATTTTCTAAAAAATTCATCAAAATACCAGTTTAGTATAACATTAGCATACATAATTATTGCCTAACTCATATCTTGATCAAAGCAAAATATGTCCACAAATTTTTTTTCTATGTGACAAGGAAATAACATAAGAATGTTCATATTCATAAATTTTTTGAAATTTTCCTGAATGACTTTTGGGGGAAGGTCTTCTTCCCAAAAAACGAACTAAAAATACAGTTACACATATTATGAAATTTGTGCTTTAATAAGCTTTCTTATGATACTCTACTCGATACTCTTGGGAAATTTTTTTTTTCCTACTTTCCAGTTTATCTCCTGAAATTAATCCCCAGAATCGAAATTCAACTTCACATTGATAACTGGACTACCATACACTATCCCTGTGCTAACTTTAGAATTTTTCGCATCGAATAATTCCAGAGAAAATTGCTTGTGACAGACGGACGGATACCGAAATGATTCCATAAGTACTTCGTTTTTCCAATTTTGGTACGCAACACTCAAAAATACACTAATAACAAATGTAGATATACTTTTCTTTTTACTCTGAAAATTTAGATGTCCAAACTGTTCTAAACATTTGAATTTTTTGAAAGGCGTAGGGAGATAAATATCATAAGTCTTAATATAATGGCGGTATAGGTAATTTTGGCGGCATCTAATATACTTAATTAGAGGTGAAGAAGTTTTTACGGTCTAAAATACCTGAAGCATCATCTTTGATTTGGATGTAAGATGTAATTATAATAGTATAATTACAGATTTTTACTATTATCTGTTTTCAAAATTTATTTCTCAAAAATAGAAAAAAACATATGTTAATATTCTTTGTAATACCTATTACAGTTGTTGATTGTTTATCATTGTTTATTACATATTAAATGTGTATTATTATCTTTATTACCCATTATCAATACATATACTATAATATATTAATAAAAAAATCAAATAAATATGTACATTAGACAGTTTTTATTTTCTGAAGTTTAATTAACACAAACAATTTTCATTTATCTCAATTTATATAGATTTTGTCTTCAGATTTATTAAGAAAGGAATACCAGAACTACAAATGGTTTGATCCTTACGCTCCTACCTCAGTTCCTGTTTGGATTAAATTATGTTTCCTTTAATTCCGTAAACATTCAAAAAGTATTAAAAATACTTAGGAGGCGTAGCACTTACCTTACTCGTTCTCGTAAAATATGTTCTAATCCAGTTTTTTTCAACTTGTGGGTCGCGAAGCCTTTTTAAGGAGGTCGCAGTTACTTTAAAAATAAAACCACTTTAGTTCAATATATAATATTTAATTTAAGTTAACTAATGGTTACATTAATGTGATAGTTTCATATTTTCGCGCGATAAAGTTTCAAAATTGCGGCTTATTTTCAATAACAGTAAATCCGAATTTTAAATAATTGTCGTCATATAGACACTTTTTCTTTACTTTTGTTTTATTACTTTCATTGGAACTTGAAGTTGACGGTTGTGCATATGTTTCCAGAAACGTATCCATTTTCAATAATTACAATGAACACAGAATTTTGAATATTAAACAATAAAAGACAGTGCGCAACTACTAAACAAACAACAAAGCAGTTCAATAAATTTAAACACTAACGTGAGTTTACAATTTAAAGAATTCAAATGGATTACGCTAGGAAGTGTTAAACGGCGACGACCGTCGCGCGTGCGCATGTTACTTTTTATGCCACGCGCGCGTTTAGAAGCTACTGTAAGTCGTCAACTTCGATGTTGCTATATAAAAAGTTTTAAGTCCTTAATTACGTATTGTATCGATACCTAACTATGAAAATAATCAAAAATGATGAACGGATTCGATATTTATAACATAAAAAAATAAAAGTTAGTAATAGTGGAGGGTAGGGGGTTGCGAAATTTTTTTCCATACTAAGGAGGTCGCGCGATGGAAAAGGTTGAAAAACACTGTTTTAATCGATGACATAATATATAAGCAAGTAGTGCCTCTTACTTGTTCAGCAATTAAGGAATTTTGAGTTTACGCATACGCTATAATTGCTCCGATTACAATGCTATTTCTGTAGGACCAAATATGATCTTACTCCCAACTATACTATATTTCACGAATAGATAGACTGATTGACTATACAGATATCGATCTTTCGTTTTCTATACACTGATCTGCCCGGGGCAATAATCAATCAGAATCTATTTATTATTCTATCTATGTGTGAAACAAGAGTATAAAACTCACAGTCAAATTCGTCGGTTATTGTGCGACTAGTAAGTAAGTTAGTAAGATATCGGTGTTTAATAGATTTCACGATTATGCATACGAACAATTGTGAAATTGCGATTGCGATAAAATTCACAGAAGACCATTTGGAAATCAAATTGCAGCATAACCGCTGAATCTAGTCAAAATCTGAAGAATGGTTCCGCAGTATCACGCGTGGAAACAAAAAAGGATTAATTTCTCAAAAGTAATAAAGAAAAGACGGTCGATTTAAGATTCAGCGCTTCCACCACACGTTATTTTACAAAAAAAGCACGAGAAAATGCATGACCAAATAAAAAAAAATATATCAATTTTCAAACTTAAAATTTTTATTATTAGATCGACTGAGACTAATGTTTAAACTTTTTTCCGCAAAACTTACAACAAAAGTTTAGACATTAGATTATCAACAAATAAGGATAATGTGAACTGAACTTTATATACGAATGTATACAAATTAAATGTTCCATTTAAAGCTGTTGATAGCCTTGAATCCTCCACAAACTATATTAATATGGTAAAGACATTTATATTAACACAATACAAATATATAATACAATCTTTTGATTTTCAACAATTTTTTTAAAGTGCTATGACTATGACACATACATCTGTTTGAATTTTGTACGTATGTATATGTACATATGTAAAGATGATATGTAAATTTATCTGTTATATAAAATTATTGGGTATGAGCAAGTTATTTCAATGCCGGGTATTTATGATATAATTATGTGTTAATACGTGGGGAAAGTTTAAAATTATTAAATTCAAAAGAGAATCGAAATATTTACGATAAATTAGACAAGTCAATAACAAAGGACATGGAATGATAGAGCTGCCTAATAAGGCAACGACCAAGCCTAGGTGTGAAATAAGAATTCGTAGCATTTAGAATTCTAGAGATTTCTGATTCGCGTTATTAAAAATTTTTTGAAAATCAACGCAAGTATTGTATTATGTGTAAGTTGCATTTGACGTTCCGGCTACAACCAAAATGATTTAGCCTTTTTAGCAGATACTTTCTAATCAATTTATTATCTCCAAAGTAATATTCTCTTATATGTAGGTACTATTGTATTCTTGGGACTAATCCTGTAAAATGTTTATTTACTGTTGTAGAAATTAATAAACAATTGATACAGAGAATTGCACTATTAATATTCCAATTAAAAAACCATCTCTTAGGTTAACTGTGGCAATAATATCGAACCATTACCGCCATTTTAGCGTAACCGACAAATATCAAATTTTACAGGAGAAGGATTTTCTAAATATTTGTATGGCGCTTGCGATGTTTCTGCTGTCTTAATTTTATTACGCCTGAGCGTATTATTTCTATTATTTTATTAACCTTACGATAAAGATGGTTATTGTTGGTTACGCTAAAATGTGAAAATGTGTTGTATTAACGATAAATTAAGCAGTTGCTATAACTCGTTAATTAACGAATTTTGGAGAAAAACGTTAACACTGCTTGCTCCGCTACAGTTTAAAATGCTACTTGCAATAAAAATCTCAATTTCGATAAAAGTGTGTCTTACGATAAATCGGCGGTAATGGCTCGATATTTTCGAATAAAATTAGAAGTGGCTACACAGCTTTTAATTAAAACATGAACTGTACTGTTAATATGAATATATAAATAAATAAAATGTTATATTATTAATAAATAAAACTGAAATAAAATCCTATTTTACATTTTTTTTATTTTTTCTTGTCATAATTTTTCTGATAATGATCATATGGATCGAAACATATATAAAATAAAAGCAAACATGAAATATACAAAACTATTAAATTTAAAATGTCATAAGTTTTTAACGATTAATCATTTCAGAAAAATAATTGTATACAAGACGTTTTGAAATGGTTTTATGGATTTGTAACTTCAAACATACGATGGGGCAAGGCGAATGGTAGAATTTGCCTACTTGTCCAGTTTCAAGATTTTGCAACTATAAAATAATTATAATAACTAGTATTAACACTATTTTTTATTTTACTTATATCTTTGCAGAAAATTAGAAATTGGAGTATTTTTATATATTTATAATAATTTATTTCATTTCGTTGTTGTATTTAATAGTTCGGAAAGAGAAAAAGATATTTTTAATTTTAGAATTTTTCGTATTTGCATACATAGCACAGAGGATTATATTTTAATTTCATTTACAAATATTTGAATGTATATTTAAATAAATTGTAATAGCATAATACTACTAAAATTAACACATATATTTTTTGAGTTCATACTGAAAAAGATGAGGATTAAATTACATTTGAAAAAAACTGTATCATTATTCATTCCAATAACTTTACGTTACATTAACACTGAACCCATGGTTATCGTATGCAAAATGAACATTTTATTTTTTGTATGAGGCTATTTTGTTGATTAATTGTTCGTACTTTTTTAAGAATCCAGAAAAAACTGATTAATCAAGTACCTTAAACTATGTTTATATGAAAACGTCATTTATCTTATGATGTTTTTAAGCTTTAATATCGCATTTAATATGACGAATTCAAGGATTAAGTTAAAATAATAAGGATTACTTAAGTAGTGGTATAAACATTTCGTACGAAAAAAGTTCTTCTATTTTAAATTTTAGTAGATGTATTAAACAATCTTTTCTTGCTTATATTTTTTAAATATTGATTTCCAGAAAAAAGTTTACAAAAAGTCCGATTTATAGCTTTAACTGACATTCAGGTGTCTAGCGGAAACTATTCGTTGTACTATAGAGGTGGTGTTCAGAAAATTAGAAATAAGAAAGTACTGATCAGCAGTTTATAGGCAGCACAAAATTTTCTTTGTTGTACGCCCCATTCTCTATCAATATTAGGTCTTTGCAGGCGTCTACAGATTGTACATTTAAAATGTGATTATTAGTAGTTTTTCTTTCTTTATATAAGTGACTTCATAGTCACTCATAGAAAAGACAGATTTCTTAACGCCCAGCCTTATATGTATTATCTTCCTCATAGGTACTTACTAACTTATTAATAATACTACCAAGAGGAAGACATGAGCACGTGATATAGTTTATACTTTTGTATTTTATAAATTCGAGACATTATTCCTCTAAAAATTAGCGGTAATTGAATTTACGATCCCGATTTTCTGATTCATTTAAATCATGAAATATTTATCGTGATGATTAATGAACAGTTTAACTTCCAAACTAAATAAGATACGAATTCAATAACAAAATCTGTAGGTACTAGAATTATTTTATTTATCTAAAACCTATACCGTGTGAGTTTTCTGAGAGTTGCCATTTCAATTACAGCCAAACCGTTGATTTAATCAAAAATTGTTCAAATAAGAGTTTTATATATCGACGGGGGCAATCAATTGCTATAATTAGGAGCTTTATAGCTCTTATGGTTTTCGAGCTAACTTACCTTTTTTTAAATGGAATACTATACTTATTTGTTGATAAAAATTATTTAATAAAGCAACAGAAACAAAAAATAAAAAAATAAAAATTCTTATCTAAAGTTTTTTTTTTCAAATTTTACAATTTTCGCGCTTAAAAGTGACTTATTTAAGTGAATTTTGTTTGGTGAGTTTAAGAGCGCCTAGTTCAAACAAGCCTCATAATTACGGAAAACAGCTAAACGGTAATTGTATTTATGCTACATAGATGGCTTTACCGTATAGGTTTACTTAGAGCCCCTATAATAAATAGAGTCGTGACATGTCATCCATTTTCTTTCCAAAACAGAGCGGGAAGCTTCGAAATTAATTATCACATGTTTGTGTAAATATTTTTGAGTAAGTAATTTTGACTTCTTTAATATGGTGTAATATTAAATATTACAACTGCAGTTGTACTTTAATAACCTGTTTATTAAATATTAAGTTGACTATTTGAGGAAAAACTACAAATTATTTTTATAATTAATGTATTTAGGTAATTAATAAATTTTGTTTTATTGTAACAGCTTAATGCGAACATACCATCACTAGTTATTTTGGGTGTTTTGAATGTAAATTGCAAATTATCCGTATTTTCTGCGTTCGATTAAATAAACTTAACCACGGCTTTTGAAAATTAAAACTTAAAAATGCAATTTCTCAAAAATATGAAATAAAACAATGAAAATTTTAGCATAATTGGTAATTTGAAGTAATAAACTAATTTTTAAAAAAACATTTCAACATATTATATTTCCATTTGAAAAAAAAAATTTTTTCTATTCCGAAAAAACCATAGGTCCTAGAAGTCTGGAACAATTTTTTGTGAATGGCCCCCTCTATTTTGAATATTTTTTGTATAAACTTTTTTTCGATTAGATGCATATTTTAGGAATAAATCGAATGGCAGCTCTCGTAAAACTCACACGGTATATCTATTTAAAGGTGAAAAATTTGTTTTGGTTTATTTATTGCTTAGAAAAATAAAATTAACGAAAATTATGCTAAAAATTAAAAATAACAGTACTTAAGTACATCATATTATATTGTTGCAGACGCCATAATGTTTTAAATCTATTAAAAACTTTATTTGAATATATGCATCGTAAAATTGTATAATTTTGTATATTAATTTTATTATTACTTGTATATATATATATATATATATATATATATATATATATATATATATATATATATATATATATATATATAAAAGGTAGACGGACTTTCTCTTTGATTGAATTATAAAATTATATAAAAAAGTTTTCAAATAAAGCGATAAAGCGTATCTAATATGTACATACATTTCTTTTAAGAGGCAATATTTGTTTAAATTTTTGATTATATTCATTTGATTCTGAACATGATATATAATTTTTTAGGTTATGAATATAAATAACTATCCAAAATTATGTTTGCTAGTATCCATACCATATTACCATAATCGTTTCAATTATTTTAAATTGAATTTTTAATGGAGTATATTGCAAGGAATGATTATAAAGAATAGTTTCGCAACGACAGAACTTTTAAATTAAAAATTCACATAATAGTATATTGTGTAATAAGTGCGGGAAGTTGCCGATTGTGAGTGAAGTTGAGCGCACGATCGAAGTGAGTGCGCTCTTTTGCTCGAGTGGACAATCGACGACACCACACGAGTTGCACATACTATTTTTTATTACAAATTACACATAATTTTTTTATTTTTACTATTTTTTAGTACTTTTTAAAATAATATTTTTTTTTTTAAATTATTGTTTAAATTATGTACTTATTGTAAGTGGTTTCTATAAAAATAATAATAAGATATTTATTAAAAGAAAAATCAAAAGATAGGCTTGCATGTTTTAATTAAATTTGGGTATTTTATGGTCAATTTGCGTGCACAAAGTGTGATTTCCGCACGTAAAAAAGCAACTGAAATACGCTTAAGTCATGCGGCAACAGCAGAATGAGCAAATAGCTATTTGTCGAACGAAAATGCGTACGACAACATAGTACTTATCCTGCATGAGTAATAAAAAAATCAAAAGTTTTCAAAATAATACAATGCATTTGCTCAGTTTCGTATAATTTAAAGTGGGCTTGGAACAAAATGAAAGTATTGTAAATCTTGTGTTCCATTTGTGTTATAGGATTCAGATTGTCCTGCAACATTAGAGTTAATTCTAATAATTGTCTAACTCATTACTGTTCGTGAAATGGAATGAATTTATTGGTACTGTACATTTTGAAATGAATTGATTATATTCCTCCTTATATAACCATTTTTAACAGAATATAATTTTTTATAATACTCATTGACCACTGGTAATCTTGATTACGTAGTGTAGTAAATAAACCAGTTACCATAAATGGTTATGGCCTCAATTTTTTTCACACACTATAGTTGGTAATAGTAAATAAGAAAATGACGACGTAAAATATTATAATAGAAAATAAATATTATTTCATAAACACTTAAATAATAGTTATGGGTTATTTGAAAATGCACACCGCGAGTACCTACATATTTATTTAAGATCGTAAATTTGCATGTAGCGTACCAGATATTTGTGTACATAATGTACATGGTAATGATGTAATAATATTTAAATAAAAAGATTTCTAAAGGAAACATCATTTTTCTTTACAACGACTTTCTTATTCTTACAATATAAAAACCATACCCTTTAGGTGTATGCTATGCATTTCAAATAAATGTGGTTATTTTAGTCTATAAGAGAATATAGAATTATATTCTCCTTATGTATCCTTTTGTAAATTAAGTAGTCTTGACTCAACACTCACCAATTGTCTTGAAACATTGCAGAGAAACAGCTTGGAAGGGCAGAGAAGGATATAGGCTACTTTTTTATGCTGGAAAAACATTTTATTTCCCAATGGGAAAATTTCCAAGAAAAAATAAGAATTCCCAAAAAGTGACATGATAGTGAAGTTGGACAAGTATACTCTTTACGTAATTAACGTTATATGTCATAATTTTCAATTACCACGCGGGCGAAGCCGCGGGCAAATGCTAGCGTTGCATAAACTGGATTCAATAAGACCTGATAGTGATAGCGGCTCGTCTCATTTATAGAGATTCAGAGGAGAAAAACAATTTTCTCTATGTTACGAGTTTCATCTTGATTCCATAACGATTTCATCTATAAAGGTTTACTCGAAGAAAAATAACACTCTCACATAGTTTAATTTTGAATTTTTTCACTTGGACAGGTTCTTAAAGGGAAAAAATCAATGGGCATGAAAATAAATCTCATTCTTAGAGTTTTCTCAGTTATTTAGTTCTTCTTTATTAAGGTTCGACTGTATTTATTTTGAAAATAAACTTAAATCCATAATGAACTTTGTTGAATACTTAATGACGGGAAATCTTCAGCTGGCAGTGTTTTTAATTAAAATATAAAAGTTTGTTTTAATTCTAACAAGCGATTAACTTACAGCATTGACTAGAATTGATATTATACAAAATAAGAAGAAAACTTTGTTGCAAAACAAAGATTAGAATTACATATTTGCTAAAGAACCGATTTTGAACGAAGAGTGACACTAAATTAAACGAATTAGCAGGGCCGTGAAGAGAAATGATGACGGGACCCAGGAATAAAACACATCTCTTAAAATTTCTTCGTGAAAAAATTAGTGACAAGCAAAGAAAAATTTTTACTTTTTCTCGAGTCTCTATCGACTACTACGGGCTTTTTCTTTCATCTCGGGCTACGTAGAAAAATTTATAAAATTATGTCAAATGTACGTACTATAATCATGTGACGAATGCCAACCCTGATTCTGACATAAATAAGTTCATCGTGACTGTAAATTGAAGCTAATTTAAAACAAAAAAAAAAAAAAAAACAATTTAAGAGTGTTCCCGGCGTCGCGTTGGACAGAATCCGAAACAACAGTTTTGATAATTTTTATCTGTCTAGTTATCTTTTCACCTGAAAAATGCTGGATGGACTTCCCTGGAGTTTCTACGGACGATGTTTCTGAAGTTCATGTTACAATAATAATTTTAATTAATTATAATAAAAGCTATCAATCATAGAAATTATATTAAATTCATCATGATACAACAACGAAAATTAATTAAACGCTATTTTGCCTATCCGTTATGGATAGGCTAGGATAAACTGCGGAACTACAGAACCAATTTTGATTAAATTTGGTAATTATCTATAATTTGGTCCAATTTTATCGCAAAATTTTTAGTCTACCCGTAGAAATTTACGAAAAACCGCAAAATATCAATTTTTATTACTGTATACACATATCTGTGGAATAATTTATAAAAAATCATGCAAACTAATTTGTTGCTAAGCATTTGGTGAAAAATAATTTTGGAATTTTTGTAAGTATTAATAAGTTAGTATTTCTATAGATACCACCAATAATATTTTTACTTACGACTACTGTGAAATTACTTATCTACTGTGCAAAATACTATTTGTATCCTGTAAAGAAATTAACAACTGGATTGTCCAGTTATCATCAATTGGCACTTCTGCTGTTTTCAGCAAATTCCATACGTATGAAAATTAGATATGCTATAAAAATATGAATATGACTTGAAAATATTAAAATATGAATAATACTTTAGAGTCGTCGAGCGAGCGAAGCGAAGCACATAAGGAACTGATTTTATACAAAATTTCAGAATATCATATTTAAATGTACGTGTGGTCACATTGTCCGTCAGTTACATCAAATAGAGCGCAAATTAAAAAGCTGAAGAAATTTGACAATTTTTACTTAAGTACAGTTGAGATCTCTGTGAAAAATGAAAGTGACGTTAAAATGGTTTCCTATGGCCTTGGTGACTTGAAGGGCCTAAAATAGAAACAATTCTAAAACTGCTGGTATAGGTACTCATACCAAGTTCTTACGGTGCGGAAATTAACCATGCTAATAACATATGAAGATAGTTATTTTAGAGTCATTGGGCGAGCAGGGTCAGGTGCTATAAATAATTGATTTTGTAAAAAATTTTGGCTATAAATTTTACCTATAAATTTTACCTATAATTTAATCTACCTTCGTTTGACATCTAGGTTGTGTAGACACCCGGTAGATGGCGCTGTGTTTCGATTTCTAGATTATACATTTATTTCACGTCATATTTGTTTATGTTCACGATGTCAATGATTTTTATAATTATACTGTGTATTGTGTTATAATTGTGCAGTGTATCGTTTGAAATGATAAGAAAAAATTAATTCAATTATAACTACTGAGCCACAACAACGCGTGGCCGGGTCAGCTAGTCATATATATATATAAATCAAAGTTAATCAAAGTGTAATTTATACATATATAATTTATTGAAATAAATGGGATTCTTGGTTTCCATTTTTTAATAACTTTATCCGTGATAGAAAGTGAAGCACTTCCCCCTTGGTAGATATATTATTCAAATAACTATTTTTTTTTTAAATATTATGCTTTCTTCTTAAATATTAAAGTGTAAGTGTAAATACTAAGTTCAAGCAAATTCACGAGTAGTTACGAGTAAAGTATATTATATTTCTGAGAATTGAATCAGTAGCACATAATGTTCAGACATTCTATGACAGTTGTTACCAACACAGCTCGTCAGTCGTCTGGTTTCCGAGAGGAAGCTATATTTTGTAATGAACTCGTTGACAGTTTTTCTGTGAACGATCAATTTGACTGACAGTAAACGTGAACATTAGAACGTTAATAAAACATATGAAGATCATATTATTTATAAATATTAGTTGGCTGTACGAGCTGTATGTTGATTGAGGAAAGGTAGGCGTCGGTCGGTTGTGCAGACGTCTGTCTGTCTGTCTGTTTGTGTGTCCGTGTGTCTCCGGATAAATTTAATGACAAAATGCACGCACGATATTGATGTCTTTTTTTCACGTTTGGTTTTGTGTACTGTCCTGTAATAAAATTATATATATTAGCAAAAGTATACTCTTATTTATATGATAAATTAAAATAGAATATTTGGAATGGATGTTAACATGCAAAGTAACAGTCTTTGTAGCTTTTTCAAGGTGTAAGTACAATTTCCGTATAAACTTGTTTACAAGTTGGGGTTTAAATTACTTTCTTTTAAATTAGCAATTTCACTTCAAAGATTTTTGATCTGACAATTTATTATAAAAATCTTGGGAAAAAATATCTAGAAAAATATAAATAAATAATATTGTTTAACGTCTGTTTTCGAGACTTTTTCGCTTATAACAGATGCCACTCACATCATTATTTGTATCTTTATTAATACTTCAATACTTGTTACAATACAGTGCTTAGGCACTGACACTTTCGACTGGTAGGTCGAGAGTTTGAATCCTGCGATGAAGGTTTTCTGCAGTTTCCCTTCACAATTCCAGATGAATATCAGCATAGTTCCTTTAAAGAAGTCGACTGCAGACGCACACCTTCCAAATCCTAGTCCCCCACCACTTCCCTTGGCTCCCACTCGCATCATAAATGTATAACGTAAAAAAAGAATTGTAATAAGTATTAAAGTATTAATAAAGATCTAGAGAAATATATAAATATTTTTAGAAAAATGCAATTAATATTTTGAGAGCAGAAATAGAAAATTTATCAATAGTGGCTCAATTTTCAACAATAAATAGGTATGTGCCACGTTATTCTGATAACCAGAAAAGGACTATCAATAAAATACGTCATGCAAAACTTATACATATTTCTTATTCCTTCTACCTCCACTGTTATGCTACATGATATCTTTCTAATTTTTTACCTAAAAATATATATCTCAAAACCTGAATCCTCCCCCCCTCAACGTAAAATTGATAAAACTGATGTAAGTATTTCAACTTCCCGGGTTTTGTGTATGTATTTTACGGATGCCTCTAAAAGGAATACCTTTTCTTCTTTTAAGGAAAATTCATAACTTACGTGACTTAAGGTTAAAAAGGCAACTTCAGATTAAAGGCAAAATTTTTATGTGCCAAATTCTATATTTTTAGTATTTCTGCTTATTCACTTGTCATGTAGTGGAGATTATACTTGATGATCACTGATCAGTATTTTGATTTGGTCAACACCAGTCGTGAGTGAGGGTCTATTCGAGCATTCTTTAGAGTCGCAATCATCAGTTTCAAATTTAGCGAATCACTTATATACAATTCTTTCAGTTAAAACGCCTTCTCCATAAACAACACATATATAATTTGTTGCTTATGTGGCATTTTTGAATTTCCGGTGAAATGTTAGAAAATCATTAAGTGCCTAAAATGCATTTTGTTTTCTCCCATCTTCGAAAGGTTACAAGACTGACACAAATTAATTATTGATCTCAAACAACTTTTTTCTACACGGAGAGAAAATTCCTATAAAAATTACTGTGCTCAGCACTACAATCGACGTGTAAAAGGCGAACATATTCAATTCTGTAAGGTAAAAATATAAAGATTATAATTAATCATAAAAAATTTAAAGGATGGAATGTTCTTTTCGTAATATTATCTCCGTAAAATTTGTAAAACAGCACAGTAAAAAGTTCCATTACCGACAAAAAAATAATTTTTGTTTTTATTAAAAAAAATTACCATGCTAACATGCTAATAATAGAAAGAAAAAAACAGAAAGAAGGTTGGTTGTGTTGGGAACGCTGTAATGAAATGTACCTCACTCAGCGAGTTAGGCGAGTTACATGCGAACCATAGGTGTAGACTGTGGAAGAAACTTTGTCAGACAGTTCGCACCAAGCACCTTGCTTTATATCAGACTGTTACAAGCAGCTAGCACAGCTAGTACTTAGTAGTCAGTTTCTTTTACACTCTCTTAGGACGATGTCATCGTTTAATTCATCTTTTTGTTATTTACCTATCTTTAGTATATGTATTAGAATATATTGTTGGCAATCATTTTTGTATACATGTTTTTACAGGTACAGTGCAACCAACATAAGGTCGCGAGTCAGATGCGCAAATGATAGAGTACGGCAGCAAGAATTAAACTACAATATATATGCATAAGAGTGTGATAAAAGTTGTGTTAGCACCACATTAAATTTTACCATGCTAGCACATATTTTTTATTTTGGTCGTCGATCGCGCACGGATTATAGGGGAGCATGGTAATTTTTCTGAAATTTTCTCTACAAAAATTATAGGATTTTTCTCTCCGTGTAAAGATGCGTTGAAATGTCTCCTTTAAGAATATGTAAATGAATCATACATTTTTGAAAACTTTGACATAATTATTTAGATACTGGCCGTGTACCCTACGGGATCTACCATCGGCAACATTTCAGGAGGTAAAATTAATTTACAAAATTGTTTTTGAAGAGCTTGTTATATTATTTACTTTAACAGCCTTAGTAACATATTTTTACTTCAAAAATGACGAATTTCCATACAAATTTTCATTCCTTATTTAACACACTTAGGGAACGAATTTTCAAAAATTCTTTCTTAGTGCCCCTTTATGTTACATGCAAAATTTCATTCTTCTAAACCCAACGGTTTAGGCTGTGCGTTGTCTGTCAGTCAGTCAGTCAGTGTTAGAGATTTATTAAGTATAATCCACCAACTTCGAGAAGAAAGTTGACTGGCCATAAAATTTTAAAAATTATGATTGGCTGTTAGTAATAAAGGACAACGAATACGGCAAATCAGATAAATTCATCTTTGCCTAGCTGACCTAATTTCCAAAGTAGGATTTACATAAAAAAAAATCGTGCAGAAATGAAATAATTCAAAAACTGATGTTTAAAGTTTTTAAAACAAATTTTTGGAGAATAAGAAATAATTAAAATAAATTTGTACACATACATACAATTTGTACAATACATTTGACACTTAGGTGGGTTAAATTAAAATTTAACCATAAATTTGAAAATAAACACAAAACAGGAACAAAAATTGATTTATTGGAATTAAATATACATTTTTTTCTGTATTTGGTTAAATATTTACATTTGAAATAAAAATGTAAGTTAAAGGTAGGTAGAATTATGACAGAATAAATAGCACATTTAAATCGAAATTTAATATAAACTGATAAATCAAAATACAAAATCGTAGCAAACATTTACCGTAGTGACTGTAATTTTAGAGCAGTTAAGAACAATGTAATGCCTGACAACACATACCCCATTTTATTTTTGCAAATCGATCACATTATCATATCGAAAACCACAATATAAAGAAAAGAAACATCCAACATCCATTCATACCAACAACTCAATTTTATTATTAGGTTTATTACTTATATAAATTATCTGCATATTACAATTATTTCACCTATACTGAAATTTGATATAAGTTTCGTGTTCGAGTTTACGCATTCAGTTTTATGAAAAAAAAAAAAAATATGGGAAAGTACAAAATTATGATTTTGTATATACTTTTTTATCTTACATGTACTCACATAGGAACTTTAAAAACGATGTTTAACTATATTCAATAAATATTTTGTTCCAGTGTAAAACTGACTTGTAAAATCTTATTGCCCTTATTGTCAACTCAGATTTGCTAGATTTGCTATATTACAATGCCATCTACTGAAAATTGGCACGAACTTTCCGGACAACCCAATTAACTAAATATCAATATTCTAATAGCAAAACTAACAAATTACTCAAAATTCCATTAGCGTTTCAGCAAATCCATTTAAATTCATTTGAATATTGTGGCACATATTTTTTAACTTTTAAATTATTATTCAATTTCAATAATACTTTGGTATTTTTACTGTTCATTTGTAGGCCAAGTACCAACAATTATAAATATTTGAAGAAAATGGAACAAACGATAATTATTTATAAAATTAAATTTATAGCATTATCTCGAACCAAAACGTTGTTTTTAGCATCGCATCGCACTTATACAAATCAATAAAATGTCCTGGTAATGTTTTCCAATAACGCAATATACATGTACAGTGTACATTGTACGATCGTACGTAGCCTAGCGTACATATTACATGCATACACTTAATTGACTCGAAGGCGCCTTTATGTCTACAAAATATTTAAACTGAATTTATTTCACAAAAAAAGAAGCAGCTATTGTTAAAAGAATTTATAATTCCAACTAATTTTCGATAACAATGATTCATAAAATTAATTAAGTCGAAACACTTAATTTTTGAAAGTATCAGTCAAGTGCAAGTTAACATTAATATTTTTACTCTTAAAATATTTCCCATCATCATATGTTTGAATGTCCAGGAAGTTAAAACGCGTGCCAAATATATTGTACATATTGATTCTGTGAACTTTAATTGTTTAACAGTGGAAATTTCACTCAAGCTTATGAATCAAGAAGATAAACTGCGCTAAATTTTTTAGCTGCGTTAAAAATTCAAAACTAATGCTAAGATTAAGAACAATTTTTTTGTTCTAAAAGTCTACAATATTTTGTAACTGTCATTTCTCAATTTCAAAAAAAAAAAGGATTAATCCGAAATATTTTAGAGCGTTCCCACTGAAATATTTTTTGTCCACATTATCAGATTTCATTTACTGATTCCAAGAAATGGTCCCCGCGATTAATTTTCAAAATAATGTTTGTATTTGGAAGGGGATGCCATTAAAAAAACATAAGATTTTCGGATCTCGACCTTGAACCGTTCTTGAGATAATAAAAAAGTGTAATTGTAGAGCGATTTTTAAAATTTGTTTTTCTCATGAACTAAATAAGATACAGAAATAAATTCAACTGTTAGGGAATGCCTCAAAGAATAGTTTGTATATTCTCAAGGTTTTAAAAAAAAAGAACTACAGTAAAATCTCGCTATTTCGGACTTCACTAATTCGAAATTTCTATAATTCGGACTGACAAAACAATAATTTACATCATAAATTAGTGTGTAGTACATATTTTGTGGTTAATTTTTATTAAAATTAAACATAGAGAAATTAAAATGTTTCATTTTTATACTTCTTAATTATTACTGTATTCACCGACTTAAATTATTACATACACTTACGCTTTAGAATTTATCTAAATTAAGTACACGATGTCCGTAAAAGTCAAGATTACACGTGATTTTAGAAGTGTTCCATAATTCGGACTTTTCGCTAATTTAAACCTACCGTGGTTCGTATTAGGTCAAATTAGCAAGGCTTTACTGTAAATATAAGAAATGACTGCATATTGTAGGTACTTAAATATATTTATATTTTATGTGGTTCCCTTAAAGCAACTTTTAAACAGAGGATGTCGGTTTCCCACAGAATTTGTGTAGTTAGTCTATGTATTTTAGCATAAATTAAAATTAATGTTGATGTACAAAGTACAAAGACGGCGTATATTCATGTTGTGGACGTGAAGCTTAATATTTAATTGTTTTCAAAAACCAGACGGGCTTAGATTACAATACTGTAAAAAAAATATAGGACAGTAAAAGATATTATAAAATATTGTGTAATATATATTATTGTGCACTGGCGATGTTAATGACTTGATCACCTGTGTTTGACTGAAATTTTTATATTTATTTGTATTAATTAACAATCGGCTGAGGATGGAATTGCAAGGTCAGTAGTTTTAATATTGTATTTACTACAAGAAATCGAGCATATAAATACCTGAATATAAATGAATTTAAAACACTACAACAGAATACATTTAAACAATATCTACGTAGAGTAAATTACAATAGTACATAAAGTTGTAATCAGAATTATAGAGTAATTAATTAATAAAAATGCTAATTTAAAGTAAGTAATAAAATGGATTGGAATTTCATTATAACGGCTTATGATATGATGACGATATGTATATTTCTGTAAAATATTTCTATTCTCAGAAAAAAATAGGTTATACGTTTTAAGATAATTAACTTTTTTATTTTATAAATTAGAATGATTCTATTGGTAATTATAATTGACTTTTAGACAGATATTAATAATAATTATACGTAATGCAGTCTGCCTTTGTAAATTGTTCTTTATATGTTTAATTTAGTTAATTTATATACATAAGATATGTATACAGTCGAGTCTCGTTAATTCAAACCTGCGATAATTCGAACCTCTCTATAATTCAAAATTATCACGAGTTCCTTACAAAATCTCTTTATATTTCGAACTAAATCAATACATTCTTATGCACTTGGTAATTCGAACGAAAAGATCATTGCTACGTAACAAAACGACGCGTTAATTCGAACTCATCGGCGTCAAACACTCGACAATTCAAAGTTGCAGAGAGAAAGAGACAGAAAGATTGTAAGTACATTTTCAAACAAGAGACAAGTTCAAACTTGTACATATCATCGTACACGAGCCTTTGTTTTGGTTACTGTCGAACCATTTGATATTTCAAACATTCGATAATTCGTAATATTTTAAAAGTCCCTCCAGTTTCGAATTAACGAGAGTCGACTGTACGTATTTATAGTAATATAACTGAAGTAAATAATTTAAATAAATCTTCAATAAATTAGCTAAATTTACTTCTTAAAATAAAAGATGCTTTCAATTAAAGTAATTATTTAGCCTCTGTAATTAACATTTGAAACATTAACTTTGTGCAAATCCGTATGAGAAAATATGAGAAGATATTGTTTAAAAACCGAAAATCGACTCGTAATCATGTTATTTGTTTTTGGTGAAAAGTGACAAGGTAAACGTTTTCGTAGTTTTTAATTAACTTCTGTAAGTTATTTTTATGGAACACAAAATTGTTTAAAACAATTTTTCCATTCTTAAAAATATATTACTTACTAGTATTTACCCGCGGCTTCGCCCGCGTGGCAGTAGAAGGACTAAGCGGGTTTTAGCACACACTACGTCCTCAGAAGTATGGGCACATCTTGACCCAAGGGATGCCCCTACTTTTAACACGGCAGTGTACCACAACATTAAGTACACTACCGCGTCAAAAGTATGGACAAACCTTGACTCAAGGTGTACCCATACTTTTGACGACGTAGTGTGTGTTGGAACCCGCCCAGCCCTTCCACTCGTGGCTTTTGAAATTATGACATCTAGTTCAAACGTATAAAATGTACTTTCATTTTCCCACAGGAATTTTCTCACTGAAATAAAATACTTTCTCCGAGTAAAAAGTAGACTATAACATTGTCTTAACAATATGCAAAGTTGGAATGAAGTCAGTGATCCTTTTTTTATCGTTTCAAATATACTTTCCCACGGGATAAGACTTCTCACAGGATTCAGATATTTTCTCGGCGGAAAGAGTAGTCTGTGTCCCTTTCTATTCCCGCTGTAAACAATATGCAATGTTTAAAATCAATCTTCCATTTTTTAACAGTCAGCTGTCATTATTTAATTGTTTCATTTTAAATACATTTTCCCTCGGGAATCAGATACTTTATGGGTGTAAAAGCCTATGTTTATCGCTGTATATCGTTCTATCTGCTAACAAACAGAGTTCGAACAAACTCTAAGAATGATTTTTCTTTTTTGGGTTGAAGAATAATTTTCTTTTTCGTTTTGACCGCTACCCAAAGTGATTAGGAGCGCTTAAACTAAAACAGTGGAAACAAGATGATATAGAGAAAAAGAAGAATGAATAAAAAGTAAAACAGTCGGAGGCATACCTGTTGTACCAAGTTAACAGAAAAGTTTGATGCCTCCGACTGCTTTACTTTTTATTCATTCTTCTTTTTCTCTATTTCATCTTGTTTCCATTGTTTTAGTTTAAGCGCAGTCGGGTTTTTTGATTTTTCTAATTAACTTTTTTTATTACCGATTGTAGCGAGTATCAATGTATTTGTAAATATCAATGTAATTTGGGCACCATTACACATAATGTTTGTTTACAATATTGATTGTTAAGTTACTTACATCAGAAAAATTTATAATAGGAATTATAATAATTACATTTGTTCACTTTCCAAACGAAATGATATATTTGGTTGATTAGATTCACACGATATATCAGCTAATAGCTCCAAGAAATCGACAACATGAAACCCAGACGATGTTGTTTTGAATTTGAATATTACTGTGCGCAAATGTATTATTTTTCTGCGTCAACTGTTTAAACACTGTGCGTACACATAGGCACACACTTTTAGAAGGAACACTTAATTATTTATTTCAGTTCAAGTAGAATTAGTTAAAATCAGTATTTAACAATAAGTTAGAGGCGATAAGACTTACGTTTAGGTCTTCATAGAAAGTGTACACAACTTTTAGCAAAGACTCGAGATTTTCATGTCACTGAAGGCCTATTTGTCGAAGTGATTGAAATAATTTTTATACAATTTATCTATACACCTGTACAAAGTTAAATTATTTAAAATTATATAAATGTGTTAAAAATAATATCATTTTTATTAGCCACTTCCTATCAAATGAGTGCCACAGAGAGGAAGAACAATTTGGTCTTTACGTACATACATACATACGTACATAATACGAATATATGAAGCAATACAGGAGAATAGGATAGGAACAAAACGCGGTACCTATGTACATATCTACATTACAAATGAGTCATTTTGATGAAAACGGATATTGCGCGTTATTCGTCCATTCCATTTGCATATAGACAATATTGTTTTAAATGGCAATGATAATTTATATGATAATAGATGCCGTTCGTTAATAACGTTGAGAGAAAACACCTTTTGTGTTGAAAAGATCTGGTTTTTATACGCTATTTTACGTTCAAAATTAGAATAATTTGTATTTAGGTAGTGCAGAATAATTGCGTTTATTTCAATGGAAATTGTACGGTGTAAAATTTAATTGCGTTTTTAATCAATCCAACGGAATTACATAAGGAAATATGTATGCAAATTTATTGAACGGGAAAGATTTCGGAACAATTGGTTAATTTAAATTGGCTATATTTAAGGAAACCTATTTTGACTTTAGTCCGTTACATTTCGAAATGGTTTCAATTTTACCTTCCATGTAAACAGTAGGTAAGTTTAAATAAGTATTGTTTTGATTTTTCTTACTGAACTTGGGTTCTAATTCAGCTTTTCGCCTTTCAAACGCACCAAACGAACTAAAGGAACCGAGGAAATTTCGTATTATATTTGGTCGTATTATATTTTGCGAACCACTTTTATGTATTGTAATGCTTTAAAAACTCGCTGTTTTAATTACAAGGTTTGTTCCAAACGACCACTCTGGCTATTAGATGGGTCTGGGCAACTTGACAGTCTGATTATCGAAAACTTGTTCTAGCCGGCTACGATCGAGTACTTGAACTTATCAGCAAACTATCAAATTCGTTACTTGGTTAGTACCGTGAACAGGTTATCAGACACTTGCGCAGTGTGTATTTGTTTCTGTTAAAATTTTTTCAGTTTGCCTATTTACCTTGTTTTAGTAATTATTTTGAAATTCAATATAACTCATTGTCGTTTTTGAAGGTTGAGTAAATAAATTATTATCTCTTTATTAAAACAATTTTAACATTTAAATTATTGTCTGTATCTCTTATTTAGTTATAAATATTCATTAAAATGAAAAATTTTGAACTGATTATAAAAATTAAATAAATTCTTTCATTCTAAATAATTAACAATGAATTTTAAATATTTTAACAAAGAAAATTATAAAATACATACGTTAAAGGACTTATTTTCTGACTGATTAAATATTTCTGATGGGTTTCTTTACTAATACGAAAATGTGACATGTGAACTTAAGTGTTCATGAATTAATACACGAACTAATAACGAAAAATACGATCGGAACAAACCTCTAGTTTTATACAGTGTCACAGAGTGAAGTATAAAGATTAAAATCTTGTTAATGCCTATAGAATTTTTAAATGAATAATCGCGCAATTCATCGTATAATCCACGTGTTTAAATTTATACCTACCATGAAATTAAAAATATGTGTACCTATATAGCGTTGAAAATTATCAAACTTGTTATGTGAATTAACAAAATAAAATCCATTCATAATTTTTGAATTTTGCGAAGGCCATAATTATAAGTAGATGATCCGCGGTAGATGAAGTATGAATACAAGCAATATACTTTTGGCCTTGGTAAATTTTATCGAATTTTTTTGATTCTTAAGAATTCTATGGAATAGCGCCGAAAAATATTAGGATTTTCAGATATATACGGTAAACATGGAATATTTTGCTTTCTACAAATTCATTCAGTTTATAAGTGTTAGGACGCTGCAAGAATTAGTATGCTATGAGCTTAAATGAATAGTAAAGTATTCGCTTAGTTTAAATTTAGAACCATTGCAATCTTAAATCAGAATTTATTGGAGCTACAGCAACTTTACTGAATTTCTATTGAATGATTACGGATTAAATTTGAATTTAGCTGATTTTGTATTCCTTATCAATTAAAATTAAACCTAGCGTATCATCACCATTTACCAATAACATCTATTTATGTATTCTTTCATACTTATATCTCACTATTAATAAATTTTCCTTACAGGCCTGAGGACGACGATACACGTAGAAACCGGTAGCTTATAAGAATACACTTTTTTGTGGTTTCCTTCGATGACTATTACTCCAAAAATACGTTGGTTACAACATGTATTGTAACCAACCAACTAGACTGCGTTCAGTTACTAGTTTTGACTGATTCCTTTACTAGGTTGCATTCCCGCAGTAGGTATGTTTGGTGAAGAAGCCGGCTGATGATGCATACCTTCCAAAATTCCATCTCCTAGCCACTTCTTCTATCTGATTCCATTTATATAATAATGTAATGTTAAATCTGTGTCAATAAAGTATAGAAAATAATGATGTGTGTGGTGTCTAGGTATTATAGATAAGAAATTTGAAGAATGCATGCTGAATATCTTTACTGTTATTTATTATTATAATATCTATTAGGTAGAAAGTAGCTATCGCAAATCGTAATTAAATAAATAATTATCATATTAAAATTTAGTAAGAAAAATCCGCGTACCATTTGAAACTCATCTCTAATAATATTAATTATTATTATGACGTAGTTTTACTCGTTTACATATAGCTACTATGTTGACATGTTCATAGACCATTTGCTGCCATTACATAATCTAACTAAGGTAAAAGACCCGGTAATTGACCCTGGCCCAGTTTCTGAACTTTTCAACTTTGTTATAAATTAATAAAAAAACTATATTTTAAATAAGAAAAAAAATAAATTCTTAATTTAAAGTAATCTATTCTGTGTCTAATGAACAGCAATTTAAAAAGTTTAGACTATATTAACTAAATAAAAAAAAATTTTTAAGTTTAAAATGTGTGTAAACACTATTTTTTTGGTAGTTTCTTAACAGTTTATGTTACAAAGTACTCATTTTGATCTGTGCAATATTCATCATGTAAGTATGAAAACTTAATTAAAAATATATGAGCAGGTTAATATTTGTTTAAAATTTATTTTAAAATATTTATAAAATACCTTAGAATGATTTTTATTATTGAAATATGAGGGTCAATTACTAGGCTCACTTCTAAAGTGGTATGGCCCAGTTAAATTCTAACCAGTTTTTGTTAGTTATTTTGTATTTATAGTTATCTTCGATTAGTTTTTGTTATTTTTCATAACGTATATAACATTAAACATTCATTTTTATCAATAAAAAATTATTTATAAATTAAATTTTAAAAAACTGTATTTTTAAATTTAAGAATCAGAAACTAGGCCACTGTCAGGGTCAGAAACTGTCACATGAGAAATTTTGAAGGTCAGAAACTGGGTCCTTTTTGTCAATTTTTAAAACATTAATTTAAATTATTAATTCAATTCAAATAATTATTTTACTTGTATGACTTTATTTTGAAAGCCATAAACTAGTTGATAAAATTATTAATTGTCTCTTAAGTTGAAACTTATATTTATTACTGTCATTTAACCTCAGCCATCACTCTTAAAAGGTCAGAAACTAGGCCCGTTACCTTATATGTCCATTGTGTTTATTATTTTACCATTAGTTATACAGTTTTTATATAGTTTGCATATCAAATAACATCTGTAACGCGAAACAGCTTGCAGCCTTGAATTTCAGTTGTTTTTTGAATGTGAAAAATGTGCGTGGAATTTAAATAAAATTAAGCATGTTTGTCTGTTATCGAATTTCTTTAAGGAATATTCAACTATTACAGCAGTTAACATGGTGAGATTTGAGCTCGGGACTGTGATAAAAATTCCCTTAAATCTTTGCGTGAAAACGTTGGAAATACTAAGCCCTTGGATAATTTTTTTTACACGTCAGATACCCGGAACCGCATATTTTGGCCTTTTTCGCTAAAACAATGAGCTTTCTGTTACTTTTTCAAAAATTTTTCTACACCATCGTCAAGAGCGGAAAAAATTATACACGATAGGTTTCCGGACCCCTCTTTTATGTAAATTGGTTTTTGAAAAAATACTTTGGATTTTCTTTGTTTAATGCTCTTATGGCAAACTCATATTGTTTACATTAGTTAACTATTACAGTATTAACTAATTTATTCGAAAAATATTGTGCTTAATTAAGTAGTACTGTTATGTTAATAAATTTTGTAGGCTAATGATCATGATACAAATATATATATATATATATATATATATATATATATATATATATATATATATATATATATATATATATTTGGGGTGACGTATGTTATAGGGAAAGCCTGAAAAAATGGACGTAAAAGATCATTATTATTATATTTATTATTATTTTTCTTATGAATACCCGTCCAATGCGACAGTAATTCCTGAGAAATTCGCTAAAATGTGCAGAATGCTGCAACATGAGTACGTTAAAATTACAGTAGCATGTAAATGGGCGTTATGGCAAGGTAACTAGTAGTTTGATTATAGGCCATACAATATAATAAAAAATAATTAACATTTTATCAAGGATTATTTTAAGTTTAACGACTATTGATTTTTTTATGGTTCTACCTCCCAATAGCCTTATGAATTCTAGATATTTAGATTTAGGTATAAATATGTTTCAAACATTAATATTAAATTCTTTAAGCGATATTTGTTTTAAAATTTACATATCGAAAATTAAATACGACTTTTATTGTTATCAAATGAACGAACACAACCGAGGAGAAGAAATAATACCCCTGTCGCAGCATCCTGCATAACATAGCGAATTTCCGTTTATAAAAATCCGTTTTTCTGTGATTTTTCACCCTTTTAAGTGATTTTTCCTCCTCTTTCTAATGGTGTAAATAAATGTCAAAAAAATTTTTAACTTTAGAAAATTTTGGCAAAAAACTAATTTTTTTCACGAAAAATGGTCAAAAAAACCATGTTCTAGGCATCCGACATGGCTGGCTAACGAATTTGTCCAACGGTGTGGGATTAAATATAAATTTAATACATAAATTTTAGTGAATATTATTTTTGGTTTCTAGGGACTAGGGTCTCTTAAAATTTCCCTTGGTATTAACGCAGCGAAAACGGAAAAACGTAAGATGTAGATATTATATTTGTGTTTTAAACATGAATTTTCTTTATTCATAATAAACACGCAGTATAGTTAAGTCTATAATATGTGCGTGAGAAAATTTAGCCTTCTTGTGAATATTTACTTTTGTGTTCGGAACATAAAACTACTTAAAATTTTTGTTTTATAATGAGACGGTACGAAATCTTAAAGCTATAATTTAAACCATTAAAGGGAAAAGTACCAATTATTACAAAATCTAGAATTTTAATTCGAGTATATTTTGTGGTATACTTGTGATTTTGTGTACTCATAATTAACGGTATCAATTTATAATTAACAGTAGAAAAAATAATTGTTGTAGTGAAGAAGTTTAAATCCTATTGTTACACCTTATTATCTATTAACCTAGTTAATTAAAGAACTATGTCCCAAAGTGGGCTGTATATATGTAATTTTTATTTTGGTTATCAAAATTTTGGTTAATATTTTCATTTAACACAAACACTAAATGTTACATTAACACAGGCTTGGGTTACTTATTTAACACAAAAATTTTAACCACTAGTTTTTTTTTTTACGTAGAACAAATTTTTTCACTGTGTAGTCAAATAATAGATACTTTTCATTCACCACTAGCATTACTTCGAGGAGGTGTCCTGGACGTAAGAAGACGTAACAACTTACGGTTTTTTAAATAATTTATACAAATCTTTAGCAAAATATTTAGTATGTGTACGAGGTACGCAGCTTTCATACGCAACTCTTAAGGCATGTATCAAAGCCAGCAGCGACTTAGTATTGTGATTATACACGTAGTGCGCTAAAACACAAACAGGCATTTCAAATAAATAGGCGGATGGCCCAGAGTTCATAGAAATTCGAACAAGGTCCTTTAATTAATTAATTACAACAAATGTTTGCATTCTTTTATACTTTATTACAAAGAAAGGAAAGTTGATGAAACATATGTATTTATCTTTTCCGGCAAGTATATCAGAGGAAAGAGTATTTATATCAAGCAAAAATTTTTTCCAATATTTAATAAATGAGGTAAAAAATTACTTTCACTTGCCGTCTTGTAATTGAAGTTATTCAATAGGCAATATAAGTGGCTAATCTGCTTTCGGGGAAACACTAACTTTAAACAAAAATATTTCCTCTGCTGATACCAATTTATTTTTAAATGGCCATACGGGTCGAAACATGTCACAAATATTTAAACACTTTAAAGTGGTATCAGCAAAGTAAAATGGAATACCATAAAGTAACGCTCAAATCTATCAAATATACAAAAAGACTTCGTTACAAAGAGCAATTTCAAATACATAATTACGATTTACGATTTAAACATAATCTAATTTTGTGTATGAAATTTGAATATTTAAAAGAATTTTTGTTTGTACAAAAGAAAAAAAAATTATTTCACTTTTTATTGCGTGATTTAAATTTAAATGTAAATGTTAAAATAGAGATGTTTTAAAAATTAATTTGTATTTCTTGTATTAATAAAAAACACAACTATTCATACTTACTATACACTTTTATACATATATTATATGGTGGATATACACATACGTGGATATTTTTAATTAAAATTTAAATTATTCTAAGCACGATCTTTAATTGACGTATAACTCATAGATGCATAGATATATTGCGTATGAGTACAGAATGTTTTAAAGAATGTCTATTTTTCATTTTTTATACTCATGAAGATAATAAGTAATAAAATGGATAGAAAAGACAAATGATTTATAAATAATAAACAAATACTTTGTAAAATACCACTTTTATTTTTGAAACTGTGACAATATTGTTTCGAACCGTTAATTCATTTTCAAACAGATCTGAGAGCGGAGCGTTAATGTAAATCGGGCCTAATATAGAGTAGGTAGGTTACAGATCAATCCGGCGCAATAATAATGTATTACACACAATGGTCGTTTAGAGGCATTGCTTCATGTTCGTTGCGATAAGTTGCATTTTGCTTATATTTTTACAATCTAAAAATATAAAAGCTGTCCGCTAACTTTACACTGTATTTATTTAATTTTGTTACCTTTGATTCAAATTCCGATTCATTTTTGACTCTATGGAGTTCAGTAAGAGACTTGCAACTTCGTTCCTAGTAAAGAGAGATTTTCACTAGTTTAAAAGGGGGCCAGTCAGACCGTACGTATCTAAAAATTGTACTCTTCAACATTTTAAAGAATATTTTAGTTGCAACAGATTTTTGGAACATCTTGTACAAATTTATTTATACACACGTTTCAAAATATTGTTACTATTTTGCTTTCAATTATTATTTGAAATGTATAGTATAAAAATAGATATCTTACATATCAATTAAATTTTATTTGCATTCCAAATTAATTGTTAGGTACTCCACTAAAAAAAAAAATGTTATTTTTGAAAACTGTTGTACACAACACCATGTATATCTAACGCATATATGTAATTTATTATTTAGGTTACAGTTACGAAAGTGAAAATGAAATTCCTTAAGAAAATATTAAAAAATCAAATTGACAATTCGATTGAGTGCTTTTCGTTGTAATATAAAAATTATATATTCCACAAAGGTACAATTCGGAAAAAAGGTGTATAATATTATAAATGGAACGTTTTAGTTTTGTTACAGTACGCTCCTGATTATTTAAAATAATCGGAATGTTTCACTTTTTATAACAGTAGACGACTAAAATGTCTTTTTTCTGAGTCTGTGTTCTCATCCATTTATTTGATTTTTCACCATCCTTTCTTTTTAAAGATAAGGTTTAGTTTCATAGAATAGTAGAAAAAGCCTAACTAAAAATAGTAGAAAATTTCTAACTCTCTTTGATGCGCATTTTTAATTGCTGTTCCTGAAAGAAATGATTTCCGAAAAGTTATATAAAAGTCAGGTATTTACTGTTTTGCTGTTAAGCCGAATTTGTTTTTTAAGATCCTCAATATGATACTGAAAGATACTCACCGGAACGAGAAAATAATAAACAGAATCGAAATTTGTCGTGACTGGTGTTATTTGTTCAAAGTGCTTCTTTGAACAGGATCATCTCTGTTTGGGTTTTATAGTGTCTTATCATGAATTTGTTACTGTAGATGAAAATTTCGCCCAATGGTTATTAGAAATAGAAAGTTGATATAAGTAAAAACAAAATTATAAAGACATTACTTTTTTATACTACTGTAAAAGGAAGGTTCAAATTAATTAAACTGCAGGTCGATTAATGGAGGTTCAACTGGAAGTATACAAAATTTTCTATTATCTCAACTTTTCTCAAACAGTACCTACGTATTATTTAATTAATTACAGAAATTTCATTAATGTTAATTTTGTAGATTTATCTTCATTAAATATAAAATTTATAATGTTTGAAAACTTCTTGTTTCCGCCTATCTATTTGATAAGATCAAAGTGAAAGATTCAATTACGAATTGTTATTTACTGTAAATCTTTTACATAATGTTCCACATAGCATGAAGAGTATGTAGAAAGTACAATTTCGGACAGAATTTAGTATACAAATTTTTGGATTGACTAAATTTCATTTTTTATGAAATCTGATAGTAAATATTTAAGAAATGTTATTTCAAGTAAAGTTATCAAAATGTACCTAATATGAATGCGAACGGCTTGTAAGAAACGAAACAGACGAAAACGTCTGAAAGAGGTTGGTGTTGATACACTGGAATAAACGAACGAAATGTATTAGAAATAGGTCAATAGCGCATTAAAACTGCCAACGTAAATATTGAATATATAGCATATTTATTTAAATATTTTTATGACAGCCTCTGCACTATGTATTGAGTAAAATATTGTTACATAATTTACAACTTTACATGATAAAATATTCGGTGTATTTGGTGTATATCTTGTATTCGAAATACCGAAAAAGCGAATAAAAATAAGAATTTACCTATTTTTACCTAATACACCATCCTAACTTTCTTCGGTTTAATAAAGATTTTTTAACTGATATCAGTTTACCTATATACAGGGACGAATTTACAATTCTTGAGTTCATGGATTCAAGTCTCTTAGTTAGAATAATTGAAAGGTACAAAATGTAGAGTGTGCCTTCGCGTTTCAAAGGTTTTCAAATAATTTAGAAACTTTTTGAATCCTTATGACCGAAAGTGGTCCAATTTTTTCATATCAAAATTTCATTTCCAGTTAGGGATTTCTCGTCATGTGATTCAGCCTTTTCCAGTGAATATTCAGTTCATATTTTATTTCAAAATATCTTGCACCTAAATTTAAAAAAAAATATAGATCGAATAGGCCGGAAAAATATTATGTTTTATACAAAATTTTAAAATTGACGAAAAATCATAAGCCAAAAATAAAATTCGGTATAAAAAATTAGCATCACTTTAGTTCAGAAAAATTCAGCAGGTTTTAGGTTACTCTGGGTGCTTTTAACCATTCAGTGTCCTTTATACAAATAAATTGTACTGCCTTGAGCCTGGGCTATTAGGCAGGCTCGTGCCAAATTCTACTTTGTCTCTACATATATTTTTTTGTTATAAAAACGTCAAAGTGAGATTACGATCAAAAAACAAAATAAGGTGCAATACTTCTAAATTTGTAGTCGAAAATTTGAAATGCATCATAATGAGTAAGTAAAAAAGAAAACAATTAACTATCTTTCTTAAATTTACCTTTTATGGCCGGAATGAATGTTTTTATCAAAATGACCCCGCCTATGTTTATTTTTTTAATATATTCATTTATAAATAATAGGCGTGTAATTATTTCTTTCTATACTTTCACCAGATTTATTAGAAAGAATTTAAGTTTCTCACTATGTGTATATTCATGTAGATATTAAATATCATGTACATAAACATATCAACATATGTAAAGGAAGAAGATGCTGTTTGTAACGCTTCAATAAACTCAATTAATTGCTATATATATATACATGTTTCTTAAAAAAAAAGAAGATATTAAGAATATATTAAACACTAGTTTTTAATTGTTCGGACTAATTACTTTAATACATAAACAATGACGGAATATTTGAAATTTTGATATTTAAATAATTATATTTCATAATTAGGTACTTACACCTGTTAATTTATTAATTAATGTTTACAAAGTTAAAAGTGATAAAAAGAGTTGTTTTTATAATGAAAAAAACGTGGTTTTATAAATAAATTTATGTATGTATGTACATATTTGAAAGCAGTAAGTTGTGTTATTCTAAAATAATAATAGATAACTTTTATACGTCGTAATTAAGAAACACAGATAAAGAACACCTTTCAATGTGAATTTTAATAACTTTCCAACCTAATCTTAATGTCCAGCTTTAAGGGTGCATTCTCACTGCGTGCTATGCGATGCGAGGCTTTGCTATGCGATACTAGGCTATGCTATTAACTTTTTCTATGTCTCAAGATGTGTTCACACTTCTTGCTCAATCTAGCATTGTGTTTCATAGCGAGTGATCATGAGAATTAGGGATGGGTGATGTCGGTAAAAAACATCAACATCGAACTATCGATTCTTTTAATTTTTCGTCATTGAACCATCGATGTTCTTACAAAAATATCGAAACATCGATTGTTGACATCGATGTTGAAAACGAGTGCGAAAATTTGAAAAAGTTATAAAGTTATATTTAAAATACATATACAATTATATATATACAATTTTTCTTTTCAATTATGAATAATAAATTTAGTATCAAAATTTTTAATGTCGATTAAAAATATATAAATAGTATATAAAAAATATATTTTCATCTTTTCTATTTTATTGCTTTGTAGTTTTGACCGTTGATCCCATCACTGATGACTGAATAGCACAATACTGGCGAGTTCAGGCGATAAAATCAAACATACTGAATTGTTGCGTATAAAAGCTGCTACTAGCATAGCATCGCATCGCTGTCCATAGCGCGCAATGTGCACATTCAAATATGTTCTTGAATGTTTGTTTTAATAACATTGCGTCGCGCATAGCAAAGCCTCGCATCGCATAGCGCGCAGTGGGAATGTACCCTAAGGCTAGGGTCACATCAGAAGTGGGTACATAAGGTAAATCACTTGTGCATTCAGATGCATACTCGTCGTTAGATCAAAACAAACAATGCGAAAGAATGATGGTTACATTTGAAATGAGATATAGTATATTTTTTTAGTTTAGAAATGACGCCATTATCATCTCTGTTCAATTTATGATGTTAGCTGTCCTTTAAACAAATTACACGATACTGATCCTTAAAATAGTACACAAATTAAGTTTATTTCCATTTTCTCACTTATTTCAATTGCCAAATTATATAAGATTTCACTTACGGATTTGTGTATACTGAATGAAAGTTATAAAGAGATAACATATCATTAAATTAGGTATTATTAAATAATTTTTACCAATAATTTTTTATTTGAACCACACATTTCAATCCATATTTTTATGGTACCGTAACTTGGGGTAAGATTGGCCCATTTTTTGCGTTTTTTTACGTAAACTGCCTTATATTTCTCATATATATGTAGGTAACTTCCTCTTACTATTAGCTATTGTACTCATCATATTTCAAAGTATACATTGACTAGTTATTAGAGCTCAGAACTTATTTAATTTCTATTGTCAGATGTTCTGAAAATTTGGGACAATCTTGCCTTTATTTGGGGTAACATTGTCCCAAATACAAAATGTCATAGTAATTAATGCCAAATATTATTTGGGACAATGTTCGACATTTTTAATTGTGGTTGTACGTAAGTAGATAGTGTACAATGTGTTAGGGACAGGGCCCGCTACAAGGGCGGGGAACCCGGGCATTTGCCCGGGGCGGCAAATTTTAAGGGCGGTAATTTTGGGCAGAATGAACAGCTTGCAACACCTGGTACATATACGAACATGATAATATATAAGTACACATGTAAATAAAACCATCATAAATGACCTCTTTTTGGTTTTTAAAAATTTTTCAAAGATTTTATGATAGCCATAAAGTGCCCCAATATTCTAGGGTAAAGCCTTGTAAATTTTTTTCATTTAATTCCTGATTTTTCATTTAATAATTATTTCATAATTATTTCTATAGAAACCACCAACAAAATAATTTAAACTTTTTTTTTAATTCAAAAAAAAAGACAACACTCAATAATATTATTTTAAAAAGGAATAAAAAATAGTAATAATAATGGGAAAAAGTATGTGAAATTCGTAATAAAAAATAGTATATGCTCTCTACTCACTACGATCGTGCGCTCAACTTCGCTCTCGTGGGCAATCGACAATTTCCCGCACTTATTGCATAATATACTGTTCTTTTAATGGAAATTTAAAAAAAAAACAGGGTAGGCCAATCTTGCCCCAATACTTGGGCCAAAGTTACCCCAGCTTACAAAATCACATTTTACAAATAAACAAGGTAAGTATCAGAAAAAACAAACTTAAAATATTTTGAATATATATTAAATGAAAGCTGTTATAATACACTTACCAATCAAAAATCTTAAGTAGTTCTGGATGTGTAAGCAAAAGTTGGTTTGCATCAAAACATTCACAGGAAGTAACGGTGAAGTTGGAGCAGCACTGAGCAGTGGCAAAAGATGGAATTAAATCAATCTTAGCATTCGAGTATAGTCAGTGCTGCTACCTGTCATTTACCACAAGAACCAAGTTGATAGCTGTATTTGCTAACTAATAGTAAATCAAACGTCTTTTTCCAAGACTTGGGCCAATCTTACCACAAGTTACGGTACCTAGCTAGTAAGGTACCACAGTAAAGGTATCATAAAAATATGAATTGAAATGGGTGGACCAAATAAAAAATTATTGGCAAAAATTATTTAATAATAGCTAATTTAATGGTATGTTATCTCTTTCTAACTTTCATTCAGTATACACAAATGCGTAAGTGAAATCTTATATAATTTGGCAATTGAAATAAGTGAGAAAAAGAAAAAATAGAAATAAACTTAATTTATGTATTATTTTAAGGATCAGTATCGGGTAATTTTTTTTAAAGGACAACTAGCATCATAAATTGAAAAGAGATGATAATGACGTTATTTCTAAACTAAAAAAAATATACTATATTTTTGCGTGGATTTAGGTGGTCATTAGTGTCAATAATATTAAAAAAAGCTTGGTTTTCTTCGCTAATCGTACGTGTTGAAGTTAAAAAAACTTAATATTTCAAAGGTATTTTTTATTTCTTTTCACTTACGAGATTTTTTCAAATATATGTAACAATATTTTATTTATTTAGACGAAAAAACTTTTTTCTCATAAAAATTGTAGAAATAATTTATTCATTTCAAAAATTCCCTTTTAGTAGGCGTTTTTATATAGAATTAATAAAGTCATATTAAAAAATTAGTCATATTAAAAAAATAGCTTGCGTACACCAACAGTGTGGCCACTTTATTTGACGACTGTATCAGACAAGATAAGTCGCATGTACGTCGCATGACTGTATCAGACCAGATAAATCGCATGTAACCCTAGCTTAATAATATTCTGTTAGTTCTAACAGTCTCTCACAGTCAGTGTCAATTTCTCTACTGTTTCCTTTTACTTAAAATAAAAATTTGATTTCGTACGTTAAAGCTTAAAAAATTCATTTTAATTAAATTTTAAAATAAATTTTATGACTTCCCTTTCCTTATATTGTATATTTATACGAGCAATTTTATCACAATTAAAAATTAATTACTGATAATCTTTAAGTTAAAACAAATTTTTACAGAATCGAATTTCTCTCAAGATATTTTAAAATGTAATATGTGGATACATAGAAAGAACTTTTTCCTCTGTTGGTTATTTATCTTTTAAAAACGATCTTGAACCAGAAGTCTCCAGATATTTGTCTTTCATAATACGGGCATATTATATCAACACTAAAAGCTATATGCTATATATATATATATATATATATATATATATATATATATATATATATATATATATATATATATATATATATATATATATATAAAATCAATCTTCACACTACAATTATTTCACATTATGTTCAAAATTTGCACATTATCATCTAACCAGGATCACTATGTTCATTCGTTTGGTAATGCTCATCAGAAACAGGTTCATTAAACCACTATGTGACACCATTTTAATACATTCGAAAGAGGAACAGAACAGCGCCTAGCGCAAGTATCTAAACTTGTTATCTGCATGTAGTAGAATATATAATATGTTCCACCAGGAACTGATATCATTTATCATTATTTCAAAGTTCTCTATGGTTCTCTAGTTTCTCTTATATTAAATGAATGAAAATGACTGGCTTTCTATACTGTAACATTGTCACTGTTGTCATTTATATAACCTTTCATGTACAGTTAAATTTTTTGTTTGCGTTGTATGTAAATGGGGTTGAAAAATGACAAAACACTTGCAGTGAAATTTTTAACGCTCACAAAAAGTGTACATGGTCTCTACATTTTGTTCTCGTGTATACTGGCAACGAATGGAATAAAGGCAAACCTTGTAAACTCTGCTGACGCAAATTATATCTATAGCTCAAAATTAAAAAGAAACCCCTGTCGCAGCATCCTGCATAACATAGCGAATTGCCGTTTATAAAAGTTAGTTTTTTTTTGGAAACTAGTTAACATAGAATAATAGCTTAAAGACCTTTTTTATGTGATTTTTCTCTTCCTTCCAATGGTGTTGGCAAAAAGTTTTAATTTGTGGCAAATTTTGGCAAAAAACTAAATTTTTTTACGAAAAATGCCCAAAAAGCCATGTTTCCGGCATCGGACGTGTCTAGCTAACGAACTTGTCCAACGGTTTGGGACTTCCAACATTTTAACATAATTTCGTAAGCCTAGGACATTTCGTTCGAGAGTTATCATGCAGGCACGTATATATATATATATATATATATATATATATATATATATATATATATATATATATATATATAAATTTTAGTGAATATTATTTTCGGTTCCTAGGGATCCCAAAACAAATTTCTGCCATAGTCCCGCAAGTCGCGTTATGACAGTGGCTGTAATAGCTGAATTCCATTCTGGAAATTCGCTAAAAGCAATAATAGGTTCGTTAGTACTTTTAACAGAATTTCCTAAATTTATTATAAAATCCTGGTTTTTTTTTTATCACTTTTACTATGTATAAGTATTAAATTTTTCTATAGAAACAGAAAAGTAGCTGTAATACTTCAGAGTAGCTGTGATCTTCATTCTGTCTCTTCTCTTTTTCTTGGCATATTTGAATAATTTAGATTTTTCTCTGATTGGTGTGCATAATACATTAAAGAATGGCCAAAATCTAAACATTTAATCACAGATATTTTTAGATTATATATCCCCTGTAATTAGGGGACATATTTTATCTTATTAAGTAGTGCCTTCTACCGCACTATTATCTTATTTTGTGGTCTTTAAACTTGTCATAAAATTGAAGAAAGAAGGAAGATAAATTATGGAATATATCCTTATTTATCGATCCAGTTAGGGAGAAAAACCAATATGGTATTAATAATATCAATAACTAGTGACTCACTTGATAACTTCAAGCGATCTATAATATTTGAATGTCACGAATAGAGAAGTATAATGCATAAAAATGTTTTGTAATGTCGGACTTTGATAGCTGAAATATAAAATACTCATCTTAAGGTGCCTTTTGTTAATGTTATGCTCTAGTGATTATATTAATTTTGTGTTCTTCATTCTTAAAACCTTATCAAATAACAGGCACAATGCTTCACTTACCCGTCTCAAAATTTTTCATCCAATGAGTTCATAAATGTGGTCTAGTCTGTAAAAACATTTCTAAATTTATACTATTTCAATTAAAAATTAAATGACGTACTTTATAAAACATTTTAGAAAAGGACACTTTTTACAAAACGAACTAATGACTCAACACTGTTGTATATTTTTATACTTTACAAATATTAAATTACCATAAAATTATGCACTATTGTAGTCGATTTTGAATTTTTTTATATGATGCTATTTAAAAGAAAAAATTGCAACAATGTTTGTTGCTAAATTAAACTTAAATTGATATAAATTGTTTTGAATTACATATAATGATGATAATTATCATGGCGGACATCTTATTTCTGTCTCGCATCTCTAATTTATAGTATACAAAGCATTTTTATCTAGACATTTATTGTGGTATTATTAAAATAATAAGTTCAAAGGGGTAACATAGTCGTAAGTGGATTTAAAAATGCTAGCGAAACTTCAGACAGTAAATGCAAATTGCAAATATGGAATACTATAAAGTTACACTCAAATTTATTAATACTCTTATTATTCATTTGTACTTTTTATAAGACGAATTCTATAAAAATTTTGACCAAAATGTAAATGTCTTTTTCTACAATTTTAGTGGAAAGAAGGCTTTTGCGCTCTGTGAAGAGAGCGCAAAATGTGCATTTGCCGAAGACTCTCGTTGCCGCAACGTACTATTTTGCGCTTTAAAGCGGAAAAGTAATACCTTGTCGATCGCTCAACGTATATTTATTACAAATCGGGTAGGCGTTGCTTACATTTTCTATGGTAACAAATAAACAGATTCTACAATTATTATTTTTATGGCAATCAAGTGAAATATTAACTTTATTAAATTTTTAAATAACTACAAAATATTAATTAAAAATAATAAATAACTATAATTAGTAAATAATAAGAATAAAAAATTTTAAGAAATCTATACATATATGATGGAAATATATAATAGTGACAGTGATTTCTCAAGTATACTTCCAGATATTTCTGAAGCTGCAAAAATTATAACATTAAAATAAATATTAACGGTCCATTATTATTTTTTCAAGTATCTTTTAAAGAAAAAATACATTTTATAAGATTGTAGAAAAAATTTTGTGTGTAATTCGAGCACAAAATGACATTGCCGCTCTCATGAGAATAACGCGCTCCGCCTGGCGGCGTCGCGCGTCAACATTCTCAATTGAGCGTCAATATACCATTTTACGCTCTTAATACACAAATAACTATTATAAGATATTTCTATACATATTTAATGTTTAAAACTGTACTGCACGTATGGTTCATTCACATGTATAATGCACGTTAATTACTGGCAAAGCTATTAAAACCATCACTACACCTTTATGCACTTGACAAACTTTAGTGGAAGATGCTTATTTTTAAAAAATAAGGAATTTAGAATAAAGTAAAATAAGAAAAGAGTGATACCCACTTTAAAACTGGAATACACGGTTCTTTTTGTTGGACGCCGTCCAAATTTATTTGTCGTCTGATACATATAATACATCTTTACTGTGCGGCAAACAAAGCATTCACTTGTATGAAATTTCTGGTATAAAAAATATATGTTTTTGGTACTTCTTTAAATACTGACTTTTGTCAAAATAATTTCAATTATTTTTGTAGTAAAATGAACCGTTTAGATGAAATTTGGGTGAAGATAGATACTCACCGAAGAAAACTTCTTGTATCTTAGTTTAGCGAATTATTTACACGTGTTACGAAAATTTTTGTAGAAGCCAGTAATCGTATAATATGATACTTCATACATACATACATGTATAAAATAATCTAAGAAAACAGCTAAGCATATTTTCGATGCTTTAGTATAGTATAAAAGAATTTTATGTATCATGATAATTTCCCATGAGAAATACCGAACTTCAAATGAATTGTACGAGATAAATTTTTATCTGCCAAGCAATTTTCATAAAGATAAAATTCATATGTGTATGAATAAGAGAAACCACCAAATGACCCAAATCTGATTAATATTGATGCGAGACATATATACACTCAATTTATTTAACAAAAGAATTAATGAAAAATGAACAAATGAAGGAAAGCCTCACAGCATTAATAATAAGATTTGTATAAGATGAGGTATCCATATGATCACAAAAAAAAAAAACTAAGAAAAATATTTCACATTTAATTACATACTATAACTGGAAATTAGAAGTAGTCAAACTTTTTTATTATGGCGCCAAGACAGAGATAAACAATAATTATGATTAGAAATTTTCATCGACAAAGTTTTTACTAAAGACGTATCATTCATTTGCAACTTTTGTAACTATTATGCCGACATTTAACGTACTGTTTTCATATCATACAGATTACAAGTGTTTCCAGACTCTCCTCAAATCAATTGTTCCGCTCTAGAAAGTTCGAACTGAATTTCTGTTCTTTTTAATCATACTGTCTAATAATAAAATCACCTATTTGTTTCTGACAGTTAGATATTATCTCATTTTTAATCCAGCACTGTCTATAAATAAAATAAACTTTTTTGATGAATGAAACCAGATATCAATTATATGTTTTTTTTTTCCTTTAATGCGAAAAAAGCTTTAATTAAATTTAACATGAACGTGAGCGTATAAACAAGATAACATTTCAGAAATTCTAGAAAATACAATTTCCGTTGCTATGTATGTAGGTATACTGTGTAGACATTATGATTAAAAACATTGATTCTTCTACTATCCAATTAATTCAATTCATCATATCTCTCTCTCTGCACATTGGCAGGTATAGTAAATATATAAATAACCGTATAGAGACGAGACACGATTTTCAAAGCAATCAATATCGTAAAGGACTGAATCATTCTAATTGGTATATGGATTCAATTCGACTTGTTTGCTACAAATTGAAAACTTGACAAATATCGGTTACTTCTACAGGCAAGACGTGTTCAGCTATCTAGGGGCCTTTGGGCACACTGAGTTTCGGCGCCTCTAGGCACACTGAATTTTGTGGTCTCTGATGGATACACTGATGCATATATTTTGAAAATTATAGTTGCCATACATATTAACTAAACAAAAATATTATCACGAGTAATATGGTCATAAAAAAATTAGAATAATCTGTATGTTTTATTGTGTTTGGCGTAGCCCCAAGGATCACATCTAGTATAATATATAACTTATTTTCTAAGTTTAATGGACTTGAATCCGAAGCCAACTCAGGTTGGCGATCTTGTACTTGTACCCAAAGTGCCCTTTGGGTAAGGGTGACACTGCCTACAGCTGTTACGTAATTAAGTACTTGTAAGGTGACCAGACGTCCCGTTTTCAACTGGACAGTCCCGTTTTTCGGAGACATGTCTCGGTATCCCGACCAAACTTCTCGGGACGCCCATTTGCCCCGTTTTGGCAATATATGAACTTATACGCCATTTTATGGAAAGTTTTATTCCTTATTTGAAGTAATATTTAACTACCTTTAAAATCCTTTACTTGGGTTCTTTCGTCTTTTCCCAAAGATTTCCTTGATAATAACCTTTTATTTTTCTATCTTCCTACTCCTAACACAAATTATTCTGTACAAATTATCGTTTCATTATCAAAGGTCTCATGCTACAATGGTGGTGGAATCATCTGCCACCAAATTAATTTTATGGTAGAAAGATAAATTAGCACTCTAAATGACTTTAAAAACACCATTATTGACTTAAATTTTCAAAAATTTTCCGGAAGAGGAACCCCAGTTCCCCCTTTTCTCATGGAGGGTACTCCGTACCCCCCCCCCCCCCCAGTAAGGTCGACTGTCCCGTTTTTACTCTTTACAAATCTGGTCACCTTAAGTATTTATGAAAATCGAGTTGAAAAATAGCCCATCCATTTCACTGTATCACGATTCTCATATTTACTTTTGATATGAATGTCAATATACCTACGTATTCTAGTACCATCAGTTGTTGCTATTTTAAATAACTTACTGTCTTTGCCTGGTTATTTACAAAATTATTTGTTTGCCTTTTGATATTAAATGTAATAATTTAATCTTTTGTTTGATATTTTGCACAAAAACAGAAGTAATGTGTAAATAAGGCATATACATATACACGTAGAATTTTTTAACCTACGCGAAACAAAAGGGATCAATATCCATATTTGTACGCCCTGCTACTCTCGCTTTAATCTCTTGTTTTGAACATTTCAATATGATTGGAATTGACGTATCAATTTTATCAAATGAACTGAATCCTATTATTTTTAACATTCAAAACAAGTTTCTATAGTGAGTTTCCTATAAAAGGTTTGGACTGAATGTTTACAATCCATAAATAATAAACAGTACACAACCACGTATAAAATGTAAGCAGTTAGATATATTTTATTTAATAATAAAGAATAGATTGAAAGACAAGGATTTATAGATTTACACAGAGACCACAATAAAAGACTGAAAACAATAGAGTAAAACAGAGTAAGAGCCAATAACAGACTTATTACATAAAAATGTTTTAATGGGGTTCTCCCGTGTGTTGGGTTAAAAAAATTTTTCCGCTTGAAAACAATTCACCTTGAAAGACTTGAGGGACAGGAAGGAGCACTCTATGGACCAGGCTTACCAGACTTACCAGATTGATGGTAAGTTAATATTTTCATACTTTTAACCATACTTGAAACTTTAAATGCATTTTTTCAAAACTGTGTTTTTCAAACTTTCCTCCACCATACCTCAGGAACGGTTAGACCGGATTCACTTATACATATAGGGTAGATTCAACACATTTAGACGCACGGAATGGACTAGAATCATCCAAAAATTCCGAGTATTTACATTTTTTTCGTAACGAAAAGTTAAAAAAAAATGAAGAAATTTGAAACTTTTTTTCAGAAGTCTGCCAAAAACCCAATTTTCAATATTTTCAAATGATTCTAGTTTCCTCGATGCATTTAGGCTTACAGATTAAAACGCCGTTTTTTTTTTTCAGATAAACCAATCAGCCGAAACCATGGAGGAAGTAAGTGCTATAGCTTACGTTCTAATGATGATTTTTACATGAAGTTTGTTTCACATACTCTTGAGATCGTCAAAAAAAATTCCCCCCCCCAAAAAACAGGCCCTTAATAAAGAAAATTAGTAGAAATACGACTACATCTAAATATGATCACATTGAATAAAGAACTGCAAATTTTATTTGGCTATTTTGACTCAAAAAAAGTTAAAAGGAGTCAACAGGCCTGACGAAAGAGTAGCGTAGCTGGGTTTACAACTGCGAAGCGCACAGCTGTCAGTAGCGGGCTCGGGAAAAAGGTTGAGGATTTCTTTTTTTTTGCTCGCCTCATTTTTTGGGGAAGTCATAAATTAATAACATTTTACAACCTGATTAAAACAAAAAGTGCTCATAATCTCTGAATGATAAAAATCGAATGAGTACCTATTATCAAGTCAACAATAATTTTGAGTCCGTCCCATTATTTGTCCATTTTTTATGGGTTATTTTATAAGAAAAATATAGTCTTCTCTTGAAAGCTTGTGTAGCGTTTAGTACCATATTATGAAATAATTTTTTTTAGTTCAAAGACACAGAATAAAGCTGAATATCATTTTTATATGATTCTAAAATTATTTTTATTGAGAAGTAATAATTATAAATGCAAATCAGAAAGAATTAGAAGTGGACACGTAGACATTTTCTGCTATGATTGAATAAAATTAAATCAAATTTTAAAGAGAAAGGATGGCGGTTTTCATCATGTTTTGACATGAAAAACTAAAAGAAATGGATGAGATCACAGAAAAGTTTTTTCATCAACTAGTAGTGTTACAGGACAAAAACAATTTAGTACGTGTTTTAATCATATTTTCCTCTTATATCAAATCAAGACATTCTTATTGATTTGCGACACGTGCAACTCGTCATTCAGGTGGAACCGGGGCTTTAGTGTACGGAAAAATCAAAGTTATAGTCTATAAAATACGATTAAACTATAGCCATTCTTATTCATCAGTATAATATATAAAATTATACTCGTATTTGTTGATAAATAACGATAATAAAATAGAGTGATTCTCAAAGTGGGAATCGCCAACACTATTTCCGTGGGCTGCAGAAACAATTACAGATCACGTACCCATTTACTAGACATTTATACACATTTCCTACCAATTTCTACATACTTCAGGTGCCCTTTAAAATTTTTAAGTGCAAAAGGCAGTTATAGGCCAATAAGTTTGAGAACCACTGATATAATACCTTCACGTTCTTCCCGACTATTCTTTGCAAACTCCAGTGGCACGAGCTATACATGAAAAAGCACACGAAAAAAAAACGACGGGTTGCACTCCGGGAGTGCCGGCAGAAGTGAAAACTTGAATACTAACGTTGTGCATTTTTGATATTTTGGAATGGTTAGGGAATAATTTTGCACGAATTGCTTTAATTATCAGTATAAAAGTACTATCATTTATGTGGTAGAATACAATATTTATTTATTGCGCTATCGTACACAAACATGACCGGCAAGGTTCCGGACAGTACACCCTGCCGGAACGCTAGAAAAAGTGGATTTTTGAGTGCGCTTTTGGAGCGCTGTATCTTTTTACCTGTACAAGATAGACAGGTGCTCTCGCTGACTTTTTTGTAGAGAATTCGATTCTCTACAAAAAAGGTCTTAACACTTTTTAATGTATCTATCACCGTTTTCGCTACGTAAGCGGTGAAAGGTCAAAAAACGCTATTTATGAATTTTCAATATTGTTTAAACAATATAAAAAAACATTTCCGGGAGTTCACATTTTGCACAAATGTTCTCTTCGGTAATCCCTACAAGAATCCCTTTTTAAAAATTTTTTATATCTATTCTAAAATTAATGTTTAATGAGATAGGGCTTAAAATTAGTGCTATTGGACTAAACCCGTATATCTGTCCTTTCGCGTTGCACTGGTTTCAGTAGTATAGAGATACTACCGTTCGTTCTGTATTCTGTACTACTGTCTACTGTTATGTACTGTCGTCTTACGAATTTTTGATCAGATCTTACGAATTTTCGATCAGGTCACGTGACCTGACGCGAACTTAACATTTTTTACCCATTACAAAAAAAGTGTACAACGCCGCTAAAGAAGTTTTCACTTCAAAAATGTAGAACCATTTTTAAAATCACGTTTTTCTAAAATTTTTAGATTATATTAGGTACCACCCTCTATATCAACAAGACCTTGATCATTTAGTAAATATTGATCCAGTGTTTCTCTTTGCTATTTCACATAATGATGTCAAAAACAATTGCAATGTGGGAGACATTTAATCAATAGTATTTAAAGTTCACGAACTTGATGCCGATCTGTTTCTCTGTTCTATTTGATATAAATCACTGTGGTTATTATTAGCACACCATAGAGCAGTACGATTACTTAAATAAATCAAATGCTAAGTATTATATTAAAGGATGAAACGTCTTATACATATTTAAAGGAAACTCGTGTCTACGATTTATTTCTACTGTTATGAAAGTATGACGCAAGTGGGTGCTGTCAATTACAACGTTATCCTTATAAAATATAAATTATGTTAGAGAAAGTACTATAGTATTAATAACGATGGCAAGGCAGGAAAATGGTTTATTTGTTTAGCCCAGGTGCTAGGTGGCATTGAGTATGCACTGAAAGAGGTATAGAATTTGACTTCTGATTATTGTTAGGTCTTAGGTGAGTATGAAAACCCATGTCGTCGACCTCTAGGGTGGTCGACAATTTTGAGGGTGGGGGGAAAGTTGCGGAAGGTAGATCGCTTGTATCTTGCTTATTATTGATCGTAAAGTGATGATTTTCTTTTAAATATGTTTGCAATGAAATGATCTAAAATTTATGTTATATACAAATTTTTCATATAACAACTAACGGTTTTCGTGTACAAAAATGAAAATAGAAGGCAACGTTAAAACTTAAGTGTTTTTAGTATGTATACTAATCTAGACTATCGAGGCTACTATCTAGACTACTATCTAATCTACTATCTGTATACAGGGCTAGTCAAATGTAAAAAAAGTCAAAAATTTCAGCGGGAAAGCATTTTTGGGATAAATGATGGGGACAAAAGTTTCACTATTTGTTATGGCGCATCCGATGATGACCTTCACCGTGACCTCAAAGCCAAGGTTCAAGGTCATATCAAGGTCAAATCCGTTTTTTTATATGGCAACCCCAACTTTTGACCCTGGAAATGGAAAGAGCGGAAAATTCTGCATCCGGATATGACCTTGATCGTGATCTCAAAGTCAACGATCAGGGTCAATTCAAGAGCAAATCCAAATTCTTAAAATTTACCATTATTTTCTGTTTTCACTTTTTTCACGAAAACTGTTAGGTATATCAAAAGTTTGCATATTATATAAATTTTAGATCATTTCATTGCAAACAAATTAAAGAAAAAAATCATCACTCTACGGTCAATAATAAGCAAGATATAAGCGATTTCCCGATCGGCTTTTTCTGCAAATTTACCACCCCCCCCCCACGTTATCGACCACCCTAGAGGTCGACGACATGGGTTTTCGTACTCACCTAAGACCTCTTAACAATAATCAAAAGTCAAATTCTATACCTCTTTCAGTGCATACTCAATGTCACCTCGTCTAGTTGATGTAACAAATAAACGATTAAATCAAACGTCAATATCGAAGCAGTGCGTGTGAGTGTTGGTGCAAATCCAGGAACATCAATTCGGTGTCGCGGACAAGAAATGCAAATTTCAAGAAGCTCTCTATAGCGTATACTCACTGAAGATCTGTATCCCCATGCTTACAAAGTTCAATTGACACAAGAACTGAAGCCTAATGACCACGCACAGCAAAGAGAGTTCATTGAATGGATTATTGAACAACAACAAATGGATGCCGATTTTTCGAACAAAATCATTTTCAGCGATGGAAACACATTTTCACCTTGATGGCTTTATTAATCGTCAAAAGTGTCGCGTTTGGGGTTCAAAACAAATGCATCCACAATGTGTCACTGTTTAGTGCGGATTTTGGGCTGGAAGCATCACTGTACCATACTATTTCGAAAATGAAGCTGGTCAAGCAATAAATGTTACTGGTGCTCGATATCGCGACAAGACAAGACAGGTCTTTCTGCCTAAATTTAATGATATTGATGTGGACGACATGTGGTTTCAACAAGACGGTGCCACATGCCATACTGCTCGTAAAACCATTCAATTACTGCATGAGATATTTCCTAGCCGTGTACTCTCTTGTATTAGTGATAAGAATTTCCCCTCTAGATTGTGTGATTTAACACCATTCGATTTATTTTTTTGGGGTTATTTAAAATCAAAGGTCTATGTCAACAAGCCCGCAAGTACCCATGCATTGAAGAGGGAAATTCAACGCTGCATCAACGAAATTCAGCCACATTTATGCAAAATGGTGATCGAAAATTTCGACAGAAGAGTGCGTATGTGCCAGCAAAGCCATGGAAGTCATTTACCCGATGCGATGTGTTATTCCATTCATAACCCTGTTCCTGTGTACTTTACGATTCAATAAAAAAGTAACAATTTAAAGAAAAAAACTGTGTCTTTTATTTAATTCAAATCTTGAGTTAATTTTTGGACATCCTGTATTTCCATGAATTCACAATGCTTAGAAGTAACCAGACGAACTTTAAATAGATTACTATTTTTTATTTACTCTTATGGGCTGTTTTGTTTATTGCCTAGCTGATATATATCCGAAGATATTAGCCTGGAAACAAATAGTATCTGATAATTTTGCGAGCAAACGAAGAAAGTTCCACTATATCTTCCGATAGATTGCGAGGCAGTAATTAAAAAAGATTTCACTGCCTTAGTAGCTGCTAAACAGTAGAAAGAGCGAGACATGTCCACCTTACAGCCACTTTAACTTTTAGGGATCTTAAGGAATACGAAGCTGTAGGGTGTGCTTTAGATCAGTGTTTCACCGGTTTTAGCTACAAAAATGTTTATAAATTTTGTTGACAAAAGAGTGTCGATATCTATCTGAATTACATGAAAGTCGACATTTCATATTACACGACCTAATGTTATTCTAACAATGGCAGAAATGATTCCAGCTATAAGAATTCTATTTAAAATTAAAACACTGTTTTTAGAATTAAAGAATTTCTGTAATGTAAAAAATTAAAGAATTTCTGTAATGCTTAGTCTGCAATGACCGACATTGTTCATTTTTGCATTATCAAATAGTTTTGCCATAAAAATTTTTAAAGAATTATCAAAAATTCTAGTAAATTATTGAATAAATAAGCTATAACGTAAAAGCTCCCATTATGAAACGGTATCTAATATTGGAACAGTTTTGACATTTACATATTAATGAAGTTATTTCTGAAAGAAACATCTGATAACAAAAATTATTATTAATAGAATGATTGTTTTCAATTTAAATTCACCTCGCATTTAATGTTTCCTTACTTAATTAAAGAAATAAATATGTAAATGTCAAAACTGTTCCAGTATTATATACCGTTCCATAATGGGGGCTTTTACGTTACCGGAGATTTTCTAAAAATTTTAATAAATTTATCTAACAAATCTTTAGAATTTCTTATATATTAACAAGAATGTTTCTTTTTTGGTCTTATTCACTTAAGTCTTGATATTGGACTCGCAGTCATATAATTTTAGTATTGGTCGTGCTAGATCACCCATAATGTTGTAAGACCAAAAGACATTTTACTCATCGCTAGCTCTAATACTTTAAAATATCCTGATTTGATCTAATAGGATATTTATCATTCCTGATTTGATTTAATAGGTCATTTTTCAGAGTTACAAATTCTTTGGCTTGTTCACGCTTATCAAGTACAAATTTTATTGTAAACTACTACGCTCTGGCTTACTTTTTAAGACTGGACGGTTAAAAATTATTTGCGATAGGAGAAAATTTTCACCAACTATTTATATTTTTATTCAACTTTCATTGACTAATATCAGTATCGGTGTCTTTCGATTTCTTTAAATATGAATCTTCTTTCTGTTCCAGTTAGATGTTACAACTTAAAGGCATTATAATCCGTATTTAAATAAAATCTCTTGAAAATAAACTGATTTTCAGTAATTAGTATATTATGTCTAATATTATTATTCATATTATATTTCCAATGTTACACAATTTCATTAAGAAATTGAAATAAATTTCACATAATTAAAACTTAAATTGTTTAGACAACACAGATGTTTCATAAGGTTTCCTTTTAGACATTATATTAACATGATGTATACACTATAACAAAAAGTATATACTATAACCATATTTATATAAATATACATGTATGAAGTCATATGTGATACATACTCGTAATTCATCTTTTGTGAAATACTTAATTATAAAAAGTGACAGATAATTAAAATTTTGTTGTACAGTTAAGGTAATGAACATAACACTAATAACTACATATACAAATTGAATAATCAAAACATTTCAACTAAAAGTTAGTCACATTGGGTTAAGATATTTTTAATGTTTTTAAATAACGTAAATTCTTATATCGCTTGAAATCAATCTGAGCATGAATTTTAAAAGTGTGATTTTTAAAACGTAATTAGTTCTGAAACAAAAAAACTAATTTTCGAAACACTTTTAAACATACATTCCTATTTAAAAAACTATAAGTTTGTATTAGAACAATTTCTTGATCAAATCAAAATCAATAGTTTGGTCGCAATAAAAATGGAAACTCCCAAAAGACTCACCTTGTATCTACATAGCCGGATTATATTAGCCTCCGGCGGTTTTAAGGTGGGCCTGCAGCGTAAGATCTTTATCCATCTTAATTAATGTTATCATATCCTGAAGTAATTAAAATATATTATTATATCAATTACATTAGTCTTTGGTGGAATTCCTGCCGTGTACATCTTAATCGTACCACATCCTAACATATTCAAATCCCAATACGCTACATATCAAAAGTATGTTAATCACCGGTTCGTAGGAGAAGCTTCAAAGATTGAGGTTGAGACAGAAAAGTATTGGCATGTACATAATTATACTGTTATTGTTATTTGCTCTCTGTCTGTTACGTAACAGGTCAATAGGAAAGACATTTATGGCCAACTCTGTCTAGGTATGCTATATGTTTATCGTTATAATAACGCTACTATATCCGCAACAAAATAATTATTACATAAATATTTGTGTTATATATAAAAATAAAAAAAAAACCTGTCGGCAGTGTATCGGACACGCCAATAACTGGGTTCCGTAGTGTGATAATTTGGCTGTTTATACTTCTCAAGTTATTCATCTCAAGTTAATTGAAACAATTTTCCTTGAAAGTTATTTTTATTAGGTCTTAGCTGTAATTTTTTCAGATTTTTCGAACCCGTGGTTAAAAAGTCAGATTGGGAAATACCCATATTATACAGCACTTTGAAGTTCAATGTTTGGTAAAAATATTAAAAAATGAAAAGCGGTAATCTCATTCAACGGGGCATCTTTCCCCACCCAATAGATGCAAAAATGAAAGAAGAGCACCTACTTAGAATTGGGGTATACAGGTGTATCGACAGAGAGACAAACGGAGACATGATAGAACTAGACGGATTCCTTACTTGTTACGGAGCCCTAAAAAGACATATGTTTTATATAAAAATATCTTGCGGCGTTTATCTGTTTTATATTATTTTTCATAAATATGCAACATACCTACTTAATATGTACTATTGTACGTATATACGTAGAAATTACATGTGTGCAAAGGTAAATTAACAACGATGTCAGGTAATTATGTATAATATGAATATGGCAAATCTGTGTAAGATTTTTACATTTTACAAAATTAATATTCAAAGAAAAACTATTTATAAGTATAGTATAACGCGCAGGCTTCTTCTCACCAGTCGCATATGTTTTCATTAAGTGTCTTTTTTTAACAACCCTCAAATTCAGGATATACATATTTAATGTGGAATTAAAACTTTATTTACACAATTAAATGTTTAAAACCACACGAGATTTTTAATTTCATAACTGTAAGTAGCTTTCATACTGTTTCTGAGTTACCGTAAAACAACAGATCATCAATACTTCTGACTTACATCCAGTCGTAATCGTATATATGTATATTAGTGTCCGACGGAAACAGGATTTGTAGCCGAAACCCAAACTTATTTAGACATGTTAAAATTTCAGTTGTATGCTGAAGTCTAGTGTATGTACGAGACATGAACTCTCCCGTAGGAAGCGCGACAATTCACGAACACTGAGTTTCGGTGCGGCCGAAGTTTCGGCTGATTTTTGGCCGAAACCGAAACTATGGTCGAAACTAGCCGAAACCGAAACGAAGGTTCGGTCGGTCACTAATATATATATATAATTTTAAAGTTGTTGTGTTTGTCAGGTACCTACAAACACTTAAATAACTTAATTTTTCATTTTTGTCGTATTTTTATCTAAATAGTTTTACGATTTAACTGGATTGGTGTGAATGTCTCTAATCAAACAGTACTATGCCACGCACCACAATCCGGTCAAATTGCGGCAGAGTTACGGTATGCCAGGTCGGTTTGTTTGATTCTACCAAACCGCTAGCGTTGCCAACTTTTTTGGAGAAAAATAAAGTATCTAATCTTTTGAATAAGAAAAAATAAAGTATTTGTCAGGAAAAAAAAGTATTTTTTGCACGATCGTGTATTTTCATGCATTTACCGATGCTGTTGACAATGCTGGTAAGTTACATTTCCCGAACGTTTGTTTATATCCATGGAAACCAAAAAATAACAGTGCGGTAAGTGAAATAGATGCGTGGTAAGTTAATAGGAGTGTGGTAAGTGAAATTAGCTCAAAATGATTGTAATTATTTATTTATATTGAAATTAAAAGTACAATTTGAACAATTAGGGAAATTAATCGATTAATATGAAAATTTTCACTAGTTTGCACATTATTATTAATATTGTTGGCATTTTTAGTCTTCATATTTTATTGACATTTCAAAAGGTCGTTCAGTCCTTAAAATTTTCTGTGGTTTCCATAATCTTCTTTTCATTTTACGAAAGTAAATTTGCAGCCAAAAATAAAATGCTTCATCAATTTCATTATTCTCACTAATATTATAGTTTAACAAACTATTTTCCTCAATTTTTTTTAATAAAAATTTCAAAAAAAAATATTCACGGCGATGAAATATTGACATTTAATTTTTTATTTACAAATATATGTAGTTGTCAGTTGTCACTACAAAGATTCGTATTATTGCTATAAATATTTATAATATTTATTCATGGCATTCTATGTCATAACATAGAAATATAAATTTCACCTATATTATCCGAATATTATTTTTTATTTAATATATTTTTATTCGTTAATTATTTTAAATCGATCGTGCAAAAAATATTATACAATACACGATGCGTTAAGTGCCTTTACTGATCTCGAAAATTGCAAAAACTCGACCCTGCGGGTCTCGTTTTCGCAACATTTTCTCGATCAGTAAAAGCAACTTACCGAACTTATATTGTAAAATACTATTTCAAATTTAAGTTTTTATTGTCTAAGTTTTTATACAATTTTTTTGTGTTTTTAGCACATTCTAACAATTTTTGGTTATCTGTGAACGTTTCATAGTTAGTTCTACAATCAAAGTTACAAAGTTTAGATTTAAAAAATTTGGGGGACAGGTCTACCCACACTGTCAACTTCCCATTGGGTGTCCTTAAAGACTAGAGACTACTGTACATAAATAATTCTTTTTTTAATTCAGGCGACTCCTCCCATGGGCCTCCGATAGAGACTTTGCCCCTTGCACCGTACCGGGGGCTTCACCTTCTGTACCTAAGGGTGGGGGCTCCACCCTTATCAAACAAATTATAACATCATTTGTTCTCAAGATATGCGAGACAAAATATATTTTGGCAAAAAACTAATTTTCTCAAGTTTCTTATTTCGTTTTTTTTTTTTTTTTTTGTAATAAAATACTGGCGTTTTTAGCATCAAGGAAGGTTAAGTTAGGACATTATATAATAATGTTATGGTAAAGAATCCGTATAATCTATGTTATCTTAATAAAGTTGATTCCGTTTTTTTACCACAAAAAACAAACTGCTAATCCGAATTTGCTGAAAACTTTATCTGGTTTTCATTTTTTGATTACGCACCTAATGAAATTAGTCCGGAGTTGATATCATCATTTGTTCTCAAGATATGCGAGACGAAAAAAAATTCACAAACGAACGAAAGAACTAACTAACTAACTAACGAACGCACACACAGACATCACGCTAAAAACGATGGATTCGGATTCTAGTGACCTTGAAACGTGGATATATGTCAAAATTAGCGATTCGTAAAATCGGACCCATTATAATAACTTCCTATGGGAAGTTAATAAGTAAATAATTCATTTTCTATTTTTATGAAGGATCTATTTCTCTCTGGTCGCCACTTCAAATTCATCACCGAAAAAACTCTCTCAGTGAAATTTAGGATTGCGGGAATAGAGAGCAAATAGGAAATAATTTTTTTTTATATATTTGGTAAGTTATCACACGCATTTTTAAGTATATATTGCCGTTTTTCAGCAGTATTTTTCTTTGCAAATTCTTTGTTATTATTAGTAGATTTTTTCTGAATTTCTTTAAGTATTATTGATTCAGAATATAGGTAAATCACCCATCTTAATATTTAATAAATCGTTTAGGAATTACGTGTCGGAGAGTTTTGTTTAGTGTAATCACAGTCAAGATTCAAAATAAAGTATTTTAGCATACTTTATTTTTATGCAAAAGTATAAAGTATATTTGTGAAAAATAAAGTAGAATACTTTATTATAAAGTATGGTTGGCAACCCTACAAACCACCCTCTATATTGATTACTTGAGTTGTAGCTGCAAAATAAAAGCAAGTTCATATTTTTGTTCTGTTTTCGAGTAAACATGAATACAGATAGTAAAATGTACTCTTTGTATTTAAAATAACATTTACCATAAATTTTATGTTACGTAAAAGCTCGTAAATACATAAACTTATTTAAACTCCCTAAAAGATTTTTTTTCGATTAACCTGGTGTAAAACAAAACAAAATTGATTAAGATTTCCAAACAAAAAAGTAAAAATTTGAATAATATAAACACATAGATAATCATATATTACATAATCAAAAAAATTAATAATAAATTGCATTTTATTTAAATTACTTATACCTATTGTAAATGTAATTTAAAAAAGATACAATTCTAATAAATTAATGCATTTAGTACACTACGTTACAGCGCAGCGCCTTACGTACAGTCAGTTAATAATGATGCTTTCACAGCATGTAATTTGAAACATTACTTGTGTAAGAAAAAAAAATGAAAACAAAACCATAAAGTGTAATACTTATTCTATTTAATTAATTATGAATGATAAACATTGAAAAAATAATTACGTTTTATAAGCGCCCATATTCAAATTAATTAAAATTTATAATTATAAAATGTGTCTCATTACACACAGGCATGCAGGCTCACAAACAACGTTTACAGTGAGAATTGAATACGAGAATAAAAGAACGTTTAGTTATGCATAAAGTTACATCAAATGTTTGCTGAGAAAAAATTATTTAGTTAAATTAGTTAAAGCAAATTATTTATTTGAAAGTGTTTATAAAATGTACGATTAATTCATCTTTCCCAGAGATATTTAGTAGGTAGGATTAATAAACAAATACGTCAAAAATTACAATATAATGTAACTGCTCAACAAGGAAAAAAGAACAAAACGAATAAGTGTCAGGAAATTATACGCAAGACCGTGCAGAGAAATGGCGGGCCCCAGGAATAAACCGCATTTTTTAAAAATTGCCTCTCCAAAAAACTAAGTGGCAAAAAAAAAATACTTAGCTTTTTTCTCGGGCCCTCTGCTGACAACTACAAGCCCTCTAAACGGGCTCCGGGGCTGCAACCTCGACTACCCCACCCTGTCGTCGGCCCAGATTATACGTAAAAAAAAACGTAAATTGTGACTTCTGAATTAAACTCAATTTCTACCAGCAGCGCACTGCATCACCCGCTCTAAGGGTCTCTCAGTTTGGGATTCACTATTCAGAAATAAATTTTCTAACTTAAATTTTTTAGTAATCAATGACATCTACGCATAATAGTCTATCGTACTTTTTGCAAGTGTTTTTTGTAGCAACTGTAGCAGAATATATTTTATAATATTCGTATAACAGTAAGCAGCGTATAAAACGTTTCGACAGAAACACTTTTACTATTTCAAATACAGGGATTTAAAATGAATAAAGCCATACTGTTTAAATGAAACATAAAACTTGTCTGTCGAACTCAGCGAAAAAGTCGACTTCCTCACATATTACAAGGTAAAAATACATTTTATATTAAAACTATTCAATTGTACATGCGCATTCGAAGCAAGGATGAAATTTTAATTAAAGTTTCCCCCTTATTTTTTTAAAACAAAACTTTTATTATTCTTATTCGCATTATTTTTATATTGCAATATCAAAATCATAAAATCTGTTGTTCTTTCATTACATGTATAAGAAATAAAATTCGGAATTACGTTTCATTTTATGTAGGTATGTATATAGTGTTTTTGTATATTCGACTGCTTCAAATGTTACTTCAATACCAATAACTGAAAATGACAGTAAAGAGGAATATTAAATTTTATTTCCAATCTTTTTAAATCAAACTTTTTAGTGTATATTGTATTAGGTACATAGCTACTTTTTTTATGCAGATATTAAAGAAGATACATTTATAAAGTGAGCAAAATTTAATAGTTTGTTTGGTATAGAAAGCTTTCATTGAATAAACATTCTGTGGTACATCACTAATCCATCTTCCGTTAGGCCAACATTTGTGTCGTGAAAGTTTCTAATCTTAAATATACGTGGGGTGCGCCATAAGTTCTCGGCCTAACATAATTAAACTTATTTAAAGGTGACGTAATTTATACTCACAGAAAGTATTGTCTCTAGTAATCATAAACGCAGTGGACGAGTTTACATCTGTTCTATTTATTCTGTTGTAAAAGCGTAAACTCAATATGTCGACCGTTTGAAAAATTGAATATCGTGTAGTCATAAAATTTCTGATAAAAGAAGGACAAACTCCAGAAGAAATTAAGGACAGATTGGACGGTGTATACGGTAAAGTCGTGCCAAAGGTTTCGTTTGCGGTACGAGTGCCTCAACGACGATGATTGTTCTGGACGTCCGGCAGATTCGATCACTTCCGAAAACATCGCTCTTGTATAGAATCGCTACAAAGAATTTGCTTATTATTATAAAGGCATAGAGATGCTTATTCCACCTTATAATAAGTGTATTGAAATAGAGGGAGGTTATATAGAAAAATAAATTCTTTTCACTGTTCTCCCTGTACTTTTTAATACTCAGGCCGAGAACTTATGGCGCACCCTACGTACATTCAGATAAGTATCTTTTTTCATTTATATTTAAATTCAAAATTGGTCAAACGTCCTGATGGCCGCAAATAAAAAAATTCTGACTGCGTACAAGAAATATTTTTTAAACATATATTTCACGTAATTCAAGCTAGAATTTTTCAATGCCGATAATTTTGGATCAATTTACATCTTATTCTCAATCTTCATATTCTTTTTCTGAGCAATACTTTTCGTGATACAAGTGGAAGATCGCAACTTTTAACCGTGTTTCCCGAAAAATGTTTAGAAAAAAATGTAAAAGCTTCAATAAGCCTTTTTTGAAACTCAGAAAGTGAAAAATTGTTTGATGTTTTAAACGTTTGTACCAATTATGTAAATTAACTGAATAATGTATCTCATGCAGTTACTTCCCACAAAAAATTCATGCATTATCGTACGAAATTTTTCACGATCATGATGGGCATGCCAACGCTACAAGTTATAAAAACTTCCACATAAATAAACAAAAAATTAAACATTGTTAAAATCAAAACATTTTATTTGAAAATTAAAACTGAATTTATTTTAAGACCGAATAATTGAATCAATATGTATAAAACAATTCAATCAATAATTTAGATCAAAAGTACTGATGAAACAAACGGAAACAAAGATAATAAGTTTTAATTACAGATTATTTATTAAATCAATTAAGGACATTAATTTTAAATTCAATTATACCCTGCCATACATACATAGTAATAATTGGTATTACTGTACCATTCATACATAATATAGATACGTAAGGGCATAATGTTTATAATAGGGATATATTACCATAAAGAGAGTTTTCAAATTAATTAACCATTTTAATTGTTATAATTACTGAATAACAGAACACTAAATGATTAAGCTATTTTACTAAAATTACATGAATGTGCTTAATGAACTGATTTTTTATTGTCATTTTGATAAATGGAATCTTTCCGATCACAAACGTACATGTAATACAGTTAACGATGATGCTATACGGTTAATTCGTTTCATCTTAAATGCGAATCCGCAGAGCCGGATTTACACACGGGCACTTAGCGTACGTGCCCCGGGGCCTTCACAAAATTGATAATGAATCTCTCAAAATAGGAGTAGAATAGAAAGGATAGAGCTATTTTTTTTGCTTGTCAATCTTATTTTGCTGGGAAATTTGGAAAATTTCACAACTTTTCTCGTCGTTTTATGAAGTCCTCAGGGGGCCTTTAGGTATAAGAAGTGCTTATCTGACATAGGAGTTGTCACATTATGTAATGAAAAACTTACCGCAAATCTATTAGCAACTTAGTTATTTAAGGATTAATAATTGGTGATTTACTGTTAGCTTATTGTCATCTGTTTTTGCTAAATCATTCTAGGGTCAACTGAAAAATTGTAAATAAATTAAACTTAAAAAGTCTATATAATTACAGACGAGAAGGTAATTAAAAAAAAATTATCAGTGCGTGAAAGTCCTGCGATGAAAGAAAAATTTCTATATAATGCCTAGAAGCCTAGATGTCCGTCTGCGCTCCCGGAATGCTCGAGAAGGTTATCCCCACCGCTTGAAGTACTACTGCCTTGGTTACACTCCTAATCATTACAGATTTCGTTACAGTGTTACTGTTTTCGTTGCACTCCCAATGACTGTAGACTTCATTCCACTCTCAGACAGAGTTATTCTCATTACAGAAGTTTTCACTTAAAAAATGAACTTTCATATATTTAACCGTCTTCCTGGATGACTCTGTTTTACCGAAATTTCTACATATTTGTAGAGACAAAATCATTTTAAGTTAAAGATTAAAAATAATATTAAAAAGAAATTAATTATCTATTTAATTTAATTAAAACAGTGTTATGTAATATGTAAAAGTAAAAAAAATAAATTTCATTTAAATATCGGTACATAAATGCATGCATAATAGATGCGCTATTGTTTTAAACGAAAATTACAGTAATTACAAGTTAATTACTTGTTATAATTAAATTAAAAATAAACTGATGCTAAGTGCATGTTCTCAGAGATTTAATGAAATTTGTCATTTATTTACATAATTACTCCTAGCATTATCGAGTATAACTACATCTTTTAATTATATACAATTTAAAATTATATTATAGTTCATTTTAAACCAATTAGAAAACAAATAATCATTTTGGATTCAATCAAAAAATGTTCTGAAAAAATTGAATTAAAAGTGAAAATAATAATGAATAAATAAATTAAAAAAATAAAATTTCGATTTCTGTTCGTTTATAAAATCTAAATTTCTAAAATTTTTGCAACAAAGTTAGAAATGGCACTGATGTCATTAAAAAGTTTAGAGCATAATATAAAGCGTATCAAACTTTTATGAATATAAATAATTCTGTATGTTTCAAGTAAATATTTTGAAACTTGGACAACTTTTTAATAAATAATAGACTATTTTCTATTCTAAACATGTCTCTTTAGAGATAACAATGATAACTTAGAGATAACAAAAACTTTTTTTTATACGTATTTAGCTTTTTTGTCATATTATATGCTTTCTGTTCATTTCAAAGTTTCATATATAATTTATGAAAACATTTTTCGTTATTATCTTGTCAGGAAAATTTTCTAAAACATCAACTCAAAAAAAGAGTAAATATTATATTGTTGATGAATATTTAATATACAGAGATGAAAAACACAATTTAAGTTGTGACAAGCACGTAATAAGGATGTATTTTATCATTATGTTTTTGATACTACTAACATAATAGAAAATTTGTCATTTCCCATTGATTTTTGACTACAGATACAATATGCGTTAAGAATTTAGGTGTTTCAATCGTTTTCATAGCCAAATAATTTTCTGTAACCAAAAATACCAAAAGTACTTATTTGCAGAGAGGGAAACGGGAGGGATATTTTAGTGCGTTCCTACCTGCTTTTGATTTTACTTAGAACTCCAGTTCACTCCCATTCCCGGAGAAAAATTTTCACTTCCGCCCATTTTCTAATAATAACGTATAAACTTTATATTAACTTTCTATAGATTTACGAAAAAAAAGAACAATTTCGTTTCTTAAACGTTTTTATAATAACATTAGGTATAAAAAAATCTCGTGTTGCGTCTAAACCAGTCTTGATGGAATCCGTGAGATCCTTAAGACTCTAGACCCGACTCTCATTTTTACTAACTTGTAAGTTAAAAACGGGTCTATTGGTTTTTCTGGAAAATAAAGAATGAAACTAAGGTTGAGTCAATCATTGCATTATGAATTCCCTTCGTAGAATGTTGAAGGTGTTAACTTACTGCTTCCCACTTTGACTCAACAAACTTATCCGATTCTTCACTGACTTAGGAGAAACTTGAAATCATTCTTAATCTTTTTTTCTTTTATTTAAATTTAGCAAGTTAAAAGACAACAAAATAATAAGAAAATAGCAGTTACTTTGATAAAAGTAACAGTTTAGTAGAAAGTCGAAAGTAGTAAGTAGTGATGAGCAAATGCAAGACCAAGACCAAGACTTGGCAGTCTTGGTCTTGGTCTTGTTCTTGCATTAAGAATTTTGGTCTTGGTCTTGCTAGAACAGTTTGAGTCTTGGTCTTGGTCTTGCAAAATGCAGTCTTGGTATTGGTCTTGGCCTTGGTATTGCTACAGAACCTTGCACTTTCTTGCAATTTTTTATTAGCGAATTTTTTCCTTCTAAAATCAGAATTTTCTCTCTTTACGGTATTAATTATACTTTTAAACTATTTAAATAATTTAGCAAGAGTCTTGCTATTTTCTTGCTATTGTCTTGGTCTTGCTCACTTGAGTCTTGGTATTGGTCTTGAAACCATACTTATAGTCTTGGTCTTGGTCTCGCTCTGGGTATACATAGTCTGGGTCTTGGTCTTGGTTTTGCAAAAAATGCAAGACCAAGACAAGACTGCAAGGCCAAGACTAATTTTTCTCATCGCTAGTAGTAAGGGAAATTCAAACGTTTTTGCAATACTTTTTTTTTATTAAATAATTTGTGTTTTTCAAATAAAATGTTGCTCTTATTTATATTACTTAATTAGCAATCAGTTTTTCTAGATCTAAAAATGATGCTTAATTTCTTATAAAATTGTTTCCAACGAAATCAAATTTCATTAAATTTATACGACATAATATATTTATATGCATCACACAAAATATAATAATGCTATCTATATACATAAAAGATAAGTAAATCTGAAATTATCTCATGATAATTTTAATGAAAAAAGGCTATAAAATGCTCATTTAAAAATATTAATAATTCATAAAAAGACAATAAATTGTATAAGATTTTAATATTATTTATAATATGTACGTTAATTATGGATATAATAAACTGATTTATTGAATGTCCAAAATCATGCTAACCAGCATATATTTGTTAAGTTTTGGTTGAAATGGGAAAATTAAGGAAAACTGGTCTGTTAGAAAGTGAGTTATAAATACAAATGGAAATTTATAGAGATTAATGCCACTATCCGTTATAAACGATGTCACTCGTCTTATTTCCAACGCTTGTTTGTACTCAGTGACTTTAAAAACTACATATTTTCAGTGTGCTCTAGTGTGCAGTATGAATTTCAATACAGTCCGTTTCAGAGAAGTAAGAATATAAAAATTTTAACATGGGGAAAATTGTTGAAATCAAAAGGTGCTTATTTTTCTATTGGTATGATTTTATAAAGCATTCATAGTTATTAGTATTTTGCTTCCAAGACTGCTAAAGCAGCGGTGTAAAGTATTGTAATCAGTTTTTTAGTTTTACGTTTTAAAGTTTCCTGAACAATTTTGATTTTATGTCTATCTGTCTATCTGTCGCTGTATCGCCAAATCCCACCAAGTGGCATAACTTTGAAACTATACCATTGTTTTTATAAGATTAAAGATTTTGCGGTTGGGTTCCTAGATGGTCCCCTCATCGCAATTGAAGTAATGGTAGCCACGACGCTACCGTGAAAATTCATTAAATATCCATAACTTACCTACTTCATTCAAATTTGCGGTAATTCCAAAAGATTTTTGAAATAGATATTCTAATCAGTGGGGTACATTTTCAAAAGAGTGTAATAAGACATTTATTATGATAATAGAAATTTTGTTGGGCCCCTGTTCCATTTATGTCAGTCAGTTTATGTATTAAATTACTTGACAAGAACATTGTATAGCATCACGCAGTTTAATTCATTGTGGAATTTCATTCTCTTCCTATTTAATACTACTTACATCAAATATATCATTCTGTATTCACTTGCGCATCAAATCTCCAGATAAGATGATGTACGTATATATGTATATACATATACCCTGTTTCAAATACAATTGATTATGAGTCAAAGTTAAAAAATTAAATAATTCTTATATTCAATACCAATCAATCTTCTATTCTTTTATAACTGCAATTTTAAAATTTACGTAAGTGCAATAATGAAAGAGATAAAGCCAAGAAAATGGAAATTATTTAAATTCATAAGTGATGAAGCATGGTTAAATTTAACTGAAATGGACCATCTTGCATATATGTATAGTAAGAAATAATAGAATAGGTTAATATGTAGAGAAGTATAGTTACCTACAAAAGTATGTCGTCTTCCCTTTCCAGCTTATCTTGTGTCTTGTATTTTCAACGAAAACTCAAGTAAGCGCCATAAAACCTTTGAGTACCGAAATAATAGAGGGAGTACAGGTATATATTCACTGTATTTGAAAAAGAAAAAGAAGCCAAAAAAAAGGTTAAAGTGTTGACCAATATGGCGGTTAAAGGTTTAATTAAAAATTTTTCTCTATTTACTGATGTTATATTTGTTGCTATAATTGTTAGAATATTTATTAATAAATAGTCTCAAATTACAACAAAAATCGTATAAAAATTAAAAAATATTTATTACCACTGACACTTTATAGGTTATGAAAGGTGTTAACGTGGTGTTTACCAATGTGGCGATTTGCTTCAAAAAAGATAATGTGTACTCCATCTATTGTGTGGTATATACACGTTCTTATCTATGCATAAAACACCACTATTTTGTTTGAATTGTAATATTCAACTAACTTTTGTTTTATTATCTAAGTTGCTAGGGAAACTAAATTAATAGATATAATTTTAAATTTTATATGTATTTTACATGGCGGCCAATATTAAAATTTCCAAAACTGGGATATTAAATTTTCAGGGTAATCATTGCTCCAGTACAAAAGTAGTTATTTACGTTTTATTAAGTAGAGCACTCTCTCCAAATAATAATTGGTTATTAAATACTTATTAAATAAATACACGGCTTCCAAACTAGTGTTGAGCTGTACATGTGCGAGTCACCTTAAAAGAGCGACTCTTTTAAGGGTGCTGTGCGACTGTTTAAAAATACCCCTGTCGCAGCATCTGCATAACATAGCGAATTTCCAAATTTTGGGGACTGGCGGATCTCATCTAAGAACTGTACCTATTTAAAATAGTTTAGCTTTCTAAGAGTAAAAGATTTTTTAAAAACGGCTGGGTAATTAGTTTTGATATTTTTGGAACCCAAGAACCCGAACGGACTTTGTGCAGCATAGTTGTATCCATCTAAAATAATTTAGTTCTCTAACAGTGAAAAAATTTTCAAAATCGGTCGGTTAGTTTATTTTTTACAATAATGGGAACAGTAAACCCTGGCGGAAATCATACAACATAACCTTTATTCATCTAAAATAATTTTAGTAAAAAGTTTATCCTAACAGTAAAAAACGTGTCCTAGGGATCTCATATAACTTATGGTAGTTCGTAAGGTTCTTGTGGACATCATTTAATTACTTAATGAATTCAAATACTTTAACTTACTAACGGTGAAAAAATTTTCAAAATTTTCGACATTCGCTAAAAAAATCATTGAAAAATATTTGATATGTTTCGATCAATTAATGGTCAACATCAGCAAATAAAAGTTACTAAAATCGAAGAAAAGAATGAGTTATTTGTCCGTAGAAATTAAAATACAAATTCTGAAAACGAGCAAAGAAATATTGAAAAAACTAGATCGGCAAAACATTCTGACAAATAACACTACCCAACTAATACTTGCCAATTTGAATGAAACTTAACATACTTATTAAACAGCGAAAAATATTAAATACGTGTTTTTTTATTTCGGCTAAATACGCTTTTTAGGGGTAGAAAACACCATTCAACCTCTGTAGATGAAAACAGTTATAGCTAAATATTTTTGAAACGACATATTTTCTGAAAAAAGGGCTGAGTACCAAATTTGTAGAATTTAAAGCGATGCACTTGATAGTGACCCTGAAATCGATTTTCAAGGTCAGTTGAAAATGATTAGCCATTGCCGAACTTTGACCATATCCTGTACCTATAAGCAGTAATTTCATGTATTGACTCAATCTGTCTTCAAAATTGATTTGTTGCGTTATTTTTCTAAAATAAAAAAAATAAAAACCTGACGAAATGGAGAAATAGGCGCAAATTTATAGAAAAAATTAGAAGAAAACATTTTTGTAAGTAATTTTAGAAGTAAAGTTAAGAAAAGATTTAATATCACTCCAATTGTAAGTTAAACATTAACTTTATGTTATATTAGAAATTTTCAAAATTTTTTAAAATTTTTTTGCTACTCTATAGTTATCATATTAGGAATTCAATTCAACATATGATTAACTATTATTTTTCCGATTGCGATTGAGCAAGTATTTTTCAAAATTACTTCTTGATCACTTATTTTCTATCTTGCATGTGAAATTCGTTCGAATATACTTTGAACCATTTAGGGATGAAAAGTAAACTACTCCTTTTGAAAAATATTAAATGATTTTCAAATGACTTTGGAAATTGACCTCAAGGTCAACTTCAAAGTCATCATCAAGTGCATCACTTTGAACTCTATAACTTTGGTCCTAAGCACTTTTTTCAGAAAATATATCGTACCATAATCCACTTCTATGTTGATTCCTGGTCTCTTTTCCTGCGTTTCTAATATTTATGTCAATAAAAAATGTGCTACCGTAGACAAGGATGAATAGGTACGCATTCAGACTTCACACCGTATTTTTTTGTATTTATTTTATGAGTACCTAATCTTTAATATATTAAAAATTTACGCGAAGATGGTCACTTTATCAGCAGTATCCAAAAAAATTTAAAAATATCGGTGGTTTTTGAAAAATTAACAAAAATCGTATAATTTCTTCTCTATGAAAAATTGGGGTCAAAAGAGACGAGAAAAGAGTAAATGGGGACAACCCGTAGGGTCGACCAAAATTGAAATTCTAATATAAAATAATTTCGAACTTTTTGTATTTATACATTCAAAAAAGAAATAATAGGTACTTGATGATTTTCTGTAAAAATAAACGTAGAATCTAAAATAAAGTTTATATACTCCTGTCGTTTACTCCTAAGTTTATATTCCTCCTATTCTTATTTTAGTTCAAAAAATAATTTTTCAAAAGACTAAGACATAATAATTAATAACAGTGAGATTCTACGTCCATTTTCAGACTTTTGTCTCATACAGACGTTACCTAGAATTTTTTTTACCTACAAAAACATCAGTCTACAGAATTTAATTTATTAGTTAGGAAAATAATTCAAATATGTCTCACTAACAATAAATGTCTTAAATGAGTTTAAAAAATCAAAACGATACTGTTTATTAAATTGCGTAAAAGCTAGTAAATGCAATAACAGATATGATGAATTTATAAGGATTTTCTTGTACTACAAAATCTTAATAATATGGAAAAGCGTACTTTTTTTTCGTTAATTGTGTTTTATTCTTTTGCACAAAATTTTAAAAATACTTTATTTTCTTAAGAAAGGGAGGCAACTTTAGTCACAGATATGCCTATGAACAGTTTTTGGTAATCCGGGAAAAACGAAAACACTTTTTAAAATTTTTTTATTGTTAAAATCGAAATGTTCTTTTAAAGAGGGTTAAAATTACCATATTTTATATTAAAATTTTGACACAATCACTCCCTAATTAACGAGCCTTACTTAATATTAGCAAATTGAGAAAAAACACGTCAATTAGATTTTTTTACACAGATTTTATTTGTTATATAATTCAAAAGGATATTTTAAAAATGTGTATGAATGGCTTTCATTAAATAAATTTCAATATATTTTCCATTTATTTTAACAGTGGAATGTCCTTATTAGTGGCTATACTTTCGGCTTGGAGCGAATTAGACGAAGATTTTCTTCTAAAACCAAATTTAATAATTAATTAAAGAAATAAAAAAAAATTTGTGGATTTCCTACCGTTCAAATATAATCTTTATTGTATGTAAAAATGTTATTACATTTTTTCAAAAAACTGTAAGTAAACTGTAAAATTTTCTTTACAAATATGTTAAAATAGAGAAATGTTTCCTTTTTAATTTATTTTTAACTCTTTTTAAATGATTCACTTTAAAATTTTTTAATATTTCTTAATCGAAATTTCATAAAAGAATGTGTCAAAATTTAAAAAAATTTTTCTTTGTTAAAAAAAAAAAATTGAATGTGCAAAATTATTTAATATTAGAATGCTCTGATTATACAATTCTAATCATAACTGTATTGTCAATTGGATAGAAAATTACGTAAAAATATTATTGTTTGAATATGATTTAACGTAATTTTTATACGATTGAAGCAAACTCTTATTAATTTTAGGAAGGTGTAAATATAATCTAAATTCTGATCATATCACATAACAGATATCGTCGGGATTTTTTTTGTAAAAAAAATGGAACAGAGATACATTATAAAAACATTTAACTGACAGAGAAATAGAATATAGCCGAATCGTTAAATTGGATTAAAAAAATCATGACACGCTACTTATAAAGCGGTTTTTTTCGAATTTAGCTCGCAAAAAATGAGACAGAAAAAAAAAGAATGCGAGTGCGAGTGAAATGGAGAACGACATATTTCCTAGTTTTTCTCGAAAAGTAAGTAATTTAGAGCAACGGTATAAAAACATTTTTTATGCATTTTACCTTTTACAATGGCTTAGTGTAAAAAAAAATTTGAAAAATTGCTTAATTCTGGCAAAAAACTCATTTTGTTGACAAAAAACGCCCGGAAAACCTACTTCTGGGCATCCGACGTGTCTGGCTAACGAACTCATCCAACGATTTGGAAAATCGAATTCGCACACAAAATTTCATAAGCATTAAACGTTTCGTTCGAGAGTTATCGCGCGGATACATATATATATATATATATATATATATATATATATATATATATATATATATATATATATAAATTTTAGTGAATATCATTTTCGTATTCTAGGGACCTCAAAACATATTTCTGATATGGTCTCGGGCTTAGGTCGCACCATGACACCTGGCGTAAAAGCTGAATTTCCAGTTTTGGAAATTCGCTAAAAGAGTTATTAGCAACAATAATTTATGGATTCATAATCCAAATCTGTGAAAGTCTAATATCTTTATAAATACCAGAGTGACGTGTGTCGCATATAGTACCGCACACAACAGCAGCACAGTGTGCTCCAGAAGAGTCAATCGGTCTGTACGGCACAGTTTACTAAATGCTATACTGTATCATATAACACCCCTAGCACAGTGTGTTAGTGGGCTCCAGTAGTATTAAGGTTCATTCATATCTACAGATATTAAACGTCACAGACACGTACCGTGGCTAATGGTGGAGAACTATCGATAGCACTATCGATAACTATCGATAGTTTGGACTATCGAAAACTATCAATATTTTTTTTTATTATCGATAGTTTCCGATACTTTTTTTCAGTCATTTCGTTTACTTATAAATACTAAAGATAATAAAAATTTCGCAGAAATTATAGCCAGAGATATAAAAACAACCATTCTAAGGGAATTTCCGGGCAAAAAGGAATAATTCCGCCCCAGCGTAAAACCGGCGACCTTTCTTTTTTTTCTCGCCGGCTATCCAAATGCCGCCCAACGCATTTAATAGGGATGGTATGTAAAATCGCAGACTGCGATTTTGTCGCAGATATTAAAAAATCGCATATCGCAGGTTGCGACTGCGACTCAAGCAATGTTGCGACTGCGACTTTTAAAACTGCTCTTGCTACTTCTGTTCTCTACATCGTACAACAGCTACATCACTATGATGTTTGCTTATGTTGCGACTTGCGACTGCTATCTATATTTTGTATCATGTTTGTAGTTTGTACTTTGTACCTAATACAAGACTATAGGTACATACATATTAAACTGAAAACTACCCTTCGTCTTCGTTGTGTATACGTAAATTATACATAATATAAAATATAAGATGCTTCGTATGTCTTCTTAAGCACCAATATTTTTTTATTACCAAAACATGAAATTTTTAAGGATTATTGTTAAAAATTTATTTCATGTAATTCATGGAATTACTTATTTATAATGTTATTACAGTATTGGAGAAAAGCAAAAACTGAGCAATATAAAACATATTGATCGCAGATATATTTGTAAATTTCCCAAATATTTAAAATATATGCCATTTTATTAGTTTTAAATTACCTACCAATTGTATTATTCCTTTTTTTTATTTAAAATTTTCTAAAAAAATATCAGTATCGTTTCTAAACTTCAAGTGTTCGCATATTATTGTGAAATTCAAAGCAACAATCGGTAACTTTTTTTAAAAAATGGATCTTGGAAACTATGTCAAAGGAAAAACTAGTCCAGTTTGGAATTTTTATTCTATAATTGATAAAGAATATGCCAAATGTAACATATGTAAAACAAAATTGTCTTATCGAACATCGACAACAAATTTGAAATACCATTTCAAGAGGAAACATCCGACTATATCTTTAGATTTTATTAAATCAAACCCAGAACAGCAGGCCGACACGGCTGAAAATTCTGTACAAATGAGGTCATCACAAGAACCTGTGGTAGTAACTCCGGTATTAGCAATTGAACGGGAGACTGTTGCAGAAGCTGCATCGAATGTTAAAATAAAAAATCGACAGGAGCAAATGTCTGCGTTTCTAACGAAAAAAAAATCTGGAACAGCCAAAAGGAAATTAGACGATGCACTTTTAAAGCTTTTTATTATCGATTTACAACCATTTAGCATAGTAGAAGATAAAGGATTTAAAGAATTCGTACAAGCTTTGAATCCAGCTTATCAACTTCCAAGCAGACACCACATTTCGAAAACATTGATTCCGGCGTTGTACGAGCAGTGTAAAAATGATGTGCGGGAATATTTAAAATCTGTTAATAGTGTTTGCTTAACAACAGACTGTTGGACCTCTATTAACAATGAAAGTTTTCTTGGTGTTACGGTACATTTTTTAAAAGATTTTGAATTGGTTTCTGTGCTTTTAGAGTGTAGTGGTATGACGGGATCGCATACAAGTAGAAATCTTGGTTTAGAACTGAAACGTATAGTGCAAATTTATGAACTAGAAAATAAAATTTTACTTGCAGTGTCTGATAATGCAGCCAATATAAAAAATGCAATTAAAAATGAACTTCAGTGGCAACAATTCGGTTGTTTTGCGCATACTTTAAATTTAATTGTGAAAGACGCATTGAAATATGTTGACCAGTTAGTGATTAAAATTAGAAACATTGTATCCTTCTTTAAACGTAGTTCATTAGAGTATGAAAAGTTACTTAATTATCAAAAACGGCAAGGTATTGATCAACCTAAAAAAATTATTCAAGATGTACCTACTCGATGGAACTCCACATTTTACATGCTGGAGCGATTTTTAGAACTACAAGAAGCAATTCGCAGTACGATTGCAATTGTTAATAAAGACTTACCAGTAATAACAACAAATGAATGGGAGATGATACGACAACTTTATGAAATATTAAAACCGTTTGAAGACGTCACCAAAACAATAAGCGGTGAAAAATATCCCGTAGGTTCCTTCGTCATTATAATGACAAACGGCTTACTGAAAATTTGTACTCAACTGAAAAACAAGATATTCGATCCTGTTATTCTAGTTGTATTAAACAAATTACAAACTGGATTAAGTGACAGATTAGGACAAATTGAATTTCACGAGGTATTAGCAATCTGTACATTTTTAGACCCACGATTTAAAGATGTTGGCTTTCAAAACCGAGAAGCTGCAGAAACGGCTAAAAATATTTTAATTAAGGCTGTTTCAAAAAAAATAATTTTTATGGAGCAACATAAAAAACATGTTACAGAAGAAATTGCCACTACGTCTTCAAATTCTAATAATTGCTCAGTATGGAATTTTATTGACGATCAAGTTAAATCAAATTCGCGAGGCAAAAGCAGTGCAAATTCTCGAGCTTTGGTCGAAATTCAACGATACCTCGACGAAGATATTCTTGACCGTAAAAAAGATCCATTAAAGTGGTGGGCCGAAAATAATTACAATTATCCTCATTTAAGTTCTGTAATGCAGGATAAATTTTGCGCGACTGCCACATCCGTACCATGTGAAAGACTATTTTCAAAGGCCGGTATGTTGTATAACGATAGACGTACACGGTTAACAGCTAAAAAAGTGCAAAGTGTCTTGTTTTTAAATGCAAATTTTGAAATTTTAAAGAAAGTTACCCATTAAAACATTTACTTATGTATTATTATTATTATAATTATTATTTTATTCATGTTAATATTAAATAAGTTACTAAATAGTTAATTGATTTGAACATTATTTCGTTATGATCCATAATTAAAATAATACCTACAAAAACCAACAGTTATTAAGGTAAGCACTTGATTTAATAAATTATCATTTATCCAATCTATATTACTCATAATTATACGATCATCACTGTGTCTCTGCTATGTTAACATCATCTACCTAGTACGTTACGTCCAATAGCATTTTTTTTTGAAAAATCGCAGTAGCAGTTAAAAATAACAGTCGCAACTAAAAATCGCAGTCGCAGTTTAAAATCGCAGATATTCTTTAGTCGCAGTCGCAGTCGCAACTGCGATCGCAGAATAGCAGTTTATCTCATCCCTAGCATTTAACAATATTTGTCGTATCTGCCACGGTATGTGTCTGTGACATTTAGTGTCTGTACAGTCCGTTCAATTTAAACTTAAGCCTGCAACCATAGTAACTGTCAATGATTCCTATTAAAAGTATTTAAATTTTTTATTTATTTAGGCTTAAGTTTAACTTGAACGGACTATAGATATGCATGAATCTTTACAAGTGCTGTGCGATACACCTCAATATGCGGAGCCATGTGTGCTGGCACACATAATAGAATACAAAGCTCCTCTTCTCTAAATTTTAGACTTATTTCCAAGTTAAATGGCAAAGAAATTGTAAGAACCTAATACGTACTAGAACATAAACAAAAGAATCACAAAACAAAATTGAATTTACGTGTAGTAGTATTTTTCCATAACAATATTTTTGACAATAACTGTATATATGCTTTTTGTCATATATGTACATATCGGGGGAGACTATATAGATTAATGGTGTCATGTGTAGATATAATTTCATGTGTATGATTCATTCGCGCCAAATGACTGGAATTACATGTAAAATATGTACATATAAATTCAACGAAGTAAAGCATACCAAGTAGGTACGTAAACCCAGAATTTTTATGGCAAGATACGAGTATCTGTGAATATATTAAATAAAATTTTTGAGTCGAATAACTGTACAATTGTAAAGACACACAATGATTTCTTATCTAAATAAAACATTACAAAATACAAATAAATTGGTTTTGAAATATTGTTTCCTTTAATATTATATTAAACATAGAAAACAAACTTTCTGTCAAGGAAATTTATACAGATAACGGAGCAAGAAATTTTAAAAGTAAATACATATTATGTATCTTTCTTCTACGACGCTGAAATTTAGGGATGAGATAAACTGCTATTTTGCGATTGCAGTTGCGACTAAAAAATATCTGCGATTTTAAACTGCGACTGCGATTTTTAGTTGCGACTGCTATTTTTAGTTGTGACTGCTATTTCTAACTGCTACTGCGATTTTTCAAAAAAATGCTGTGATAGGTAGTTAGTGTTAACATATCAGGTTTTACATATACCTATGTTACATTTGGCATATTCGTTATTAACTATAATAGAATAGAAATTCCATATTGGACTGGTTTTTTCTTTGACATAGTTTACAAGATCCATTTTTTAAAAAAGTTACCGATTGTTACTTTGAATTTCACAGTAATATGCGAACACTTGAAATCTAGAAACCATACTGATTGATACTTTTTTTAATTTTAGATAAAAAAGGCAATAATTACAATTGGTAGGTAATTAAAAACTAGCAAAAAGGTATATCTTAAATATTTAGAAAATTTACAATTATATCTGCGTTTTGGTAATAAAAAAATATTACAAATAAAATACCCCTGTCGCAGCATCCTGCATAACATAGCGAATTTCCGTTTATAAAAATTCGTTTTTCTGGGAAATCAGTTTATATAGAATGATGGTTTAAAAACCTTTTTATGTAATTTTTCTTCCTCTTTCTAATGGTGTAAAAAAATGTCGGAAAAACTTTTGAATAAGTAGAAATTTTGGCAAAAAACTAATTTTTTTCAAGAACAAAAACCATGTTCTGGGCATCGGACGTGTCTGGCAAACGAACTTGTCCAACGGTTTGGGATTTCCAACATTTTCACCAAATTTCGTAAACTATATATATATATATATATATATATATATATATATATATATATATATATATATATATATATATATTAGTGAATATTATTTTCGGTTTTTAGGGACCTCAAAATAAATTTCTGCCATAGTGCCGGGCTCAAGTCGTGTCATGACAGTGGCTGTAATAGCTGAATTCCATTCTACAAATTCGCTAAAATATACTAAACGAAAGGTAGTTCAATATATTGTAACAGTATCCATCCACACAACTACAACAGTCTACAGAAAAATGCGGAAAATAACTTGTATTATTAGATACAAATATGACATAAATGTATCAGTCGCAGTCGCAACATACATAAAGCAGGATATAACAATTCATAGTGATATAAGGCCGGGCGCACATTGAGACGCAGTTAACGCAGGCAGGACAGCACAGTTTCTGTGGCTCGTGTTGTAGAACGGGACAGCGCGAACTGAAATGCAGAGCAGAGCAGAGCAGCACTGCATCGCACGAGACCGATGTGGCACTCGCGAATGTGACACAGAAACTGCGCGACATTGTAACACGTTCTCGAGTTTTAGTTGGTTTTATTTCGTCAAAATAAAAACAATTGAAGAAATTAAAGAAAAACAGTGCTGCTCTGCTTTTAAATTCGTGCTATCTCGTTCTACAACAAGAGTCACAGAAACTGCGTTGCCCTGCCTGCGTTAACTGCGTCTCAATGTGCGCCCGACCACACGCGCTTTCCTGCTCTGCCCTGCTCTGCTCTGCTCTGCTCTGCCGCAGTTCAATGTGCGCCTGGCCTAATTGTTGTATGATATAGAGAACAGAAATAACAATAGCAATTTTAAAAGTCGCAGTTGCAATATTACTTGAGTCGCAGTCGCAACCTGCAATATGCGATTTTTTAATATCTGCGTACCATCCTTAGCGCTGATGCCTACTGACCTTTTTATAAATTTTTGGATTGTTTACAAAAAACTATTGAAACATGTATTAAAATTTGCTGTAATTTTTAATCATGAATACTGTTTCAAAATATTGAATTACACAATTTATAATAGCACTGGGTCAGGGTTAAATTTCGGTTCAAAGCCAAAGGGAAGTTTCAAGGAATCCGTTCGTGAAAATATATTGAACACAATATGTATAGTGTAATGTGGAACACAATGAAGTAGATATAATCGATTTAAAAAGCTGAAATTCAAAAAAAAAAAAAATGTGTTAAGTGTAAAGATATTATTTTGGCTTCTTAGAGGTAGCTTATTACACTTCAAATAAAACGAATAATTAGGTATATGTTTTCCGACCCATCAGTCGGAACTTTGAGTTCATAGAATAATTTATAAGAACATTTATGGTATTTCGGATACCACGTGGATCATTTAAGATCCTAATATTGTGTGGTCACCGATTTACGTAAGTGTGTAAAATTGTAAATCAGGAATGGGTGAAAATTGTATTGCAAGATTTGTTTCTTTTATACAACACACCTCATATTTTATCAGTGTCAATACGTAGTAAAAATGTAAGCACTGATAAAATATGAGTTTAATTTAGAAATTGTCTTTGACTCGTGAAAAACAGTTCTAATCCCTTCGATTTTTTAAAAATTAATTTTAGGATTTTTGGGAATTTGAAACATGTTTTTCATTTTCGATTTTTGAATAGTTTTTAATTCAAGAAATAAAGTGTAATGAAGTTTACCATATAGGAACCGATTAACATCATATACGTATTTGGGAATATTTACATTTTGTTTAAAAAATACAAATTTGTAAACATTTTGAAGAAAATTGATAAAAAGTGTTACTCTAATTACTTCCAATAATTTAATCGCATTATAAAAAAATCCCAATTACTAATCAATTGTATTTTAAATAGTTCTGAATCATATTATAGTATTCAAAAGTCTGTACACATATTATAGTATTTACAACATAAAATCAAATTTTAAAACAACACAGCAGTATAAGTTAATATGTATTGAAAAATAATGTTATTACTATTATTTCTGCAAAAATAATATTAGGTACAGCTAAACGTATACAAATATTATTTCCACATATTTCTATTATCCATTTAAAAATAATCATATTTTCATTCTAATTTCCATATTATTGTACATACACGCATGCGCACAGTTCAATTATCATGGTGCCCTACCGTTCGAATATGTTCGTTTAAATTCGTACAAAATCGTTAGAATGTTCGAGTTGAAGCTTTCAAATAAAATTAGTTGTTTATTATACGGTATCGTACACGTTCTCTACACACACGGCTCGATGCGATTGAGGGGTTGGATGCTTTTTGTAACGTAGTGGATCAATAAACGTCAGAAGGCGTGTACTACCCCAACGTTAGTTAACCATCACCCTCCCTCACATCCCTTATCAACATAACATTTTACTAGTTTTTGCAGCTACCTTTGTGACAAACAATTTCTAGGTCGTAATATTACAATACTATACGTAAATACTTCTGAGGCAGAGCTTTTTTTTCCACACAGGCTGTTCACAGGGTGAATAATACACAGACAACATAGGCGATGGCAAAATATTCATCAGCAGTTCCATGTTTACTGTACGTATTGTAAGTATAGACAGCGAGCGTATGTTGCCCTTTATCTGTCGTTCGATCGAAAATAAAACGAAATGAAAAGTGTAAAATGTGGAAAAAGTTGCAATGAGCAAAGATTATTTTCATAGCATGGCGGATGTAGACAGGGGCGTGACAAAAAATTTTTGTTTTCAAAACACAAAATTATAAAAAAACCTTTTAACACGTTGACGGTCATGAACGCCATACGGCGTCAAATAAAACTCGACTAACAGTGACACAACGTTATAACGCATCAGTAATTCCGTATAAAGTGTACAACAATAAGGCACATAAACAAACGTTAACTTGCTTTTTGTTTCGACATAATAGGTACCGCGGTGGTGCAGTATGCTCTATATTACCTTACGAATAATAATCGGTAGCTATTGTGCCTAAACAGAGAGCAAGCTACGTTTGTCTATGTACCTTACAACAATAATTAATGATAGCTGATTAAGTGGACAAGTTTTTCTAGAAATTTGTACTCTTAGTGTCATACTAATTTTTTGAGTTAGAAAGCACTTTTTTCAACGTAACTTGTAAAATAAATTAATTTCAAAATTCTCATGCCCCGTAATATTCAATTGTGAAGGAGGTTTGGAACTTTTTATGACTGCATTAGCTCAATTACAGTGTCAGCTACGAAAACAAATTGAAATAAAATCCACTAATTGCGTAGTTTTTTTTTTGTTTTATTTAAACTTAACTGTCAAATTTTTGGTGTTTTGATGTTAATATATTAACAATCTTTTGTACTATTGTCAGTTGTAATAATACCTTTTCAAAACTTTGCAGAAATTTTCTTTACATTTGGGAAATATAGCAACATACGTGTAGTTATTGCTTCCTTTCCACGTTACATTTTAGCTTTCACATTGTACATACAAATATTTTCTTTTACTAACATTTGAAAAGAAGAGTATCACTAGAGGCATTACTATGACAAAATGTACGAATAACTTTTTCTATTTGCCAACCACGGAAATAATTTCTTTAACTTGTGAACCCCAAAACGCCGGTCCGATCAGAACGATCCACAGTATACGTCAATAATCAATAAAGATATCAAACTTGACATAAGAAAAAGACGGTTATTCTACCTGACAAAACACGTATTTACTATTTTCCAAAAAAAAAAACTAACTGATTTTTCTTTTTCAAAAATTATAACTCAGATGTGTTTTATTTTGATCAAATGTTATGTTGCTGTTGATTTATGATTTGTATAACTGATCGAACAGGCTTTTTAAACGTAACTTTAATTATGTAGCTTATAGCTCCTTTACACCGAAGCGATAAATAATAAGTAGCAAATACAACCCATAAGTATATACAATAGCGTGATAGGTACATAATCTAAGTAGGCGTTTTAATTACTACTTATTACTTATCACTTTGATGTGAACGAGATATTTAGTAATATTTATACGAGAACATTTTTAAAATTTATAAAAACTCTTATAGTTTTTGTGTCAAAATTTTACAAAGTAACTAGATATTACTAGGGACCTCAAAACAAATTTCTGCCATAATCCCGGGCTCAAGTCGCGCCATGACAGTGGCTCTAATAGCTGACTTTCTATTCTGGAAATTCGTTAGTATTTGAAAAAATTTTGTTTTGTCTAGGGGCGCCATCATTTCTTTCGCCGACCCTGTATTCTATAACAATATTTCTTTGCTCTTTAACAAAATAACTACTTGTGTTCGTAAAAACTTTTCAAGAATAATTGTCGTTTTTTTTTTCATATACAATGTAAATAAATGAGTTTGCAATTATCATCTTGTACTTATAATAAGTACATGGTTATTAACCCTTTCTTCAAGCTTGTAGACTATAGTTAGTAAATGCATTCGGGTTAAAAATGATACTTTTAGCGCTTTCTCTCCTTAGGCAATAAGTTACAGCCATATATATGAATAAAATTCATCAGACAAGCACTTAATGTTATAAGGTATTACTACTTATGAATTTTGAATTACAAAAATTAAAACAAAGGGACAAAAAAATAAAGTACACACTTATCAGTAATACGAGGGGAGTATAGATTTAAACATACATAACTCATCAACAGACGTTCTTAAAAAAATTTGTGGTTTACTCTTGCACATTTTGTACAATTAATTATTTATAAATATTTATCTTGAATATTTGTTCCTTGAGAAAACTCAGATGAAGAAAAGCAAACATAAATATTATAATTACTTGGAAAAATAGCAGCCATCCATATAAAGTAGCACGTGACAAAATTGTAGCTGAATTTTATAAAACATCATTATGTAAGAAAACAATATCCAGGTTTATTTTATTGGAGAAAATAAGTAATATTGTTTGAATTTTAATTTATTATCCCACTGAAGTAAATTGAATTGTTCACTCATCACACTGTGAATTATTGTGTGTGAATTACAGTGTGTTTCAGAGAAAATCAGTCATTTTGCAACCGAATTTCTAAGCATAAATTTGAAATTTCTTGTAAGAGTTGTCAGTTTTAACGGAGATTGTTTTATTTTGGATAATAAAAATTTAGTTAATATTGTAAACTTGTTTTGACACAATTAAATGACATGAGAAATTTGAAAAATTCGGGCGTCTTATGTGCAAAAGTTGGGTTGATATATCTTGAATACTTGCAATCTGCTTAGAATTTTATCATACCTAAAAAGCAACAAAATTAGATGGTGCTAAAATTCTATTTCAATTTAAATACTGCCCTTTATTTTTTGCGCTATGAAGCTATACAGCTGAACTCTTTTTTATGCGGTTTGTAAAAAATGGCCATTAAAATGCATAATGTGAATCAAAATCAGGAGACAGTAAGAAACTTAAACAATTAATATAATAACTTTCTTTGATAAAAATACTTTTTAACGGCTTTTAAGCATTTAATCAATACATTGCATAAGAACATAAGTTATTGATCAATTCATTTTGTTAAAGATGTATTTTTCAAAATTTTCATAATATTATAAAATTGAAATAAAATGTTTCTACGTGTAAATTAATGCTTTATATTGTTTACTAGCTGTGGCCCGTGGTTTCACCCACGTAAAATTATCTTAATTATTGGTCAAATGATTAGATCAATTTTAAATTAGATATTCGGAAATTCTGTACATCAATTATGTATGTCTGGCTCCGCTCGTCAAACGACTCTAAAGTAGCAATCTTCATATTTCAATAGCATGGCTAATTTTCGCACCTTTATGTACCTAAATACCCGTATCAATAGGTAGTTTTAGGAGTATTTCCATTTTAGGCCTTGCTTGGGGCACTAAGACAGTAGGGGACAATTTTAATATCACAATTAATTTGGGGATTATTTGATGGCCTTGACGGACAATTCTGACCCCCAGGTACATTCAAATTTGATATTCTAAAATTCTGAGCATAATTCTCGCCTAATAACCCTACATTAACCATATTCATATTTCCATAGCATATTTAATTTTCATAAAATATTGTCAAAATCCAACCGTTTAATCTTAATCCTATTAGATAGTGCTGGGCATTAATTTTGAACTCACTTTGCATTTAAACTAAATATTCTAAATTTTTTTATAAAATCAGTTTCTTCTAGTGTTCCGCTCCGTTCGTCCAATGATCTTAAAATAGATATATATGCATGTTTATAGTGTACAGTGGAAACTCGATATTTCGACACTCTGTAACTCATCATATTCTATAACAATTCATCGCTCCTAAAAAATGTACTTAGTGTAGTTGTTTTCTAATTAATTTTTGGAATTTAAATAGAAAAAAATTAAAGTCTGTGGTACCCAGTTGTAAAAATTCCATTAAACAAAGAAATACTCAAAATAAAGGGATATCTTTCTTTAAATAATTAAAAATATTTAATTAATTTTTCTCTTTGTTTTTCATTTTCAGACATATTTCATAATGCGTCTATTTCTGTAATTCATCGCCCCTCCGGTCTTGAGCATGATGAATTGTCGAGTTTCTACTGTATTTAATTTTCATGCCTTGAGACTTTCCGTAGACATCCGTATTGATAGCTTTAGAAGCATTTGAATTTCGAAACCTTTTTGAAGTCCGAGTGTTTTGGAGAACATTTCTGAACCTGCATTAATCGTCCAGCCATTAATTTATTGCGTTTTATATTACTCCAGAATCCTAGGCAATAATTTTAATCTCACTTAATTTTTTCAAAATATCAGTATTGTTTAAGTAAAATTTAGTCAAGATTCGCCGTCTTTTTTAGACCATTTTTAGGTCCTTAGCACCCTAGGGGGTCATTTCTTCAGGATCTTAATACTATTTCAGCAAAATCTGGTAGAGATTCGTCCAGCCGTTTACTTTAGAATAGTCTATATTAGAATATAGGGTATCACGTATCCATCAGTGAACCAATTTTTGAAAGTTGCTCTGCTCGTCAAACGACCAATAACGGAATAAAAGGTACCTCCTGTTTGAGTATAACTAATTAATATAAATGTGAATGGTAATGTCGTAGTATAAGTATGAATCAACCATTTCTTGTAGATATAATTAAATATTTTTCGGATAATATTCATGTTTTACCAAGAAATTTATTAAATTAGATCAAATTTTACCCACTAGACTTTTTTTATTTTCCTATGGAAACTAAGAACATACCATTTTTCTGTCGACATTACAATTAGAACGTGGTTTCAGATGACGATTTTACTTAAGGGAATTGACACATTACAGCATTTTAAAGGTTAATAAATGCCTAATATTTGGACATATTTTATTTTTTAGTATTTAATACACAAAATATCAAAATTTGTACCAATTCTAACATATAGTTTGTAAGATAAAGATTACTTTTTTTTTTTTTTATTATGCAGTCAATATGCTTTGGGGTTGTCTCGCAAAACACACCGAAAATCAACACTTAATCGAATAAATAAATATTGTATCTTCTGCAAAAGTCCAAACGATGAAAAACTTCAAAATATTTAACACTTTAGTAGCACAGTATAGTCAGTATTGCTTATCCATAAACTAACAATATGTATTTGACTGAACGCTGCCATAGTTAGAATCTATCTTTGTCTATGTTATTTTGATATGTAAAATAAGAGAAGAGATGGATTAAAAACAATATTATCAATTATTCTTTTGACTCTAAATTTAAAACTGCCGTGAATTGATGTAGAAGCCATCGTCTGCGGGGCATATTTTAACAAAAAGTAGTATCTCCAATTTTATACTATGATCCCTCAGAAATGATGCCCGTCCTCTCAATATCACTACTTATATTCTCACAAATAAAATGCATAATCAATCTTCTTTTAATGATAAAATTTATTTAATTCTCGACTTTTTAAATATTGCCTCTTCTATTTTCAGCCGATTTTAAACTTTTCTTTCAGTGATAAAATTACCTACATAGGAAACTCCCATTACGCAATCCACTGGGACCAAATTGCTAAATTTGAAAGTCAAAGATCACGGGCGTCAATGTTTCTGATTTATATATTTGTATAATTTACTGTTACAAACTATTACTTAGACTCTAACACATTCAAACATATTTGCTTTAAAACACAGAGGGGTGCTATTATACACACCTTGTGTGCGTCGAAATTGCTAAATGGGAGCGTGCGATATGGGAGCTTCCTATGTATTTTATAAATGGCCTTATATTATAATTGGGAGAGTTTTGTTCCAATTAATATATCCTGACGGTATTAATATTCGATAATATTTGATACATTTTTTTTAAAATTTAGTACGGCTAGTTAATCTCTAGCGCGCCAAATACCTCAATAATTTTTTCCTTAAAAATTATACAGTTTAAAAATTCCAATTCATTTACTAATTTAGAAGAAATAAAAAGATTACAATTTCTTTAAAAGGCAGGAAATAAGTTAAAAATCAAAAGCCGAGTAAGCCAAAAATATCAGAAATTCTTTTGTTGTCAGTTCTACACGTGTCTTGTTAAAATATTTACACTGCAGGTACTTAAAATCTAGTTTTCAATGTATATTTTTTTGTGATGTGTAGCCACAAAGTTTATGCAAGTATTTCTTATGTGGCATTTTTCAAAAATCAAAAAAAAAGAATCTATTGTTAAATTCTTCTACATTTTTTAATGCACCTGGCCTTACAACTTGTTTACACCGAAGCGATAAGTAGTAAGTAGAAAGTAGAATACATAAGTTACTTAATGTCCCTACCACGCTATTGTATTTTTCTGTCTTATTACCTTTGTATTCTACTTCCTATTTATCACTTCGATGTAAAGGAAAGTTATATTTATTAACCAATTATGTTTATTTAGTAAACCAATGGAAAAAATATTTGTAAAAAGAATTTTGAGTTTAATGAATGATAAATGCATAGAAAATTATACTGGTACTAAATTAAAGTTAGATAACGTTTGAATAAAATGATAACAATACATAACCACAAACAATAGACAATAATAAGTCTTGAATAAATAAACAAAAACAGCTGTTCATGTTCGGCCATCTTCATAACATCACGACAAAAGCAAGATAATATCGCAATGTGATTGGCTTACATAAACAACACAACGTCCAGAATTAAATTGATTTTAATTTTAACGTGGATAGACAATCGTTACGTAATGACTGGATCAATTTATCTGACAGGTAGTGTATTACTTTGTTCGAATAATAACAGCAATAAGTAATTATGCGAAAAATTATTTCTCCACTAACTGCAAGAATAATTTTTTAATTTACATAAGTAACTAACATAATATCATTTTTAATTGAGTAGAGAATGCCGTCATGCCGTCATCTTGTAACAGTAAATACATAGCGTAGGTTTTTTTACAGGTTTGTTAACAACCCACAAATTGTTGACGAGAAAAAAAATTGTCCACTGATGTTGAATGGTGTTTCTCACTTACGAAGGTGTAATTATTACTAATTTTTTATGATTTTTATATTTTATGAAATATTATTATGGTGGCTAGACTAATGAAATAAATTATTTTTAAAGAAAAAATACATTAATATTAACACAAATTTCTTTGGTGTTATTACAATTTAAGAATTTCACATTAACTTTCAGTTTCAATAAACACGTAACTGAAAACATTTTTTTTAAAATAACTAATCTAAATAAGAAAATGTTTCCAGGACCGTAAAATGGTCGTTTAAATTTTTTAACTGTTTATAAAATTTTCACCTTGAGTAAAAAATATATTTTAAATATTTACCTAAATCTGTATTTAAATTTACATCTAGTATTGAGATTAAAAAAAGCTACAACTACAAAAATCATGTCTTTAGCACCAAAATCACAATTCAAATTTTATATTACTGAACAGAAAATTGACTTGAAAAAAAGTGTCTTATGGATGGAATTCTTGGATTTTTGGTTAGATTTAAGACAACAACGACAAAAATTTTATAGAATTAAAATGTTTCTAGATCGGTGAGATTTAAAACAAACATAAAAGTAGCTGCTCCTTCAATTAGGCGTCTAATTTGATTAGAATATTAATATAAAGTGAAACTTTTACAGATATACTATGTTTTATCTTAATTATGGTAAAAATATTTGGATACGGTAAAATTTGTTTTACAATTAGGTATATCGCTATTGATTTAACAAACGGAAAAAAATATTTGAGTACATACAAGTTCAGCAACTATTAAAATTATGTAATTATGCAGATTATAGAAGTTCTTATAATGCCAATTTTTAATTAAAGGTTCAACTTCGTCAATAAACAGTATACTAATAATAATAATAATAATAATAAAGTTGTACTCACTGGCATTCATTCATAATTTCTTCCTGTGTACGAATTTGTACCGGTGCTAAATTTTCCACCGACTCCTCATAATTACCAAAACACTTTGTAATTTTTTCATCGAATGTATTCACCAAATCTTCCAATGATCCGGAAAATGTCTCTGTAAAATTATCCGCTTCGGATGCTGTATCACCACCAGCACCACCGGCACCACCACCACCACCAACGCCAGAATCACCACCCCCGACGAGGCCGCCGCTATTATTAATCATTGTTGTGTTATTTATAATTTGATTGTTTAAACCATTTTGTTTATTTTCATCATTTAATTGTTGCTCATTATCGTTTAATAGATTATTTTTTGTTGTATTTATATTGTTTATAATAATATTATTTGTTGTCGTATTATTTGTTTGATCTTTTAACTTTAAATTGTTATAATTTAATAGATTATATGTATTGTTATCATCATTGTTAACATTATTTTTAATTGTTGTATTTGATTGATATTCCACGGTACCCCATTCGTCCGTTTCCTCAAATTGAGCCAATGGTGCCTCAAATTTGAGTTCGGCCATCTTGCTGGCCATATCCCTCATGGTTTGTTGTGTTTCAACAAACAACAACTCATCAAGGCTCCCAGGCTCGTACTAAATTATAACTGAAATGTCAAGTGAAGCTACACTCGTGCAATCATATCTCGTACAACTCGTGCAACGACACAATACAACGGCAGGCTATTATATCTATCTCACTCTGCGTTTTAATGTTACATTTTATTTATTGGTGATTATGTACATAGTGCGCGAATAATGTTCTCTCTCTCTCCAACATAGAATTCTTATTTTATCAATCTGTAGTAGTGGCAGTTGTCTACATTGTGTAGTGTTTTAAAATGACGGTGGTCAATCCAGTGGTAGCGACAAAAATTATTATTTTATTTTTATTTTGAAACATTTAAATTTCAATGAAAGTAATTGGTTCAAAGTATCATTTTAAAGTTGTACCTACGCATTTATTTTCATGGTGGAATTCAGGGAAATTTTTTGTAAGGTAACCTTTGACTATACAAATTACGGTGGTAGCGCACGCAACATTAACTAAATATGTATGTAACATGATTCCACCATTGTCTGTCTTGACAGTTTTATTTTCAGGCTGTACGATTGTACCGAGAATATTTTAGAATGTGTAGGGCCGAGCCTACAATTATTATTAAAGGGGCAAACTTTGCTGTTGGCGCCCTCCCCGAGGGTACCCAATTTACTAAAAGGTCTAATGCTACATGACATTGAAAAAAAAAAAAAAATAGATTAGAGGTTACAGTGTTATTTTAATTAAATGGTTATTTTTCTTCATAACACATATTACACTAATATTCAAAAAATACCATAATAATGAATAAGAAATAATTATAAAGAAGGGTTTGAGCATTTTTATAATTATAACGCATATACAGTTTTTAAAGTTTAATGGAAAAGAACAATAAAATAGGAACATACTACTCAATACGTTAATTAAACTCTTATCTTTCGAGCCTTCTTTGCTGTAAATAATAATAACATTAATGTTATATGATAAAAAGAAATCGAAGAAGCTATTTAATGATCAGTGGAAATAATGCTCAAATTATAAGTCTTTACTGCTTCATAGCATCTTTCAAATAGGTTTTTATAAGCTTCAATTTGCTGAAACTCCTTTCTCCAGTTGTTACGAACACTGGAAGTGTTACAAAGATTTTTAGAGCAACATGAATATTTGGATACCCCTCTTCAAGCTTGTTTTTATGCAATATTTTTAGGATAGTTGCTGCTGTTGCATCTTACAATCCATTAGCGCCAGCTCTAGCCTTTATGCCGCCCCGGTCAAAAGGGAATAATTCCGCCCGTGCACAAGATGAGTGACTTTATTCTTTTTGGTTGCTGGGTACGAAAATAGCGCCCTCTTTGCGCCAGCTGTAAAATGTCGTCCCTTTTTTACAAAATTACCGCCCTTTTTATTTTCCGCCCCGGCAAATCTCTTTTTTTTACTCCTCACTTGTAAACTTGCCACTCATTTTTACAAAAATTTAGAAAATAACCGCCCTTAAAATTTACCGTCCCAGGCAAATACCCGGTTTGCCGGCCCCTAGAGCGGGCTTTGAATCCATCTTCCGTGAACAGAAACTGTTAGTATATTCAGTCAGTTACTAAAGGTAACCCAACTTCAGCAGACTCATTCCTGATTGAGGACTGGCAGTCAATCAAAACATACAGAGTTGCCAACAGTAACTCATACTGCGAGAATATTCTCACCCTGTTTAAGTATTTCTTACTATATTTAGGTAGATGTGGCTATACACAAATGTAGCTTATTGGGAATTTGCACTAAAAATTTATAATTTCATTGTTTTTGCAACAATACTGATTGTAAGTAATTTAAACTTGACACTAAAACTTGTATTTTTGGTTACGAAACAGTTACTAATTTGCATAGATATATAAATTATTTTTTGACGTAAGTATGGTACCTGAAACCAATTAGACATGTACGGTTTTCACCACACACAATCACGGAATAGACGCTCCGGAGCCTAAAGAGACTGGACAGCCAAAAAAACGGATGCATGTATGTTAGCGTCTAAATCAATGAATATTTCCAAATATATTCAAGTTAGAGACGTGAAACCAAATTTAAAATAATTTTATATATGAGACATTAAAGGAAACAAAATAAGTTATCTTTCCGTCCATTAATTTTAAAGTTGTTACCACTTTTAGCACTGCAAAAAAAAACATTGTGTTTTTTTCCTATTTTCTACGGTTTTGTTTGTGAAAATCAATGAAATTTTGCGCAAAAAGTCCTTACTATTTAGAGAACAAAATTTTTTTATAAATTACGTAAATTAGAAGAATTTTTAATAATTTACTTTTTTTTCCAAGGTTCTTACTTATCAGTATCAAAAAGTTTTTGTAGAAGTAGAATTAGTAGTGGATACCTTTGTAGAATAATTATTTTTTTTTTTAAAATAACATTAGGTTGGGAGGTGGTAATCCGATTTTTAACCGACTTCAAAAACGAGGAGGTTCTCAATTCAACCCGTATATTTTTTTTTATGTATGTACACCGATTTCCCCCACATTTTTGGGCCAATTTACGCCATTCGTTTTTTGGTTAGTAGATAAAGCTCTCCAGGTGGTGCCATTAAAATTTTATTAACATTGCTTGAGTAATTTTTTAACCATCTTCATTAATATGAATAATTATGCTAATTTTAAAATTTGTATAATAATTATGCAAAATTATTTACTTTAAAAACTATCTACTTAATAAATTTCTAACACTGACTGACTGACAGACAACGTACAGCCTAAACCGTTGGGTTTAGAAGGATGAAATTTTGCATAGGAGTACCCTATGTAACGTAGGTGAGCACTAAGAAAGGATTTTTGAAAATTCGTCCCCTAAGTGGGTTTAATAGGGGATGAAAATTTGTATGTAAATTCGTTATTTTTGAAGTTAGTGATAGGTATATAAAAATATGTTACTATGGCTATTAAAATAAAATATATCTTATTTAATGAATAACTTTGACTGACAGACAACGAAAAATCTCAACTGTTGAGTTTAGAAGGACAAAATTAAGCACAGGAGTTATGAGAATTGGCGTTTAGGCTTCTATTTATAAATAAAAGTCAGTTGTTTCTGGAAATTTATTCCCTAAGGCGTAAAAATAGAAAATGAAAGTTCATATGGGAAGTTCATTATTTTTGAAGTTATAAGCATGGATATTGATTTAAGCTTTTGAAAAACATTAAAAGTGAGCAGAAAGTGAGTACGTAATAAAGAGATGTTGATGGGGAATCCCATCGGGCACACGGCTAGTAGTAATATATTTTTAAATTTATGTTGGTCTAACTATTCTAAAATACTTTTCTGATATCTAATTTAAAAAAATTCTTTAATGACTTGAAAAATTAATTGATTTTCAATGATTTTTATTTTCCTAGTAATTACTACTTTGAACACTATTTCTGTTCCAAATTTCAAAGCAAAGTCAGTGAGTGCCCAAAGGTATGATCTTTGGACAATGACATTTTTGACATATAGAAATATGGAATACTTCTTCTTTTAAGCAATTATCACTATAAGGGCTAATAAGCATTGTCACTAGAAAGTATGAAATAAAAGCTTTTTTAAAAAACCGTTTTACAAAAGTAAAAAATAATTAATAGCACGAATTTTGAAGTCAGGCGGGGCACGTAGTATAAAAAAGACGTAGATCTGGAACAATCCATGAATTTTGCAAGGACATCCGATCGGAATTTTTTATACGACACCCCGCCTGACTTCAAACTTCGTGCTGTTAATTACTTTTTACTGTTTGAAGTCGGCTTTTTAAAAGATCTTTTATTTAAATTTCGCCTCCAATTATAATTTTAATTGTAACTTTAATTATAATTCTAATAAATTTGAAAACATTTTATAAAGTATAATTTTTAGGAATTTCTATTTTGATCAAATCAAATTTTGAGTTTTTGTTATGTTTGAACGAAATGGTATTTTCCATTATACTTTTTGGCTAAGTATTATTCATAAATGACTATATTAGATTTTTATTAGTATAGAGAGGATTTTATAATTTTTTATAGATCGGATTAAGTAAAAATTAAAATATAAAATTATAAAATCAGTAAAATCACTGATTTTATGAACCTATCAGTGTGATATGTTCGTAAGATCAGTGATTTTACTGATTTTATAATATTTATTAATTAAATTAATAATAAAAAAAATATAATTATCCGCTTTATATTTATCAGCTACTGAACTCAATCCCTACTCCTCAGTAGATATCAAATAATAGGCAAACTAATAGGGAAGCTATAAGATGGTTGTCAGCTATTTTTAATTTTGTTTTATTATTTTATTTTACGCGGAGGCAATTTTGAAAAATTTTTATAATCATCAGGTTTTCATTATATATTTTAACATCCTTAGAGTTCAAAAAATTTTCGCGTCGTATTTTTTTTTAAATGAAAGAAAATTAAAGTGTTTTAAATGTAAATGTTTTAAAATAAAAATTTAAATTGAGTGGTTTGCCAAGTAACGAAGAGTTAGTTACACTGGTTACTGCTAGAAAACAGATGCGATATAACGGAATTTGTATTCACACTACAGATAAAACACAAAACAAAAACAATGTTTATGTATATAAAGATGTACAAAAGTAAAATATCCAGACTCCAAACACAAAACAGAAAAAAGTTATCTTTAACTTATAGTACGACACTGACGTATCTATCTAATTTTTGAAAAATGAATATTCTAGCGCATGCGTTTACATCCTTGTTTATGCGACACACGCGTTGATCCAAAAAAAGTGTGTATGAAACATGATTTAAATTTTAACGTATAAAATTTTATAAAAATTTACAATTTTTAATTTTAAAAATTAAAGATTCATACGTGTATCAATTATATGAGGTTAAATTTAATTTCTTCTCTATTTAAACTTTATAGGTTTACTTAATCTTTCAGGTATGCCTAGGTATTTCATATTTTTGTACATATAAATAATATTTTATATAAGGAGAAAACAGCACGACGAAAGGTAATATCAAATATGCAATTTCAATATTTATTATGTCGGGTACGGTAAAAATACATTTTTTGTTTCATTACCTAAGATTTATGTAATGAATAATTTCTATTAAACAGGTATCACCAAAATGGAGTTATATGGATCTACAACAAAATTTGAGTTACAAAATACTGTTTGCGACATCTGTGGACAGTTATGATACTGTTTGATAAGAAAACAACTAAACGTTACAACAAAATATTCGTTTATGTTGAAATGTATCACAAGATGGCTCTAGAAGGATACATTCGAAATTTTATTTGTAAATTATAGAAATAATTGTTGAAATGGAAGAAAAACTAATTAAGATGTTTTATTTATTTATATTATAATTTTACATGCAGCAGCTTTTTGACCGTTTACAAAGGAAGCCTATGAGCCCGAAATTTTAAAAAAAATTTCAGACTGTCATAAAAACGTTTATTGGTGAGAATAAAGAAGCTGGTGAAACACTTTCACACTGCAACTCAAAAAATTTAAAAAAGATGAATGATGATTGTTTCTATAGGTAGACAGTAGCAGTGAAGAGAGACGGATATAGAACTTCAATCCTGTGTTAAAATTATGGACAGTTTTAGAGCACCCCAAACCGCGATGTCGGCACCCCATCTACAGATGGCAGTGCTATGCAGACAAGCAGTACGTACTGTTATGTCTTGATAATTGTACTTTTGAAACAAGAAATTTGTTTATAGAAGAAAAATGGAAATATACAAATTGAAATATACGTTCCCTACCTCTTCCTGTTAAACTGAACCTCCGCCTGACAACTTAAAAACGTCTGGACCTCGATCGTTCTGCCATCTAACAGAAACAAAATTGACTAAAATTTTCGTCCACATTGGCCCATAAGAATTAAACTTCTATTATACGTCTCTCTTCACTGACAGTAGGTTGACTATTAGCAATAAATATACTATGCATTATCTTTCGTATTCACACATTTTTAAGGGGAAAAACCATTTCTTCAAGTATCTACTTAAACATTGATAATAATAAAAGGCGGGGTCAAGGAATCTTGGACCCTCCGCCCCCCTCCGCATAATTAAAAATATACATAAGATATTATTTAACTTTGGGCACCATAGGAGCCGGGCGCCTATGAAAAATTGTAATCGGATGTGCTTACAAAATTTACGAATTTTAAAGATCTACATTTTTTTTTAGCGAATTTCCAAAACTGGAAATTCAGCTTTTACGCCAGGTGTCATTGTGCGACCTAAGCCCGGGACCATATCAGAAATATGTTTTGAGGTCCCTAGAATACGAAAATGATATTCACTAAAATTTATATATATATATATATATATATATATATATATATATATATATATATATATATATATATATATATATGTATCCGCGCGATAACTCTCGAACGAAACGTCGAACGCTTATGAAATTTTGTGTGCGGACTGGATTCTGAATTGGCTTGGCTAAGTTCGTTAGCCAGACACGTCGGATGCCCAGAAGTAGGTTTTCTGGTCATTTTTTATCATTCGATCCTATCATAAGGCAGTTCGATTTTTACATCGTTGAAAAGGAAAAAAAAAATTATGAAGAAAATATTTTTATAATTTTCTTTCTATTTTAAGTATTTTTCGAGAAAATGTAAATTTTCACTTTTATTCTTTCTTTGTTAGTCTAATAAGTAATTTATATTTATATCTCAGTTCTTTATGAAATATAAAAATATTTCACTTTTTTATTAAAGAATTTTGTGAGAACAAGTGAAAACTATTCACATATATGTGATATAACACACATACATGTATAGAGTTTTGTTTCTCATTTATTGCATTATAATTAGCATGGTTCTATCCCATGTTAAAAAATGTAAATTAAACAGATTTTCTAAGCTAATGTAATGAAGAATTTTTTTTTTTTTATTGAATTTTTAAGTAAACAAGAAATTGAAGATTATGTTATGATATAAATATTATTAAATATAAAACAAAACAAAATATGTACAATGTACATATGTATGTACGGAAAAATATTTTGAATCGATTTTGAAAATTTTTCCACTAATAATTAATAATGTTAAAAAATTAAACCATTTCAAATGGATTTAAGGTATTTTATGTGAGGTCAAGGTTTTCGGGACCTAAAAAGGCCAGAAATTAATTAACCAATCGATTTTAAAAAATTTTTCACAGTTAGTAAGTTAAAGTATTTGAATTAATTAATTAAATGATGTCCGCAAGAAGCTTACGGACTGCCATAAGTTATATGAGATCCTTAGAACCCTTTTCTTACTGTTAGAGTACTAGACTTGTATGAGTTTCGCCAGGATTTACTGATCCCATAATTGTAAAAAATAAACTAAACGACCAATTTTAAAAATTTCTTCACTGTTACAGAGCTAAACTATTTTAGATAGATTTAGAATACATTATGTAAGGTCCGCCAGGGTCCACAGGACCCAAAAGTGTCAAAAATAAACTAACTGACCGATTTTGAAAATTTTTTCACTGTTACAGAGCTAAACTATTTTAGATAAATATCGATTACGTTATGTAAGGTCCGCCTCGGTCCATAGGACCCAAAAGTGTCAAAAATAAACTGCCTGATCGATTTTGAAAATTTTTTCACTGTTACAGAGCTAAACTGTTTTAGATAAATATAGATTCCGTTATGTAAGGTCTGCCAGAGTCCATAGGATCCAGAAGTGTCAAAAATAAACTAACTGACCGATTTTGAAAATTTTTTCACTGTTACAGAGCTAAACTATTTTAGATAAATATAAATTACGTTATGTAAGGTCCACCAAGGTCCAAAGAACCCAAAAGTGTCAAAAATAAACTAACTGACCGATTTTGAAAATTTTTTCACTGTTACAGAACTAAACTATTTTAGATAACTATAGATTACGTTATGTAAGGTCTGCCAGGGTCCATGGGATCCAAAAGTGTCAAAAATAAACTAACCGACCGATTTTGAAAATTTTTTCACTGTTACAGAGCTAAACTATTTTAGATAAATATAGATTACGTTATGTAAGGTCTGTTAGGGTCCATGGGTCCAAAAGTGTCAAAAATAAACTAACCGACCGATTTTGAAAATTTTTTCACTGTTGGGGAACTAACTATTTTAGATAGACATACATTACGTTATTTAGGGTCCGCCAGGGTCCATGGGACCCAAAAGTGGTAAAAATAAACTAACCGACCGATTTTGAAAATTTTTTCACTCTTACAGAGCTAAACTATTTTAGATAAATATAGATTACGTTATGTAAAGTCTGCCAGGGTCCATCGGATCCAAAAGCGTCAAAAATAAACTAGCCGACCGATTTTGAAAATTTTTTCACTGTTGGGGAGCTAAGCTATTTTAGATACATATAGATTACGTTATGTAAGGTCTGAAGTGTCAGTAGGACCTAAAAGTGTCAAAAATAAAATAACTGACCGATTTTGAAACCTTTTTAGTATTACCAAGGTAAACTATTTTAGATAGGTACAGGTTGTGTTATCTGAGATCCACAACTGTCCTGCGGATGCAAATGCGGCGTAGAATGCTACACAACGTGTTTTGAATATATATATATTACATAAAGTCCGCCTAAAATATACGGTCGAGCTGATTTTTTAATGAGGTCCACCGGGATCTTGCAGATCCGAAAACGCCAGTAATAAGCTATCGAACCGATGCTAAAAAATTTCTCACTGCTAGAGAACTAAATTATTTTAGATGGATACAACTATGCTGCACAAAATTCGTTCGGGTTCTTGGGTCCCCAAAAATACCAAAACTAATTACCCAACCGATTTTAAAAATTCTTTTACTCTTAGAAAGCTAAACTATTTTAAATAGGTACAGGTCTTAGATGAGATCCGCCAGTGCCCAAGATTTGGAAATTCGCTATGTTATGCAGATGCTGCGACAGGGGTATTTTGGAATTAGTATAAACATCGATTTTGTGAAATCTTCTGGTAGTTGTTGTGTTATGTATATTTTGTTGAAGAGGTTTAATATACATTTCAAATTTTGTTCATCCAATGCCTAGACAAATTCACTTGGAATTTCATCACTTCCAACAGCCTTTCCGACCCCAGTATTTTTTATGGCAAATAGCAGCTCTTTCATCAGTATTTTGCAATGATTTTCTTCTTCTATTTCACCTTCTATCGATACGTCTTTTTTTCCATTTCTTTACTTTCTTCGCTATATAGTTCACTGATATATTGTTCCCATACTTGCAATTACCTTTCTTCACCATATACAGTCGACTCTCGTTAATTCGAAACTCGAGGGACTCTTAAAATATTACGAATTATAGAGAGTTCGAATTATCGCAGGTAACAATTATTTTCATTTTTTAAGCATTTGCGATGAATGAACTTAAACTTGTCTCAAAATGTACTTACCACGGACTGTACTTACAATCTTTCTGTCTCTTTCCCTCTGCAACTTTGAACTATCGAGTGTTTGACGCCGATGAATTCGAATTAACGCGTCGTTTTGGTACGTAACAATGATTTTTTCGTTCGAATTACCAAGTGTATAAAAATGTATTGTTTTAGTTCGAAATATAAAGAGATTTTGTAGGACACTCGTGATACCTTTGAATTATAGAGAGTTTCGAATTATCGCAGGTTTGAATTAACGAGAGTCTACTGTATTTTCTGATTACTTTTATCATTTATAGAGGATATAGTCTTTTTCCATTTGTAAAGTCCGCAGAATTTTTTAATTTCGTGATATGCCTTGCTATCATTGTGAGAAGTTACTAAAGTTTTAATTTCTTCACATTTTATTTTGATCCATTGTTCTTTCGCTTTTTTAATTTCCTTTTCAATTTGTTTTTGTATTTCTTGATATTTATTACTATCTATTTCCTTGTACTTTTTTCTTTTTTTCATCATCTGTAAAATTTCTGTTGTCATCCAATCTTTCTTTGCTTCTTCAGTTTCGTTATTTAATACTTTTCCTGTTGCATCCTTTAGCCCTTCTTTGATTTTATTCCATAATGTTTCCAATGCACTTTCGTTTATTTTCTCATTATTTCATTCACTCATTTTTTCATTAAATTCTTTCCTTTTCTCTTCAATTTTTAAGTCTTTTACTTTTAAATTATCATTCTTCATTCTTCCTTTTTTTAGCTAATATTTTGTACTTTGCTCTCATAACTGCTACCAGTAAATTATGATCTGATGAAACGTCTACTCCCGGACACTTTTTTACATTTATTATATTATTTTTATATCTGTTATTTACTAAAATATACACGGAGAGAAAATTCATATAAAAATTACTGTGGTCAGCACTACAATCGACGTGTAAAAGGCGAACATATTCAATTTTGTACGGTAAAAATATAAAAATTATAATTAATCATAGAAAGTTTCAAGGATAGAATGTTCTTTCCGTAATATTAGCTCCGAAAAAATTTGTAAAACAGCACAGTAAAAAGTTCCATTGCCGACAAAAAAATATTTTTTAATTGTTTTTCTTACAAAAATTACCATGCTGTCTTATAATATTTCAAATGCTATATCTGCTAATAGTAGAAAGAAAGAAAGAGGAAGGTATCAACGCTGTCACATAGCGAGACAGGTTGCAGAAGGTATCAACACAATCATACATGAAGGTTACATAGCCAGGCTGGTGTGGCAAGTAACATAGCCAGGCTGGTCACTGCTGGTGTCGTGTCGTGTGCAAACAGTATTCATTAGAATGTCTTACAGGATGGCCACCGTTTAATTCATCATTTTGTTATTTCACTATATTCAGTATTAGAATATATTGTTGCCAATCATTTTGTATGCATCGTAAAGAATCAAAGGTCGGAAAAGATCGATTGTTCCTCAGTGCGTACAGCCTAAGCAACATAAGGTTGCAGGTCAGATGCGCAAATGAAAGAGTACGACAACAAGGATTAAACTATAACAAATATGCATAAGAGTGTGATAGAAGTTGTGTAGCACATTAAATTTTACCATGCCAGCACAACAATTTTTATGAAGCCATGACTAATACTTTTTACGTTTCAGTTTAATAATATTTACATGATCGTAAAATATTTTTTACTTTGGTCGTCGATCGCGCACGCGTTATACGAGAGCATGGCAATTTTTCTGAAATTTTATCTACAAAAATTATATGATTTTTCTCTCCGTGTAGTCTATCTGATTTCTAATTATATGTTTTCCTGTATCTGCTGGAGATTTTCACGTATATAATCTTCTGTCAGGATGTTGAAACCATGTGTTCATAACGACTAAATTATGCTCTTTACAGAAATTTACTAAAATATCTCCCCTTTCATTTCTTTTTCCAATTCTGTGTCTTCCCACTACGTTATAATATTTTCCTTTCCCTACTTTTGCATTAAAGTCCCCCATAATTATTACCTTTTCTTGGCTTCCCGACAATTTTATTGCATCTTTCAGTTGTTTATAGAATTCATAACATTCCCGATCGTCATATGATGTTGTGGGTGCATATGCTTGTATCAAATTTGTTTTTTCCTCTTTCGTTTTGACTCTGATCATAATTATTCTGTTGGATATTGGCAAACAGTCTTCTATCCAATCCTCAAACTCTTCTTTGATAACAAATGCCACTCCATTTTGATGTGTCAAGGCTCCCGAATAATACACAATATATCCACTTTTCTTTATTGTTCCTGTTCCTGTCCATCTTACTTCGCTAATCCCCGCTATGTCGATTTTATATTCTTTTAATTCCTGTATTAAATTTTCTAATTTCCCACTTGTGTACAAGCTTCTGACATTCCATGTAGCTATACGTATATTTTTTTGTCGTTTTCGTTGCAATATAATTTTACTTTTCGTATCCATTTTCATAACCGTTTTCATGTCCGTGGTCTTCCTGGGCAATATACGATGGTGGTTTGCCGTTGCCTTCCATCGGATGTCGCCTCTGTGCTCTTGGTTTTTATTTATTGACTGAATTTCCTCAGGTTTTTCAGATGTTTTGGAAAATTCATCCCAAAAAAGGTTGTAATTTTTTCTCTCGATTCACCAAGGTCCGTTTTACTGCTGATTTTTAACTCTGTTTTTTCTTTTTTACCTTTTCCTTCTCCTTGTTCATCCTTTTCACTTCTAAGTCTTTTTTGCTGAGGTTTATCTACTGTAGCTGTTTCGGTTTTAAGTAGTTCTAAATCATCTTTTGTATAGTACTTTCCATTATAAAAAAGTTTGTTTCCCCGCATGGTTACATTTTTTCCCTCTTCTTTCAGTGCGCGTTACTACGCAACATATATTAAATTGAAACTTGATACATACATTACACATAAAACAATCGCAACCACATTGAATACTGGTTAATACTGTGATTTCATTGGTCAAAAAGGTATTGAGTAATGATTATTCCTTCACACCTTTGAATAATGCCTAACTTTCTCAACAATTTACGGATATGTAATGAATGTGTTCTTCAACAGGAGTAGAAAAAATATAATATTAAATTTATTTTTATTATTTATCCTCTTCTCTGATGAAATATTTTACAAGAGTACTCAAATTTTTAAATAAAAAAATATTTGAAAATATAAACCATTTATCATTTAATTATCCTGTGGGGATACTTTAATCAAGGTATGTCATATATTTTATTTCTTTTTCACGAAGAAAGTAATTTTGTTATCCCATTTATTTTTATACGCCTAATGAAAATTATAGAACATTCCTTGTACTGTACTGACATGTATGGTCGATAAATTTGTTTAGTTTGTTTCAATTCATTTTTACGATGCTTTCATTCTCATATTCTTTGTTCCCATACAAAAAAAAAACTAAGTACTCAATTTTATTACTATGCACTTCAAGGACAGCTTTTAACAATATACTTGTACTTATTCCCATCGAAATATGGAATAAGTGAATGAGATTTGTATAGATATCAGTAAAGCATGGAGGGGGATTGCAGTGTATTTTTTCTTTCAAAATTATGTAATTTAAACTTTAGGGTCTTTTAGTAATGAATTGTTACAAACTTACGGTATACTTTAAAGTTTAAAGTATATCCTAAGTTTGTAACAATTCATTACTAAAAGACGAGATTCTTTGACCATATTTTTGCTCCTTATTAAATCAGTAAAATTAAAATTTTTCTCAAGTTAATATTAGCAAAGGGTGTATTTATGCAAAAAGAAATAAACTGGTGTGATGTATAACACATTAATTAAAAATTATTTTATTTACACATAGCAGCCTCCTCTTTTACAAAAAAAATACCTGATAAAATTAGGGGTTGGGGTGGGGGATGAAACTCCAATGATTTTATAACTTCAATTTTTGTATCATAATAAAAATCTTAAAGTGCAATTTACTAATATATATAGTTTCCCTACCAAGGCTCTTACCATTGCCAAGATATTTAACAAAATTGTAAAAAAATCAATTTTTCCTGGGTGAGTTTCACCCCCTTAAACCGCTTATGGGCACGAACGAAATATGGCTCGTGATTATTTTTAATAAGATCTACAATCCACCAAAGTTTCAAAAATTTTTGAGAGATACAGTTGTATACTTTACCTTGTCAGGCAAAATTTTTTTAAATTTTAGAATCTTATAACTCGACAACGATTTATTAAAATAATTAAGAACAACGGACGTTTTTGTAGATAATTCGATGCTTTATAAAAAAGCTCTAGTTGAAGATTTTCGTAAGTCTAGTCGTTTTAGTAATGTCAGGTCTCAAACATTGACCTGTTCAAAATTATATAAAACTAGCTGGATCACCCTCGCTTTGCTAAGGAAAAGTCAACGAACTCCTGTTAGATCATATCATAGAGTAGATAATATAATACGTATTATATATTTACTAGAGATAGTGTAAGTTGAGTTTCTAGACAAAGAAAATGTAGCCAATGTAGTGAGGGAGCATTGTGTTTCATATCCCTTTAAGTTTTTGTCAGGATTGTGCTAATCGTCACATGAAATTTGATGTCTGTAAAATATCAGAATCATAATAATTACCAAATGAAATTTGACGTTTAAAAATAGGTATATCAGTATTTAATGTATTTATTCAAATTACTTACAATCACACATATATTCTTACATTTTCTTTCAAACTTTTATTTTTACTATTTTTACAAGTTACACTACAACAACAAAAAATTATTTGTCTAAAAAAATTATATATTTCCTTAAAAAAATGATTTTATTACATTACACCACTAAAATAATATTAAATGAAGATGTATTTGAAACTGTTGACCACAATTTTTTGACCATAACTAAGCAACCAAAATTCAACAAATAACACCTCTGGTTATCTATACATATAATAAAACTGTAACGAGATCGTTTCTGTACATGCAATATTTTTTGAAAATTTTACTAGAACTGTAAATAGTTATCGATGTAGATATCAAAACAGCGATTTTTAAAATTTTTATCTGTCTCTCTGTTCACGCATCACGCAAAAACTGGACGGATTTTAATGAAATTTGGTTTAATGATAACTTATTACCTGGGTCAACATCTAAGATACTTTTTATTCCGGGAAAATGTCTCATTCCCACGGGAAAATGGAAAAATTATTTTGAGCATGTACATTGTACACACATTACGTAAAAACTACTGAATGAATTTTAATGAAATTTAGTGTGATGACAAATTTTTAACTAGATCAACATCTAAGATACTTTTCACTTCGAAAAAATGTCTCATTCCCATGGGAAAATGGTAAAACCATTTTGAGCATGTACACACATTATGTAAATTTACATATTTCATAATTTCATAATTATAGTAATAAAATGTAAATAAATTGAAAAAATGTTGCTAATTGTGTACCGAAAAATACAATAAATACACAGTTGTCAATTCGGAGACAATTTAATGCATTTTGTGTTGCAAGAAACTACAAATTGGAAAAAAAATACTACTCAACGTTTAGCGTGAACAACGTCACGGCTACGGCTAGTATATATAATTAGTATAGTTATGCTATATTATATATATATATATATATATATATATATATATATATATATATATATATATATATATATATATATAGGTTATACTATATGTATATAAGTAGTATAGTATAGTTAGCCGATGAGTTCGAATTAACGCGTTGTTTTGTTACGTAGCAATGATTTTTTCGTTCGAATTACCAAGTGTATAAAAATGAATTGTTTTAGTTCGAAATATAAAGAGATTTTGTAAGGAACTCGTGATACCTTTGAATTATAGAGAGTTTCGAATTATCGCAGGTTTGAATTAACGAGAGTCTACTGTAGTTTGATCAAAGCACTCTTGTGACATAACTACTGCCTTATGGGAATTCAGTGTTATCAATTAATATGTAAACCGTATGTATACATCCAAACGGGACACCCGATATATGTATTTAAAAACCTTACATCTTCAATATTATAAAAAAATATAAAAATGAACTCCATCATAAACTTAAAAAAATTTCATTCAGTAGGGCCGATAAAAGGCATTATCGCAACCCCACCTTTCAAGTTGATATTTTTTCTCACCCGACACACATCAATTTGAACGAACAAAATATAATAAATTTTCAATAAATTAAGAAAAAATTTGGAGATATAGTGGTGAAATGGTGACAGTGGAAATATCAGTGAATGGTGACAGTGAATGCGTTAGAAAAATCGATAACAGAAAAATTATCACCATTTTATTATAGTAACTGCTCTCAATTTTAATCAGTGTATGAGAGAAAGATAACTATACAACATATTATAACTTTAATAATGGATAAGTTTAACAAAACTGGTAAATTTTTGTTTTCAATTTGAAACTTGAAAATTGATGAAGTTATTCGCATAAAGAAAATGTTGACGGAAGATATCAATTTAAAATTTTGGTTAAAACAAAATTCATTAGATATTTTGAATAGAACATGATTATAATAACAGCGAGATGTCATTTTCAATTTAAATATTTTTTTCATTCACTTAATCTAAATAAAATTAAATTTAGGAAATACAGAGAAAAATATTTCTGTAATAAATAAATTACAGTTGTATACTTTAATTTATTTAAAAGTTCTCTGACGTCATCAGTGAATGATGCAAAAATTTTTATAGAAGATATACAACTTTGTTGACGACGCCCGAGAACTTTTAGAATTTTCAGTATAGGTAGTAAGTTTAATTTAATAGAAATTTCCATAAATTATAATTCATAAATGATTGTATTTGGCACTAAGGAAGGGTATTTGATTCGATCCATTTTTCTTATTTCATCTTGTTTCTATCGTTTTAGTTCGCTTTCGCTTTTTATGCAGTTTAGTTTTTTGATTCCTTTATTTTTTATTGTCAATTTTACAAACTAAATCTCATATTTAAATTTAAATTTAAATTTGATAATACTGAAACCATAATTTTTAAAAATATTTAGGAGTGATGATCATCAAGGAAAACAAAAATGTGTTTTTTTCCAAAGGCTACCGGTTTCGACTTTTTGTAGTCTTCAGGCCTCTGAGGAAAAATTTATTAATATTAAGAATACATAGATAAAATACCACATTAGGTACTCACGTGATTATGTTTATATGTCAAACTGACATTTGAACAAATAATTTTAAAAAAATTATAACAATAATAACACTGGTTAAAGTAAAAGTTTTAAATATTATTTTTAGAAAAATAAAAACACTTGAGAGTAACATTTTAAGTGTGAAATGATTAAAAATTGAAAGAACAAAAATTATTTAAGACATTTTTAGAAGATTTAAAGAATTTTTTGAATTGAAATATGCATCACAAAGAATAATGAAATACATTGCTACGATGAGTTCCGAAAACAAAGTGCCTTTAGCAAAGTGAGTTTGCGTGACTGGTGCTTTTGACAGCGGTAGGTTTGATCTTGTCGAAGTTGCGGGTATATGCATTGTCGATGGAGACGACATCTTGGTAAAGGTTGCAATTGGGTTGGACGGTATTGATTCAGTAACTTTAGATGAAGTATCTTTTCTTGTAGTTAGGTTCAGGTTGGATCATCATGGGATTATTGAAGTCGAAGTTATGCCCATTTTCCCAGGAATGTCGCACCAATCCCGAAACCATGTTGGCTTGTTTAACATTGTTCTTGTGTTGCTTCATCCGCTCACTAAGTTGTTGTTTCGTGTTTTCAACGTACACATTGTCACAACCGATACAAGATGTACAAACAATGTATACGTTGGAAACACGAAACAACATCTTAGTGAGCGGATGAAGCAACACAAGAACTATGTTAAACAAGCCAGCATGGTTTCGGGACTGGTGCGACATTCCTGGGAAAATGGGCACAACTTCGACTTTAGTAATCCCATGATGATCCAACGTGAGCCTAACTACAAGAATCAATACCGTCCAACCCAATTGCAACCTTTACCAGGATGCTATCTCCATCGACAATGCATATACCCGCAACTTCGACAAGATCAAACCTGCCGCTGTCAAAAGCACTAAAGTCGCGCAAGCTCACTAAAAATTAAAACGATTATGATCATATACCTTCATTATCTTTGCTAAAGGCACTTTGTTTTCGGAACTCATCGTAGTAATGTACTTCATTTTTATTCTTACTTTTTAATTTAAAAAAAAAAACTCTCAGATTAACCTTAATTGTTCTTTGTGATGCACATTTCAATTCAAAAAATACTTTAAATTTTCTAAAAATTTCTTGTATAATTTTGATCCTTTCAATTTTTAATCATTTCACACTTAAAATGTTACTCTCAAGTGTTTGTATTTTTCTAAAAATAATATTTAAAACTTTTACTTTAACAGTGCTATTATTGTTATTATTTTTTTAAAATTATTTGTCCAAATGTCAGTTTGACATATAAATATAATCACGAAATTTTTCCCCAGAGGCCTGAAGACGACAAAAAGTCGAAACCGGTAGCCTTTGAAAAAAAAACACATTTTTGTTTTCCTCGATGACCATCACTCCTAAATACCTTTAAAAATCTCATATTATTAAACCGGGATTTCAATTATTTTAATTTTTTTTTCATTCTGTGTTGAGGGCCACGGACATGCCAGGAGTACCTACACTAGTGCTGCTGTTGATCTAAATGTATAGTTAAAATTTTGTTACCGTAACCTGAAAGTTTCTATAGCTAGGGAGCTGGTGGCAATTTCGATATATGATTTCATCGTCATTGGTAGAAATAGGTTAAGTAGTTTACTACTGTGCGAACAAGAAAATATTAGAGTGGAGTGTTACTTATAAATTTCCCTTTTCTTGGTTGATTACTGAAGTTATCGTAGTGCCATCTATTAGCAACATAGGGTGATGCTGCGTATATATTCTCTACACATCTTCTATTGACTTATTATCGTTCAGCATATATAAACAAATTTGATTAGTGTTCCAAAAATTTAATTGTCAAAATTGTTAAATTTGTCGCGGTTTTCTTACTTTAATATCGTGTAAACAAACACATATTGTAAACATTATTTCCGTCAAAAGGAGCGCATTGCAATTTTTAGTTTTGAATATGTTGAATGTTAATTGTTTTGGTGTCACTGGATCATGGAATGTCACAATATTGATTTCCGATGGTCGATCTATTGCAAGATCGGAAAAAATCCTTCCTTGCTCTTAACTTAAGCGTCATTTTACGTAATAGAAATGACTTGTCTAGTCCGGTTTTTGAAAAATATCGATCTTGGCTGGTAAAAATGAACTTCGGCGTTATTTTGTGTTACTTAGCCGATGAGAAAACCTCTCTCGAATATACAGTATCCACTATGAAACTGTGCACTACCAAAGTGTTACAACCAATATTACTTTCACCACTCTGGTGTGACAAACAAAATCAAACGCTGCATGTAATTACAGGCAGAATGTTTGTTTTGTTATTGTCGTAGTATAGGTACATAGCAGTAAACTAGTTACTGGCGTCTACATATTTTTTTTATCTCACTATGAAACTGTGATTTTAGTCCCGTGCTGTAACACTTTCATAGTACCGACTGTATAGTTCATCTGATACGATATATTGCTTTTTTGTGAGTATCATTTTGGTTGTAATGATTGCATTTTCCGTATTGGTAATTTTATGGGTTCTTTTTAGAAAGAGCACCTTTTTCTTTCTTTCTTTTTTTTTTTTACTCTTTCTACTTTTCTTTTTTCGAAAGGACGCTTACATTATCATCTTTATTTTTTTTCGTCTGGAGTTTATTCCCGTTTGTACTTCAATTTTGGCATTCACATTTGGATTTTATCTGGAACTCAAATTTGGAATCTGATGTAAGCCCGTTTGTTTGAAACCTGCTGCTGTTTACTAGAAATTGTATTGCCTTCCGCTTATCGTTTGGATTATTTTACCGTGAAGCACATATGGAGTACCGAACCGTATTTTACTGTATACCGAAGTCTACAAGTCACAGCCGGTCGAACTAGCACGTGCACAGAATCTCGAAGCCGCATCAACATTATTTAAGAAATTTAACGTACCGTTAGATAATTTGTTTGACTGGAGGTAACAATTTTACAATATGTACTCAGTTTTATGAACATTTTCTGATTTATTTATATTAAAGTACTTATGTGAAACTTTTAACCCTGAACATTGAGAGATCGTTGTATATTACAAAAAATTACCATTTTTCTTTTTTTTTTGATTTTTAAAGAACACTGCAAAAGTTAAGGAACGTTCCATAATTTAACACTGAAGCTTGTGATATTTTAAATTTAACAATTTAACTATTTCGAAGGAAATTTAAACATTACCGTTAATAGAGACATACCGTTAATATAAACTTTCAGAGGTATGTTTTATTTGTAAAATTCAAGGAATCTCGAATCTCCTGGTGAATGAAGTTGAACATTTCTTGCTTTAAATTGTTGCCCCTTTCCTTGCGAATATTTTCAGGAACTGGTCTTACCAATTTTACACTTTGGGGTAAAACTAGTGCAATAAAAGTGCATGGCGCCCGTTTTTTATCGCTATCGTACCGAGAAAGCGAAACAGAAGAGCCCCCTCGTATGCTTCGCCTCTGCAGCTAAGGCGTACCGAAGACTACTTTACGTCATAGGAGTTCAGATAGAGCTGATTTTTCTTGAAAATGAGTTTTGAAAATTTGGAGAAAAAAAGCTCCTTTTATTATATCATCGTGTCTGTCATCGACACATTGTGTTATAAGCGGTATTTATATAATAAACTTGTAGAAAACAGACATCAACATTGCTGTATTTAAAAAAAAATAATTACAAAATTGTTTTTAAAAAAATATTTTAAGAAAAATGCAGCAATATTGATGTGTGTTCTACAAATTTATTATGTACTTACCGCTTTTAACGCAATATACCTAAGTAGATGGCTAGGACAGTTCTACCCCACCGTAGAACCTCAATTATCCGGACTACTTTTTTGACGATGTTAAGAACCGTGTAGTTTGGGGTCCTACTGTACCTAGTGTATGAATTGACCTTTGACCTGGCACGTACATGTATTAAAAAATTTGTTGTTGACATTTGACCCCAACACTCGCTCATACTGTTGGCCTTGAAATTCCTAAGACCTGAGTCATCACCAGTAACCAAATTAATTTATGTTAACCCATTATGCGCCATCATAATTTACTTATAACAATTTCATTTTGTGTTAACCCATTACCCGCCAGCACTGACGTAGTTTTTGAATGTGAACCTAACGCATGCGCAGATTGAATTTAAGTACACGACGCATGCGCAGACTAAATTTTAGGTTATAACTTGATAGCTGGGGTACACTACCGCGTCAAAAATGTGGGGTTACCCTAACTCGGGGGTGGCCCCAAACTTTTGACACCGTACTGTACTTAAATTTTTGGTACACTGCCGTGTCAAAAGTGTGGACCCGCCCCCCCAGGCCAAAAAGGTACCCTATCACTTTTTGAAGCGTACTGTACGTGCAAACCTTGACCCCAACACGCGCTTGCCTTAATTGCGCCATCTTAAACGAACTATCACGTCAAAAAATGTGGGGAATACCCTAACCCAGGAGTGGCCCCAAACTTTTGACGCCGTACTGTACTTAAATTTTTGGTACACTGCCGTGTCAAAAGTGCGGGCCCCCCTAACTAAAAAGGGTATCCGATCACTTTTTGAAGCGTACTATACTTGTTTTTTATGTGTACGTGCAAACCTTCGCCTTTAATCTCACTTAATTGCGTCATCTTAAATTGGGTGCGGTCGCTAACGATAAATTTTGTCAGGGGCGCACTGTACCAAGCGCTAGATCTTAAAATCAGATTCCAGACTCCAGATTTCAGACCGCTACTGTACTGCCGGAAATTTGGGTTTCAGCTGTACCTCAGGGGATATGTGGTCAGCACTTTATAAGTTGTTTATATATTAAATAAACTCGTGACTTTTTATATGGTTTGAGTTTGTTTATTTAAGCTTTTTTAGCTAACTGTTTGTAATTTCATGATATGTTTACAGCATAGTCGGAGGGGAATTTTATTTAAAAACATGTCACAACTTGTTGAATTCAAATAAATTTGTTTACATTAATGTCCTCATAAATTATTAATATAGCTGTGTGTTTATTTAAGATTTTGCTGACTCATACTCAGATATTTTTTTAATTTATTTATATAAGACATGTTTTAATTTTAAAAATGTTTATTTAAGATTTTGACAACACAGCAATTTCTTTGTTTGATCTCAAATACGAAATAATTTTCTCGGAATTTTTAATTTATAGCCTGATAATAATCGGGGGTTTTTTCAATTTGTTTATATAAGGTTTAATTTTAAAAAATGTTTATTTAAGATTAGTCAGCAATTCTTTTATTAGGTTTCAAATGCGAAATAAATTTCTCGGAATTTGACATTTGACCTTCGGTTATTTGCGTTGTAAAAAGTCTGAGCCAGCATTTTTTGTGATTCCCCTCCAGAATTTTTCGAGCAGTCAAAATCGTATAAATTGAGGTCTGCGTGCTCCCTCAAATCACTTCTTCAACAAACTTCAAGCAGTTAATATTGTTATTGTTGCAAGAATTTGTATCGAGATTTTTTTTTTTTAAATTAAAATACAACAATGGCTTCATTAAACGACGTGGCAACTAGAATGGTGGAAAATGTACGCAACGCGCTATCATTACTGGAAATGGATACCCGGGATGCAGATGAACTGGAAAAATGGATGAAACATACAAATACCAACATAAGACTAATCAACAAGGCTATACGTGGAGCGGAAAATTTGGGACAACGGAAACACTTCGAGTCATGTGCGGGAAAAATGAAAGGATTTCGAATCAGAATGAAGGCGCTACGAAAACATGGTAAGTTTTTTTCAAATATAACTTTATTTTTTAATGATTTTTTTTATAATTTTGATATATGAACATGGTAAGTTTTTAAATATAAATTTTTTTTTTAATGATTTTTTATAAATTTGATAAATAATTTTTTTATGTTGATTGTTTCAGGTGCCGGCATGAATCGAAATCAACGTAAAAGATCTGATAGAATTCAATGGGCTGACGTGGAATCCGCATTTGCAAGTCGAATACGAACGGGAGTGGTTACCAACATAACACACATAGAGCCAAAGGACTTTTTAGACGACGCTACATCGATGTTCACTCGGCGAATACAAAATATTCTGAAACAATACCTAACGATAAAAGTCAACACAACGTTTTGCGGGTTATTTGTGAAAACTGATGGTGACGAGGATAAATACGACATGAAACACTTCAATACACCGAATATCATAATAGATCGTGGAACAAACTTAAAACAGTGCTACATGGAACATATACAGGAACCAATTCTAAGAAAATTGAGCGAGTTTACCGAGTCGGGAAGCGGATGGGCTTTATCAAGCATAATCAACCTAGCCGTGAACGTGAACAAATACACACCTTTCCGTGGATCAAGCTACATCGAATTGCCACAGGAAATAAAAACTAAAAAAGCATGTATCAACATTGAGAACTTCAACGATGACGCCTGTTTCGCGTGGGCAGTGGTATCAGCACTTTATCCAACAAATAAACATGCTGAAAGAACATCATCGTACCCATACTACTCAACGATACTAAACTTGGACGGGATACAATTTCCAATGACGATCCAACAACTGAGCAAATTCGAGAAACAGAACCCAACAATATCAGTCAACGTGTTTGTGTTAAAGAAACAAAATGGACATTTTGAAACCGTACCTGCTGCGCTAACGAGAGAGAAGAAACAAAACCACATAAACCTTTTAATGATTCAGAACGAGTATTACGAGGATGAAGACAACGAACAGGACAACGATCAAGATTTACGCTACCATTTCTGCTGGATTAAGGACTTATCGCGACTCGTATCAAAACAATTATCAAAACGTGACGGGAAAAAATATATCTGTGATCGATGCTTAAATTACTTTCGCACAGAAGATAAACTGATCAAACATACGGAAGACTGCGTGAACATGAACAACTGTCGGGTGATAATGCCAGAAGGGAAAAGCAAATACATATCGTTCAAGAACTACAGCAACAAGAAACGTGTTCCATTTATAATTTACGCGGACGTCGAATCATTCCTACAACCTGTGACGGATAACGAAAATCGGAAAAACACGACAACGTATCAACAACATCGGGCATACAGTATCGGTTACTACTTTCACTGCTCCTACAACAACCAGTTAAGCTACTATAGATCATACCGCGGACCAAATTGCGAAAAATGGTTCGCGGAAGAACTGGCAACGTTACGTGAAAATATCTTGGAACCCATATATGACAACATAATACCAATGAACGAGTTAACACCAGAGGAACAACAGCAACTTAAACAACGAAGTACCGGGTGCCACATCTGCGAGAAACCATTCAAACCTGAGGATATTGTGGTTCGTGATCATAACCACTTCACCGGCGAATACAATGGACCTGCGCACAAGGGATGCAACTTGAATTATAAGGATTTCCATATGATTCCTGTTGTATTCCACAACTTGAGTGGTTATGATGCACATTTCGTAATAAAGGATATAGCAACAGCATTCGAGGGACGTGTCGACTTACTACCAATCAACAAGGAACGATATATTGCATTCACTAAACATGTTATGGGCAGCGAAATTACATTTAGATTCATCGACTCTTTCCGATTTATGGCATCAAGTTTGGATAAATTATCTTCATATCTCAACGAGTTCAACATAGTTAAATCACAATTTCCGGATACTGACTACAAATTACTTACGCGCAAAGGTGTTTTTCCGTACGACTACATATCAGGCTGGGATAAATTGGAAGAAACATGTTTACCATCACGGGAGAAATTCTACAATCGACTCAACGACAACGATATCACCATGGATGACTATACACACGCACAAAAAGTTTGGGATACCTTCAACATACAGACGCTTGGAGAATACTCGGATTTATATATGAAAACGGACATACTACTACTCGCGGATGTTTTCGAGAATTTTCGGGATACGTGCATGCGCACACACGGATTGGATCCTGCTCATTACTACACGACGCCGGGACTTACGTGGGATGCAGCCTTAAAATATACAAAAGTAGAGTTAGAACTGATATCTGATGTGGACCAGTTATTATTCATTGAACGTGGTATTCGAGGTGGATTGAGCCAGTGTAGTAACCGATACGCGACAGCAAACAATAAATATATGAACACCTACGACCCGGATGAGGAATCAAAATACCTGATGTACTATGACGTGAACAACTTATATGGATGGGCAATGTCACAATACTTACCAACGGGAAATTTCAAATGGATGGAAAATACCGACATAGATGTTCAACAAATACCCGACGATTCACCAATAGGATATTTACTGGAAGTGGATTTGGAATACCCGAGAGAACTGCATGATAAACACAACGATTTACCATTATGTCCAGAGAGAATGTGTGCACCCGGTACTAAACAGGAAATGTTACTAGCAACGTTATACAACAAACATAAATACGTGATACACTATCGGAATCTGAAACAATGTCTACAACACGGGATGAAATTAAAGAAAATACACAGAGTGCTACAATTCGATCAATCACCATGGCTTAAATCCTACATCGACTTGAATACAGCTCTAAGACAAACGGCGGGAAACGAATTCGAGAAAAATCTCTACAAGCTACTCAACAACGCGGTCTTCGGGAAAACGATGGAAAACGTACGGAAACACTCGATTGTGAAATTGTTAACGAAATGGTATGGACGATATGGTGCGGAAGTTATGATAGCAAAACCGAATTTCCACAGCCGCACCATATTTGACGAGAATCTTATTGCAGTCGAACTACGAAAAACGGAAGTGTTTATGAACAAACCAATATACGTCGGGCAAGCAATTCTGGATATTTCGAAAACATGTGTCTACGATTTTCATTACAACTACATACAGCCAACGTTCGGGAACAACAGCAAATTACTCTACACAGACACGGATTCATTGATTTACGAGATAAAATGCTCAGATATTTACGAAATAATGAAACGAGATATTCAATACTTCGATACGTCGGATTACAACGCGGATAATCAATATAACATGCCAAGAGTCAATAAGAAAATACCCGGGTTAATGAAGGATGAGCTAAATGGACGAATCTTTACAAAATTTGTGGGTTTAAGGTCAAAAATGTATAGTTGTCAAGTGGACGGCGAGGATCACACGAAGAAAGCGAAAGGTGTAAAGAACTCTGTGGTTAAGAAAACGATAACTTTCAACGATTACGTGGACTGTCTAAAACACAATACAATCATAAACCGACAACAAAACCTGATACAATCGAAAAAACATAACGTGTATAGTGTAACTCAGAACAAGGTGGCGCTCAGCCCGTACGATACGAAACGATATATTGTGGAGGGGGAAACGGATACTTTAGCATGGGGACATTACTCATTAAATTAGTACGCAAGTGGAAATGGCATCGTCATCATCGGCTTACTGGAAACGGCTACAAATATTTTCAAGTGAACTGGATAAACTACGTAAACGGGTTGATACCTACGAAAAAACAATTGATGCTATTGTAAAAATGCAAAATTTGAAATTGTCTGAACCGGAATCAATGGAGTGGGATAAAATGGATGTTTCAATTGGTGAATTTTTCGAACGTGAACCAATGCTGCTGAACGAACTGACTTTGGAAACATTTCTTCAAATCTACAAGTGGATCAGTTTGAATGTGCTGAAAAGTTATGGTGCAAAAATCATACAACGCGCCTGGATTTGGTTACCATCCGATTATCGAGCCATGTTTCAAGAATGTGAACCATGTTTTGAACATTATAATCGACCATGGCAACAAGATCATATTGATGGACCACCTGGTTTGAAAATTCGCTGTGAAATGTGCAAGAATGGCGTGAAAATGGAGGAAAACTTTCAACCGCCCGTTGGTGAACCATTGACATTTGCAACACGGATTTCACACGTTGAAGACATATTTCTGACTCATCCTTATTTGTATACAAAAGTCAGAAATTTCGATATGTTATTATACTTAACAAAACAACTATTGAAATATGATATTTGGGTGCAACATCTGTATGCATATATGATACCCGAATATGCACAACGAATTTGTCAAGTATGGGATCAGTTACCTGAAAACATGAAACAATTACGTTCGGGTCTTATTGAATATATAAACAAATCATACAATTTTTAATATTTATTTATTGTAAAAAATAATTCATATACATTTATTGTAAAAAAATATTTCATATACAAAACATTTATTGTAAAAAATATTACATATACATTTATTGTGAAAATATTTTGTATTCATACTTATATTTTAAAAATAAAGAACAATAATTATTTACATATATGTGTTATTTATTTGAAAAAAACATTTTTATCTTACAGATTATCAAAAATTAGATTGTTTAAACAATATCAGATTCTTGAATCCAGCTGTTGTTATCCGATGGGAAACCAAGCCACTTGACCAATACTTTCCCATCACGTCTCTTCAGAATTCGTTCCACGAGGTACACATCAGGATATTTAACTTTCTGTAGTTCATACTCGTAAAAGCTGCCTCGGATAGGCCGTTGATTGATATCTTCAAGTAGATATGTGACCGGATTTGTATGTTTAACTTTGACGATTTTAAAAATTTCCGTAGACCAATTCGGTGTGTAGCCTTTTTCAAAGATCGATTTAAATTTGCTAATTCGAACAAAGTCGTTAACTTTATACTTGGCTGCACCAGCAATTTTTATATTACTGTATACATTAGATAATAAATATGCTTCATTATCAGCAGTGACATCTCGTGGAGCCATTTTGATTGTACGATGCTTTGTTCTATTATATTCATCAACTAAATCGTTAATTAATTGCAACCATTTATAATTACCGTTTAGAGAAAAAGCACGCCAAAGTTTATTCTTAATGGTACGATTAAAACGTTCAACGATTGAAGCTTTTAACGTACTATATGTAGAATAATGATTAATATTATGTTTTTCCATTAACGCCTTAAAGTTACTATTAAAAAATTCTCGGCCGTCGTCTGTTTGAAGGTGCGTCGGTGTGCGCTTGCTCTGTTTGAATATCGATTCCATGGCAGCAGTAACAAGCACTCCAGATTTATCTTTTACCGGTACAGTCCAAGCATACTTCGAAAATGTGTCAATAGCTGTCAACAGGTACCTATATCCATGATTTTCTTTCGCATAAGCACCCATTTCAACAAGATCAGCTTGCCATAAATCATCGATACCCTTAGTTATAACACGACGCCTTTTGAAATTTTTACGAGCCGGTTTGTGTAATTCGCTTACAACTTGTTCTTTAACTTTACTCATCTTGAACTGTTGGCATGGTATTTACAGTGATTTGCTTATATAGGTTCGAAATAAATTGTATTTTATTTTCTAATTGCTTAAATTTAACGTGAAATTCCTCTTTAAATACCGCATTTGCAATAGTTTCCATTACCATTTTCAACTCATTATCCATGTTCTCCAAATGACTAAGTTTTGCGGTCACAATTGATTCAGATTGTTTATGTGAATTTTCAAGTGTTGTCATACCGTCCGAAATTTTAGCAAGCGCTTCATTAAGAAAAGCCAAGTTAACAGCATCAGCTTTATGTTTAGGTGTGCGAACGTTTGTCAGACGTTTACCTTTCATATCGTAATCACCATTCGTTGTTAAATTAATGGAAGCGGCTTTTCCACCACTGCTGAATCGACCGAATTTGTCAACGCTCATGTTTGAAATGACTATCTAATCAGGTTGATCACCTGTATTTATTCTATTACATCAGCCTCGCGCAATTCCTCTAAAATGGCTTGTATCTCATTTTGATGATTGGTGTGTCCAGCTTGCTGTGATGCAACCAATAATATTAGCCTATCGATAAGTTCATCTATATCATTCCAATAACGATAATCAATCGTTTGATTAGCATCATAATGCATTAAACCGGAACCGGTTGGTTGTCGTTTGGGTGTTGACGTGTACCTTGGTGATGATGGAAAAAGTTTTTTTATAATTATTCTATACTTATAACTTTGATTTGAATTAACTGGTGCATTAATATTATAACTTCTTTTATGCGCATTAGTACTTTTTAAAATGGTCTTATAAGTATCTAAATCCGACTCTGTGTATACATGATGATTTGGATATTTTTTAAACATTAACTCAAAGAGACCTTCAGTACCGGGGTAAACGATGTTGTTAATAATAAAATTATCATCAATTATATCCAATTCAGAATTACCAATCATCCATTTATTTGTTCGCTCATCTATACGCGGTCCATAGGTACGATCAAGGGTTCTTTTAGCTCTACGTGTGGTTGCTAACGTGAGATATTTTTCAGCTAGTGCACCAACATAGGGTTTTGCTGTAGGTTGACTACTTTGTTCCATCACATAAGGTGTTGCTGTAGGTTGACTTGTTGTAGGTTGACTACTTTGTTCCATAAGCGTTGACCTAAATATCTCAGTATCATTATCATTACTAAGAAAATGTGACTTTATATCGACATCAGAATCGGTTGAAAAACGTGCTTTTTTAATTTTAGGTTTTTCATCTTTAAGCAAGAAACTTTTTATTGGTTCGTTTCTTATTTCAGCAGCTAGTTCCTTAAGTGGCTCCGTTATTGGTTTAAATGATTCTTGTAAATTTTTCTCTCGTTTAAACTGACTATCTTTGAGCGCACGGTATTTGGCGCGTATAGATTTTGTAGCATTGATGATTTTTCGTTTTAGCTCCCGTTCGCTATCCATAGTGTGTGCGTGCTTATGCTATTACAGTTTACTAGCAAATGTGCAGTGTGAACGTGTACACAGCCATTTTATAGCTTTTTCGAACCGAATTGATGAACTGAACAGAGATTTCGGTCGAACCGCACACTATTTCGGTCGAACCGCACACATTTTAGATCGAACTGCACACATTTTCGGTCGAACCGCACACTATTTCGGTCGAACCGCACACATTTTCGGTCGAACCGCACACTATTTCGGTCGAACCGCACACATTTTCGGTCGAACCGCACACATTTTCGGTCGAACCGCACACTATTTCGGTCGAACCGCACACATTTTCGGTCGAACCGCACACTATTTCGGTCGAACCGCACACTATTTCGGTCCAACCGCACACATTTTCGGTCGAACCGCACACATTTTCGGTCCAACCGCACACATTTTCGGTCGAACCGCACACATTTTCGGTCCAACCGCACATGTATTCGGTCCAACCGCACTGCATCAGTAGGTATGGGGCCACTTGGCAACGCAGTGTAATTGCCTATATTCAGGGGCAAGTATTTGAATATTGATGCTGAGTAAGTATAGTATCATCTAGCAATGAACTATATGTAAATGGTAAAATGAGTTAGTCTATTTCGGTTCGAAACATAATGGTATTTCATATAGAAATAATCTATATGTTATAGATCAGTTTTTAATTTGAATAAAGATATCGAAATTTTTACGATACCTTCCGCTATTCAACTCACTGTCTTTATCTATAACCAAAAAGTTGAACCTTTCACGCCAACATTCATTGCAAATTTCTTTGAACTGATCGAATGACATGTCACTACCTACATGTTCTTGGAAAACGTGTTTGATATTAGTCAAATTTTGTTTAAATAAAACTATTAAATTAGCATTATCCCTAAGTAATTGTTTTGGTATGAAACTGTACGTCTGACAAAGATAGAAGACTGAAACATCTTTATGACGCCCCATACTGAAATATGCTCTAATATTATTTTGTTTATCCGTTGCAACATCGTCAAATATAAAAATTGAATTATTTTTTACATCTTCTGGTGCTATAACATCATCATTATTAGAAAAAGTAAAATATCCTAAACCCCTTATCGGTTTGAGAACGCGTTTCAAATACTCATACTTTGGTTGACAGAGTGATTTTGAATAGAGATAAATATTTTCAAAACTTAATCCATTCGGATGTTCTAATAAATTTAATAAAATGCTAGTCTTGCCACACCCCGAAGGACCAGAGATTATACATCTTATACTATTCGGTAATAAGGGGCCATGCTTTTTTTCAGCTAGTGTGATTGATACAAAATCCATATTTTTGATTGGCAGTTCAACATCTTGTTTTACGAAACGCATTTTTAACGCTACTGATTTATTATATAAGCGCTCAGCCCCTTATATACTTACGCGCAGTAGTCATCATGAATCACTACAGCGTGGATTGGCGCACCTTAGGTCTTGAATGTATACTCGTCAACAATGAATTTAATTGTTGCAGTGATCCACAAGTTACCGACAACAATGAAATTAAATGGTTTAACGATTCTGATGAACCATTGTTGTCAATAACTTTTAATCATATTGAAAAGGATGATATTATGCATCTATGTATTATAATTTCTAATTGTTGTAAAAAGAGGATTTATTTGATGGAAAGTGATCAAAATTGTAAATTAGCTGTTCATGAAATTGATTCATTTCAATTTTTCATGAATCTATAAATAGCTCGAATCAAATTTTATTAGCATTCAGTTCTAATGTTACGTCACAACCGGCAACAACAACGAAGTGGTCGTGGACTTGTTAATTCATTAATTAACAAATTGCCATTTGAACTTCACATACCTGGCTATCAGTATTGTGGACCGGGTACAAAATTACAAGAAAGATTAGCAAGAGGTGATCCGGGGATCAATAAATTAGACGAAGCTTGTAAGGCACACGATATCGCTTACTCGCAAAGTAAAAATCTCTCTGATCGACATAAGGCAGATTTAATTTTAGCAAACGCAGCCTGGGATCGAGTTAAATCTTCAGACGCAAAATTTGGTGAAAAAGCTGCTGCGTGGGCCGTAACAAACGCAATGAAAGCTAAAGTAAAACTTGGTATGGGTGTGAACAAAAAGGCTACACTCGGTCAAGTGCGACGAAGTGTACGCGGTACCGTTAAAAAATTAAAACGTTAACCAATTAATAATGCTGTAAAGCTTGCTCTTAAAGCAGCTAAAGTTGCAGCTAGGGGTAAAAAAAATAAAACACCACGTATTATTCCAATACCTAAGACGGGTGGTATTCTACCACTTTTACCAATTTTTGCGGCACTTTCGGCAGCCGGTGCGCTAGCCGGGGGTGCATCAGGAATTGCGAAAGCTATTAATGATGCTAAAGCGGCACAAAAACAGTTGAATGAAAGTGAACGCCATAACCGAACGATGGAGGCTATTGCTATACGTAATGGCCGGGGTTTATATATAAAACCATATAGAAAAGGATTAGGATTATACTTGCAACCGTATCCAAAAAACTTATAATGAAATTGCCCGAGCGGGCACTAACAGATAGAGATTTACGTAAATATGCGAAATATTTACCCCATTTTCGTGGTGTATTTATGCGTGATAATTTACCCAAACGTGGACCGTGGTATAATGAATGCGGTATTTTAAATTTAGATAGTTCTACCGGACCTGGTACTCATTGGACCTGTTACTGGAAAAATGGTAATCAGGTAGATTATTTTGATAGTTTTGGTAATTTAAAACCACCGCTTGAAGTGGCTCGCTACCTCAGTGGAAACAATATTACATACAATTATAATAAATATCAAGATTACAATTCCTATAAATGTGGTCATTTATGTTTAGAGTTTCTTTATAATAAATATTACGGTGATGGTGATAAATATTTATAAAAGAAATCAACGCTCACGTATGTTTGTCATTTCGAAAGACGAAGTCATGGCGTTCACATTAACTTTGTCGGGAAATACTTCTATACTCACTGCACATTATTTTCCGGCAATTCAACTTAGAAATCAATATGAGTGTGCTCTATTAGATTTCCAAGTATACAATTCAATTCCTAACGTAACTGCTAAAAATAATTTATTACATTACGGTGATAATGATGTAATATCATTTCCTACCGGCACCTTTGAAATAGATGATTTAGCTACATATATAAACAAAACTATTTACAACAAGTATGGTAATATAATATATAACAACGAAAATGATAAACCATACATACATCTAAGGGCTAATAATAACACACTTAAATGCGAAATAATTAGCAATAAAGCTATTGATTTCACTAAACCTAATACAATTGGTTCACTTTTAGGGTTTACTAAACGGATATTGGAACCAAACAAACTTCACTCATCTAATGAGCCTGTCAGTATTATGAAGGTGAATGCAATACGCATTGAATCTAATATTACGAGTAATGCTTATATGAATGGTATGCTAGCTCACACACTTCACGAATTTTCACCTCTTGTTGCGCCAGGGTATAAAATAGTTGAGGTACCGCGAAATATAATCTATTCACCAGTAACCGTTAGAGAGTTAACATCTCTTTCGTTGAAAATTGTCGATCAAGACGGTGATTTGGTTGACTTTCGCGGTGAAACAATCACAGTACGTTTGCATTTGAGACCATGTTAATTTACAATCTGGAGCAACCCGCCGCTAGGCTATATAATAGAGCGTTTTTACAGCCTGAACTCATTCAGTTGAATACCATTAAACGTAAAGCATTTAAGCAACAGCGTATTTCACCTGAACGTTTAGCATTTCTTGAAGCATTGGGTCACAAAGTTAAAAGAAAATGGTATACAGCGACGTATTAAATATTCCTGGTGGCTCACAAATTGATGATAGCATTACGAACTTTGAATATCATACATATGCGCCCTTTTTACGATCCTTTAAGAATAATGACGAAGTTAGAATATTAATTCAAAACCAGGACTTGTATATTTTACCTAGTGAAAGTTTTATTTACATTGAGGGGAAAATTTTAAATAATGAAAATGCCGTTCCAGATATAAAATTGGTTAATAATTGTATTGCCTTTCTATTCGATGAAATTAGATATGAATTAAATGGGGTTGAACTTGAACGTGTTAGGTATGTTGGTCTAACATCGACATTGAAAAATTATTTATCGTTAAACGATGGTGAGAGTAAACACTTACTAAATGCTGGTTGGTCGATTGATAATGATTGTACAATAAAATTACCACAAGCCAACTTTAACTTTTGCATTCCGCTTAGAAAATTATTGGGATTCGCTGAGGATTACGGAAAAATTATGTTAAACGCAAAGCATGAATTAATTCTTATTCGTGCACGAACTGACAACGATGTAATTGTTTCAGAATCGGATTCGTTGAAATTTGAAATAAATAAACTCGAATGGCGTGTTCCACATGTAACTGTATCAGATGAAATTAAATTATCACTGCTAAAATATGTTGAAAAAGCTGAACCTATACAGATTAGTTTTAGAGCGTGGGAAACTTATATTCAACCTGCATTACCCACTACACAACAAAACACTTGGGTTGTAAAAACAACTACACAGCTAGAAAAACCGCGATATATCATTTTCGCTTTACAGAAAAAGGATAAAAATGTTTCTAAGTTTGATCATTGTGATTTAAATAATTTCAAAGTTTACCTAAATTCACAAGTGTACCCTTATGATGATTTGAATATTAAATTTGATATTAATCAGTATGCAATACTTTATGATATGTATACCCGCTTTCAATCCTCATACTATCATCGTTCCAATGAACCGCTCTTAAATTGGGAAAATTTTAAAACTATAGCTCCGATAGTTTTTATCGATTGCTCACATCAAAATGAGTCACTGAAAAGCGGTTCAGTTGATGTTCGTTTAGAATTTAAATGTAATAAAGATATTCCGGCTGGTACGACAGCAATAGCCATTTTAGTTCATGATGTCATTTTCGAATACATTCCACTAACTAACCTGGTTAAAAAGTATACCTAATTACCCCCACCACTTTTAATTATTCTATATAAAGTTGTGGATTGTGTGAATAAATTCAGTTCTACGGTGGCGGTAAAAAATGGCGTTTCTTGACATACAAGGCTATCAAGGAGCTAACAACGAATTTTATTTTAAAGAAGTTGGTATTGCTGCAGAAAATTCGGATGATATATTACATCTTATATTCGACGCACCGTTTGATTTCAACGAGTTGCCGAAGAAATATCAACGAGTAGCCAGTTGGCTTTACCGAAATTGGCATGGGATACCTTGGTCGTATGGATTTATTCCATACAAAAAACTTCATACCATATTGAAACCTATATTAAAGAAGTATGATGTTATATACGTCAAGGGTGGTGAAAAGAAGAAATGGATATCAAGTTTGTTTGATAGTACCGAAAACCAGCCGTGGATTTTGAATTTGGAAGAAATATTTGATGTACCGAAGATTTCCATTCTGCGAGATGAATATTATTCAAGACGTTGTATGCTTCATTCAGATAAAATTTGTTCATTAGAAAATTGTATTCTTTTAAAAAATTTTTATATGGAAAATAAATAGATTTTAAGTAATATATAGATTTAAGCAATTTAATTTTTTGTATACATATTCTATAAATAAAATTTAAAAAAAAAAATATGTGCGTTTTATTTAATTATTACCCTGCATTCCCCTATTTTTTTATAGCAAAAAGTTTCTTTCGTTAACCTATAAGAGTATTAACAAAAATCTTATGAAATTTATTATTCTAATTGAAAAGCATATTTCATGATACACCCTGTATACTAAAATATTTATTAAAAATACTAAATATACACCCGTTATATATACATGATATTATTTGTATGTTAATGATAGAGTAGCAAATTCAAAATGTTCTATGTGTCTATAAAAAATTTTGATTTTACAGACTTAAAAATTTAGTAAAACTCAATGCTGTTATCATTTTTATATTAAGCGACGTGTTTAACTTATAGTAATTTAAAACCAAAAATTGAACTTTTATTCTGTTTAAAAATGTTAAATACAATACTATTATACCCTAATATAAATATGTATCAGTATTAAAATGATATACATTGATTTTGCTGATTAAACAAATTTTTTGCAATATTTATAAATTATTTTATAATTAGATTTAATACTTATTCATAAATGGCTATACAATTCGTTTACTAGTATTCATAAAAATTAAAATTATATACAAATTTTCTTTCTTATTCTCAATATACAGAGTGTATACATAAAATATTTTTAATATACAGAGTCTATACATATGTACATACTGAATTATTTCAGATAATTTTCGTTTGATATAGAAACAGTTTTGTGCTACAGTCAAATTCAAAAATGTTGTGCACCATAAGAAGTAATATTTTTTGTAACTTGTTAAAATTTCAAGAACTTCTGTTAGTTAACTAAAAAATTAGTCACTGTAGGTTAAATATTAAAGTATTAAAACTGATAAAAATAATTTCTTGCTTGAGGCCTACAATGGGTGATATTTTTTACTAAACAATTTTTTAACTCATTAATATTCCATGACGTCATCTTTCTTATACCAAAAAAACTCCTTATATGAGTCTTACGATCATAATTCAGCTAAAACAAACATTTAATTATTAGTTGTTTGTTTATGTTAAAACTGATAAAAATTCCTGGAATTTTCCAAGGTTAAATATACAAAAAAACCCCTGAGTTACAGTTGACACCCAAATTTCCGGCAGTACAGTAGCGGTCAGACATCTGGACCCTGGAGTCTAAAGTTAGTTTTGCGGTAGCGCTTGGTACAGTGCCCCCACAAAATTTAGCGGCCTCCCCTTGGGTTAGGGTATTCCCCACATTTTTGACTTGGTAGTTCGTTTAAAATGACGCAATTAAGGTAAGCGCGTGTTGGGGTTAAGGTTTGCACGTACAGTGCGCTTCAACAAATGATCGGACACCTTTTTACTCAGGGGGGCCCGCACTTTTGACACGGCAGTGTACCAAAAATTTAAGTACAGTACGGCGTCAAAAGTTTGGGGCCACTCCTGGGTTAGGGTATTCCCCACATTTTTTGACGTGATAGTTCGTTTAAGATGGCGCAATTAAGGCAAGCGCGTGTTGGGGTCAAGGTTTGCACGTACAGTACGCTTCAAAAAGTGATAGGGTACCTTTTTGGCCTGGGGGGGCGGGTCCACACTTTTGACACGGCAGTGTACCAAAAATTTAAGTACAGTACGGTGTCAAAAGTTTGGGGCCACCCCCGAGTTAGGGTAACCCCACATTTTTGACGCGGTAGTGTACCCCAGCTATCAAGTTATAACCTAAAATTTAGTTTGCGCATGCGTCGTGTACTTAAATTCAATCTGCGCATGCGTTAGGTTCACATTCAAAAACTACGTCAGTGCTGGCGGGTAATGGGTTAACACAAAATTAAATTGTTATAAGTTAATTATGATGGCGCATAATGGGTTAACATAAATTAATTTGGTTACTGGTGATGACTCAGGTCTTAGGAATTTCAAGGCCAACAGTATGAGCGAGTGTTGGGGTCAAATGTCAACAACAAATTTTTTAATACATGTACGTGCCAGGTCAAAGGTCAATTCATACACTAGGTACAGTAGGACCCCAAACTACACGGTTCTTAACATCGTCAAAAAAGTAGTCCGGATAATTGAGGTTCTACGGTGGGGTAGAACTGTCCTAGCCTATCTACTTACCTATCAATGGCAGACACGATTATATAATTTAAGGGAGCTTTTTTCTCCAAATTTTCAAATTCATTTTCAATAAAAGTCAGCACCATCTGAACTTTGCTCTAATTTTTTCTTATTCGTCCAGTAGTAAACTATATAATAGATTACTATCAATGGCGTTGAAATCATATATCGAAATTGCCATCAGCTTCCTAGCTATTATAGTTAAATCTTTATAAAGAGCCTCGAAATAATTCTTGCATCCAATTCCCAACGTTATATAGAGATAGACGATAGTCCTTGATATAATGAAAAAACGTTTTTGAAATTGTTTGGAATTACAGAAAATGAAATAGATTTTTTTATAAAACGTAAAAGCGTATATACCAATATCTGTTTCTTAAAGTCAATTATGGGTAAAAGCATTTGTACAAAGATTTTAGCTATTTATTTAAAAAGTTAACAAAGAGTAATTAATTGGTTGCTTAATTATCTTTAATTATGAATTCGATAAAACTAGCACGGTCGTTACACGTATTTATATAACAAAGTTTGTCAAATAATATAGTTAAGTCTGATTAGTATTCTATCTACAGGTACAACGTTATTTCTTATGAATAGCAAAATTTAGTAAATATCCAAACAAAATCCAAGTAAATTTACTTTCTTTATTTTAATTAAACCTCGTCTGCTTACTTATTAACTTCATAGTTACGTACTATGTACAGAGTATAATTCATGGAAGCAAAAATGACATTTTTTGATCGACTGGACTAGGGATGATAAACCTGCGTGCCATTCTAATTTAAAAAAAAAAACACTTGTATCTATAACGTACCATCGATATATTTTGAAAGAAGTGAGAGAAAACAAAAACAAAAATTACTTATACCCAATTTCAAATACGACTGAGCGTGATTCATTTTTAAAGAATTAAATAATTATTTTGTTCGAAGCAAATCAATCTCTTTTATTCTTCTCTAAAAACAAACTGCAAATTTAAAATTTACGTAAGTGCAATAATAAAAGAGATAAAGCCAAGAAAACGGAAATTGTTTAAATTCATAAGTGATTAATCATGGTTAAATTTAAGTGAAATGGATCATAGATTAAAATCCTTCATTAACACTATGTATACAGTTCGCACAAAGCATGCAATAATTCAACACGTGTGAACGTACATATATGTAATATAAAAAAAAGGAAAAAGAACAATAAAAATGTCAATAACAATAATGTGATAAAAAAAAACTTAAAAAACAATTTATACGTTTAGAGAAACCATTACACGGACTGAGGGTGGGTTACCTATGTTACCGGGCAATATCCGTCCACGATGTCATCACGCACATATGTGTGATCACTGATCGCGATTGGCGTCTACGGTTGTTCTGATTATGACACAAATGTTGTGTCATCGGCTGTAAAGTGTTAAGAACGGTTCTTAAGGTAGTGACCTTGTGACATGCTAGTAGAAAAAATTGCAAACCAAAATTACTGTCTGCCATTATTGTCTGTTAGTGGACAGATGTTGATACGTACTATCAAAGTAATACTTTTCATACGAATATGTATATGCATACTTTCAAACAGCCTGTGTATACACGCTTATACTATCAAAGTTTTTTATGATAAATGCTTTGACATCATTGTGACTTACCCAACAAACATGTTAAGTGGTATGCATATGTGTTTAGAGCATTGTATTTTTTCACCTGTACAAGATAGACAGGTGCTCTCGCGGACTTATTCGTAGAGAATTCAATTCTCTATTCATGAATTTTCAATAATAGTATTCTCTGTGACATACATATGTACTGTATACAAGTAAATACGAATAAACCAGTTATTTAATATACAGCGTTGCCAGACTGCTTCGGTTCAGTTGCTTGAAATTGGTGTATTTATTAAAATACTATAATTTCTCTGATGATATCTTCAAACGATCAACAAATAATTCAATTTTTTCTTTACATTAGGACTTATTAATTTTTCTTTCATTAGTTTTTTATTGAATTCTGTCGAGTCATTATATTGTTAAATACAAAATAAGGGTACGTAGTCAAAATTTTGAGATCTAATATATGAAGTAGATACAAACTTTAAACCTAATTGTCTTAACTCAGAAGCGATCAATCTTTCCCAAATTACAAGGACAATCAGCTATAGCATTCTTCTTTATACTATTGAAATTTGAAACTATTCTGTCGAAAAGTTGAATGTCGAGGTGACTACCTTAACATAAATAGAAATAAAATAAAATTTTAAATGCACACAGATTTCTGTTGTTGCAAAATGGATGTCAAGTATCTAATTTATATCAGATTTATATTTTGCTGCATTTCCAGGGTTGGCATGTTTAAAACAAAATGTTTTAAATCATATGTTTTAAACAGTGTTTAAAACACAATCTAAATAAAACATGTTTGAAATTAAAGTGTTTAAAACGATGATTTAAACTATGTTTAAAACAAATAAAAAACATTACATAATAAACTATGTTCTGAACGTCCCTTAAATTCTTTCGGCTAGAGTAAAGGTATAAGTAAAATGTTCTGAAATAACAATATATAGGCTAATTATATCTTTATTTATTTAAAAATTAAAGCAATTACATTCTAGGTATGCATGAATAATACTTAAAATAGTAAGAACAAAAATTTAGGTTAAACTAAAATTTAAGTATTTCGATTTATGTCAATTTTTTTTTCGTTTATATTAAGTAGAAATATATATTTATGTAAAGTACCTTAAGATGGTGGCTATCACTAAAGTTACTGATCTATATAAGCACGTATAAAAAAAGCATATTATTATATCAAGTACCAATTAATGTTAAGATTTCTATTTAAATCTTGGAAGACAGCAACCAGCTTTGTAGCTTTTTCCGTACCCAGTTTGTTCTTCACATCGGAATGAATAAACCCAAATGTTGAAAACAGTCTTTCAACTCCAGCACTTGACGCTACAGCCGAATGTAACTGTGTTACTAAATCAAATGTTTTAGGGTGGATTTGTGACTTTAGTGAAACCCACCAATCTAAAGCACTGACGCTGTTTCTACATGATCCTCAAATAATAAAGCATGGAAAGGATCAGTCATAGCTCTGTATTTTATAATATCAGGCAATGCCATTTTATGGTAAGTTTGGAAGTACATTAATGAATTCAAAATGGTTTCATTTGTGAGGTTTTTACCTCTATACTTTGGGTGCAACAAATTAGCCGTGTAATGAGCAGGCGTCATTGCCATTTCGAATCTATCATTGAACTTTTGCAAATCACTTAGAGAATATTCATGATCATATGCACCATCAACCTCCTCAAATTTGTTCTTTAAGTTTATCCATGCTTGTGTCACTTCCCCAATAGAATAAGATGCTTTTTGCGAAATATCGAGGGTTTTTGCTATATTTTCAAGTTTTTTAAACAAATTTTGTACATTCATTTTTAATTCTATGTTATTAACTTTAGATATAATATCTGAATTAATAGCCACAGCATGGTTTAGACATATATCAGACATAATGTGCCAGTTAACTAAAAATGTCTTCAAATAGTCTGACATTGTATTCCATTTGACTTCTTGTGGTAAAGCTATGGTCTTTCCCCCACCTTCTTTTTACTTTGCTGATGCGAAATGTGTATACTTAAAGTATTTCATTATGGTTTTCACGTCATTGGTAACTTCAGTCACATTTAGATCACGTGCTAAAAGGTTTAATATATGGGAAGAATATCCATACGTAATTATGCCTGAATGATCAGCTAGTTCTTCCTGTTGAGCTAAGATTTCGAGCATTTTACCCATATTAGAGGCATTGTCTGTGACGAAACTTCGAACTGTACATTAAAATTCCTCACATTTCTTAATGGCTGCTATAGCAATCTTCACGAAAAAATCTCCCGCGTAGCACTCAGCTCCGGTATCTATCGTATCTATTAAATAAGTTTTCTCCTTTAAAATATCAGAAACACAAACACAGACAATAGAGTCATTTCGTACATTGCTCCATTCATCAAGAGACATGTTAAGTACTTTTCCTTTTAGTTCACCTCGTAGTTTGTCCTTAGTCGAACTGTAGACTTCATCCAGTAGATTACCTCCAATCTGTTTTCTATTTGGTGGTTTATATCCTGGATGGAGCATTTCTACAAATTTTAAGAATTCTGGATGTTCCACATGAGTAAAAGGCGTGTTTGTGGCATATACGAAACGTGATAATATTGTAGATCAAATTTCATTTTATCATCTGGTTTTGTTAATACTATGAAGTTTTTAATTGATGCGCCGCTATCTAAAAATACGAAATGATTAATGTATTGAACAGACGAAGCCCAAGCAAATATAAATATATTGTACAGAAAAGTTAAGAAAAGACAGAAGACGAAGTAAGTACCCTTATTATATTAATAGATTTGAGAGTTACTTTATGGTATTCCATATTTGTAAATAAAAAACAAATATTTTGCAAAGTAAAATATTATGTAAATATGTTTATTATTTACAAGTACCCTTACTTATTTCGTCCTAAAGAATACCTAAATGTGAGTCCTAAAATTTGAGTACCTAAGTTTAATATCAATACTCTATTTTTACCTATTTCCAACCTAACATCAAATTTAATTCGACAAAATTCATTAAGTCAAGAAAAGAACCATCTATCTACAGCTCAGTTTCTATTTTAATTCCATTAAATTAACTAGTAAATAGTAAGAAAAAAATACAGGAGACAAAATAGTAGGATAAACTATAATACCTTTAGATGTAGAAGGTAAAGACAGTACCGATTTGTTAGAGGTACTACTGGCATTGGGTAGGAGGGCATTGGAGGTACCACAAACGCTTGCGCTTCTGCTAACATAGACATCAGAGTCTTGATCGCCGTCTATACTTTCCATGTTCGTGTCAGTGTCTAACTCGGACTCATTAATTAGCGACACTTCCATTCTTACTAATCCCACTAATTCAAAATTACATTTTCGACAACGTACTCTGTTGGTTTTTAGTGCAAAATTTCCTTGACCCACTAAAATAAAGTGGTCCCATAACTTATTCTTCTTCCGTCCACAAGTTGACATTTTTTCTTTTATAAGTACTTTCACCCCCGATTTCGAAATTCAAATAAGTTTTCAAACAAAACGATTTTTCTTTCCTTTCTAATTTAATGCTGAAAAAGCAGGAATTACGACGTAAAGAAACACGGAATAGTTGAGAGGGTACATTTTTTTCTTAATTATCGTATTCTACTTACCAGTTGCAATTAACGAAAAAAAGTTTTGGAGATTATTCGAAGATTTAATATCAAATTTTATAAAATTTCTCGGCAACGCCACGCAATGTCTTTGTTGTACACCGTATTCAACACAACTACATTTACGTTGTTTTAAAATTTTGAATAAACAACAAACGGTTTATAAATTTTACAACAAACAAAATATTCAAATTTTTTTCGTTAATGCCATCTGTTATAAATTAATAGTACATATCGTACATATGTATACCTAGTTATCATAAAATTTTTTTTATATCAGTTACCGGCAGCAAAAAGTCCAGTATTTCGTGACAAAAAGTTTTTTCCATAATATGATTAAATTACAGGGATCAAGTCTGTTTAAAGTTTGTTTTAAACCTATGTTTAAAACGAGTTTAAAATGTTTAAAACACATGCTTAAATTAAACGAATAAAAACATGATTTAAAACAGAAACACACGTTTAAAACATTTTGAACTGTTTGTTTTATAAATTTAAAAAAGAACTGCTTTTTTCCATCCCTGTGCATTTCAGAATGTTGAACTTGAGTTAATTGATACGATAGTAGAAGAGCTATAACAGTTCTGAGCGACCGTGGGCTTCAAAAGTATGGATACACCTTGACGCAAGGTACCCGATCAATTTTGAAACGCACTGTACCTAGTATGTCGATTGACCTTTAACCCGGCATGTACAACGTACATGTATCAAAATTTGTTGTTGACATTTGGCCTCACACACGCTCGTACGCTTGGCCTTGAAATTCCTAAGAGATGTTATCATATCAATAACTACAAAAGTAGTTAACCCATTATGCGTCATCACAATTAGGATTTTAGTGTTAACCCACCAGCACTAACGTAGTTTTTGAATTCAAACCTAACGCATGCGCAGACTGAATGCTAGACCACAAATTGAGAGCTGGGTAACACTACCGTGTCAAAAATGTGGCGACTACCTTGACTCGGGGGTGGCCCCAAACTTTGACACCGTATTGTACTTAAATTTTTGGTACACTGCCGTGTCAAAAGTGTGGACCCCTCTGACTAAACGGTGTCCGATCACTTTTTGAAGCGTACTGTGCTTATTTTGTGTACGTGCAAACCTTGGCCTTTGACCCCAACACGCGCTTGCCTTAATTGCGTCATCTTAGACGAACAAAGAAACCATTTGACTCGGCCGCTAACGATAAATTTTGTCGGGGCACTGTTCCAAGCGCTAGATTTTAAGCCCCAATCATGATTACAAAACTAGCTTTGGACTCAAATGGCGTAACTCAGATGTAGCGGTAGTGTGGTGGTTGTGGTGTTTGTGGTGTTTGTGTGGTGTTTGTGTGGTGGAGGCGGTGGTGGTGGTGTTTGTGTGGTGGTTGTGTGACGGTTGTGGTGGTTATGTGGCGGTTGTAGTGGTTGTGTGGTCGTTGTGTCGTGGTTGTGTGGTGGTTGTGTGGCGGTTATCTGGTGGTTGTGGTGTTTATGTGACGGTTGTGGTGGTTATGTGGCGGTTGTAGTGGTTGTGTGGTCGTTGTGTCGTGGTTGTGTGGTGGTTGTGTGGCGGTTATCTGGTGGTTGTGGTGTTTATGTGGTAGTGGCGGTGGTGTGTGTGTGGCAGTGGTGGTGGTGTTTGTGTTGCGGTGGTGGTGCTTGTGTGGCAGTTGTGGTGGTTGTGTGGCGGTTGTAGTGTTTGTGTGGTGGCTGTGTGTTGGTTGTGTGGCGGTTGTGGTGGTTGTGTGACGGGGGCGGTGGTGTGCGAGTGGTAGGGGCGGCGGTGTGTGTGTGGCGGGGGCGGTGGTGTGTGTGTGTGGCGGGGGCGGTGGCGTGTGTGTGGCGGTGGCGGTGGCGTGTGTGTGGCGGGGGCGGTGGTGTTTTTGTGGCGGGGGCAGTGGTGTTTTTGTGGGGGGGGCGGTGGTGTTTGTGTGGCGGTGGTGGTGTTTGTGTGGCGGTGGTGGTGTTTGTGTGGCGGTGGTGGTGTTTGTGTAGCGGTTGTGGTGCTTATGTTGTGGTTGTGTGGTGTTTGTATTGTGGTTCTGTGGTGGTTGTGTGGTGTTTGTGTGGCGGTTGTGTGGTGGTTGTGGTGGTTGTGTGGTGGTTGTGGTGGTTGTGTGACGGTTGTGGTGTTTGTGTAGTGTTTGTGTAGTGTTTGTGTGGCGGTTGCGTGGCGGTTGTGTGGCGGTTGTGTGGTGGTTGGGTGGTGGTTGTGTGGGGGTCGTGTGTCGGTTGTGGTGTTTGTGTGGTTATTTCGTTAACCTATAAAATTATTGAAAGAAATCTAATAATATTTACTATTGTAAGTGAAAAGCAGATTTCATGATTCACCCTGTATAAGAAAACATTCATTACAATATTAAATATACAACCGTTATATGTATATGTGATATTAAATGTGTAAATATGAGTTTAATAAAGTAGACCTATATTCAAAATTTTCTAGTAGATATATAGAAATTTTGATTTTAGATATGAATTCTTCTCTAATATAGGTACTAATCTATAAAAATTTTGCAACTTAATGAGCCGTTATAATTTTTATATTAAACAACGTGTTTAATTTATAGTATATATATTAAGAAATAATCGAAGTATTTATTGTACACTAATATAATATATGAATTTATTTGCAAACATATTATTTTGTGCTGGTTAAGCAAATTTTTTTCCAGTGCTAATATTTTATAGTTACAATTTGTTGACATAATGATTAAAATTAATTTACTAGTATTCATAAAATTAAAATTAAATAGAGATTTATTAATATACAGGGGTATTAATATACAGGGGTGTATACATAATAATATACAGGGGATGTGTACCAAATACTGAATTATTTCAGATAATTTTCATTTGATTTATAAATTATGCTGGGAACAGTTTTGTGTTATACTCAAATTCTAAAATGTTGTACACCATATGAATCAACATTTTTTGTAACTCGTTGTAGGTTAAATCTTAAATTACTCGCTGTAGGTTAAATGTTAACATATTAAAACTCATAATAAATAATTTCTTGCTTGAGGCCTATAATGGGTGATACATTTTTAATAAACAAATTTTTTCACTCATTAATATTCCATGACGTCATCTTTCTTATACTTAAAAAAAATCCCCTAATATGAGTCATATGATCAAAATTCAGCTAAAATAAACATTTAATTAGTGGTTGTTAGTTTATTTTTAAACTGATAAAATTCCAAGAACTAATAAGTTTTTCAAGGTTAATTATATATAAAAATATCTAACTATATTTAAAAATAAAGCTGACACCCGATTTTCGGTGGTACAGTAGCCGTCAGAAATCTGGACTCCGGAGTCCGAAGTTAGTTTTAAAATATTAACCAGTGTCCAGCGCTTGGTACAGTGGCCCGACCAAATTTATCGTTAGTAAATTTCCGATTTTCGGTAGCCCAATAGCGGTCTGAAATCTGAACCCCAGAGTCCAAAGTTAGTCTTAAAATCATGATTGGGGCTTAAAATCTAGCGCTTGGTACAGTGCCCCGACAAAATTTATCGTTAGCGGCCGAGTCAAGTGGTTGCATTTTTCGTTTAAGATGACGCAGTTAAGGCAAGCGCGTGTTGGGGTCAAAGGCCAAGGTTTGCACGTACACAAAATAAGCACAGTACGCTTCAAAAAGTAATCGGACATTTTTTAGTCAAGGGGTCCACACTTTTGACACGGCAGTGTACCAAAAATTTAAGTACAGTATGGTGTCAAAGTTTGGGGCCACCCCGAGTCAAGGTATTCCCCACATTTTTGACGCGGTAGTATTACCCAGCTCCCAATTTGTAGTCTAACATTTAGTCTGCGCATGCGTTAGGTTTGGATTCAAAAACTACGTTAGTGCTGGTGGGTTAACACCAAAATCCAAATTGTGATAACCAAATTGTGATGACGCATAATGGGTTAACTACTTTTGTAGTTATTGATATGATGACTCGTCTCTTAGTTTCAAATGTCAACAACAAATTTTGATACATGTACAGTGTACGTGCCGGGTCAACGGTCAATCGACATACTAGGTACAGTGCGTTTCAAAATTGATCGGGTACCTTGGGTCAGGGTGTATCTATACTTTTGAAGCGCACGGTGGTCCAGAACTGTTACCGCTCTTGTACAAACGATTTATGTGCGAGTTTTTAACGTTATTCTTTTCCGAATATTATGACTCACAAGTATACGGATAGGAAAAAATTGTCAGAATAGATAGTCAGAACAAACTTAAATATTCGGCTGTGATAACGCAATTTTTTGATAAACAATACTAAGTCAGCGTTAATACAATAAAGATAGACCAGACACGTACCAGTTTGAGCGAAAGTATAGCCAGGAAATCAAATGAAAATACTTGCGTGAACTTATAATAAAAGGTAGTTTTATGTTAAGAATTGTATTCCGTTTCGATTTCGTGTTCTAATCGGTGCCATCTCCAGAATTTTCTGTCACATGCCATTTGTGGCACGCATATCATAGGTTCATTATCCTCGGAGTAGACTTTGGTGCTAGGCCTGGGTAACACTGCGCTACGCCGCGCAATTGCGTTAACTCACTATACTGTGTTAAATGTGTCAACTCACTTTTTTTAAAACTTGTAACGCATAACTCAGTAGTTAACTCAAATTAAATATTACAGTTTTAGACTTTATATGTATTTCAGTACAGGCTCACATTAAAAGTTTAACTCAAATTAGTGCACTTTTCATGACATGACGAGAGGTTAGAAAATGTATATAAGTATTCTTTGATTTGAATTTTGAAACATTAGTATTAGCCATACTAGCCATTGACTTTTATTTATGTTTATCTTTATAAATCTCCCTATAATATAGGTACATAATATGAATGATATGAATCAGTCAGAATGATAGGAATTATTAATTTTGGAATACACGAAATACAATAACACACTGAAATTTGGAAATCTTGATACGACTTTTTGGTAGTTTCATTTGTTTTATGCATGCTGAACAAAATTTATAAAAAACCTGACGTTAAAATGTGTTAATGGCGTTACCCCGTAAATAATAATGAGCCGCCTGTATAGGTACACGATCCGTAATACTGTCAGTATTTCAAAATACTGGCATTATTACTGAAGTATCTATATATAGATTTTATATTGTAAAAATAATAAATCATTATTTTTCTCAGTAAATACTGACAGTATTATTAATCGTGTGTAGGCCGTCACAAAATGGCAAAAAATAGGTGAGTAGGCCGAAAATGTTGCGGCGCGTGCGCCGCATGCGCTTGATACCTTCTGTAGGTATATTCGCTTTCTACAATACCTACTGTGTTAAATAACGCAATGAGTTACAACACTGCGCTAACACAGTAAGGTGCGCTTGAGTTACTGCGTCAACTTAAGATTTTTTGCCGAGTTACCCAGGCCTATTTGGTGCACTGATTTGAAAAGCTATCGAATATCGAATATTAACTCATATGCATCGGTTTAGAGTCAGATAAAGTCAGAGTATAGCTATTGGTCGTAGTAATTTAAGAGCGTAATTTTTCTGTAATACTTTCATTTTTCTCGTGTCTAATATAATGGAAGGATATTTTGGCCAATAGAGTATTATCAAAGAGTAAATTAAATAAAGAATGTTTATGGTGAAAATGCTGATTTTGCTAGAGGATGTTATAATATGTTCAAAGAAATTAATATTAATCATATGTAATACATATTAAGGAAACAATATAACGTCCTTGAATTCGATGAAAAATTTTCATTATTAGAGAAGACAGGAATACATTTTCAAATTACAATACAAATAATATTTTAATACATATTAAATAAGTGAATGTGAAAATTTGATAATATGTAAATTAAGGTAAAAGAAACTCTAAAAAAAGAGCCAACTTCTGTCCAATGAGTGACAAACAATATAATTATTGGTTTATAGTTTTGATGTGTAACATTCAGTAATAACAATTAAAAAATACAGTGATCCTTCTCAATAGTTGCGCAAAATGAAACGAGGGGAATAGCTTTTCCAACAAATGCTGTTCTCCCACCGAAGTCCAGTCGCTCGCTAGCAAGGTAAACAAATTTCTTTACTTCTAGATTCAGAATTTGTAGCTCAGTAATTTATGAGTCTGACAAAATTAAAAACTTTTCAGGAGTGTCAAAACAAGTAGGGGGGGGTCTAAAAATAACAATGTAACTTAATAATTTAAATTAATATTTATATAACCATGTAACGAAACTCTAGTGGTTTACGTTTAACATAATTATGTATATACATAAATATACATAATTATACTATGTGAGTATAATGTACCTGTGTACGGTATTAGAATTACAATTAAGTATACTCACTTAATGGGGTACATCATTTTCATTACAATCATCACTTTATGTGCCCAGTTAACAAGTTTATTTTATTTCTTTTTATTCATTATTTACAATCTAATTAAAAAGTATTGACTATTGTATACCATTTTTCGTTTATTGATAAAATATGTATTTCCTCATAAAATTTTGCAAGACTACGCTAGCTCCCTAAATGTTTTTTTATAATTTTTATTTTGTATAGACGAACTAATTTTCTATACCTGTATGACATTGATTTATGTCGTTTATGTCTATCTGTTTACAAAATGAGGATGCGTGAATACACTAATTGATACAGATCAGTCACTCATATCAATGAAGTAGTGGAACAATATAAACAATGCAGACTAGCTAGTCGAATAATGATATTTCAAACTTAAGTTGTCTTACTATGTTTACTTAATTTAGGTAATTTTTCTTTCACTTAATATAAACAAAACAGTTTTAGCTTTTATGAAATAAATATTATAATAGGTGGTGTTGCATGTTCCACAATTTTTGCAATAAATAAGAATAAAATCCCTAATTCTGAAATAAAAAGCTTAAAAAATTCTTGAATCGGAAAACTCTTTGATCAGCCAGTGGTTTCATATTTTTTGAACACTCAGTAAATACATACTAAGTACATAATTTCATGTAGTAGATTTTCTGTGCGCACTTATTCCATTGAGTGACTGAGCGAGTTACGATGACGTCTGTGAATATGTAGGCTATATAAGGTTCATTGGCAAAAAAAAAAATTAATTCTTTTTCATTTGTAATTTTAACTCGCCTCTGAATGTTTTTACCAGGTAAGAATTTAATTTATTGAACATTATTGATTTTATTGTTTGCTAAAAATGATTAATTATCCTGTAAATCTTTTTTTGTGTAAATTTATCTTGTGTATTATTGCAAATTGTTTGGTTACGTTAAAACCCTTTGTGATTTTATTACATTTTTATGTTGTTGTGTTACTTAATTGAACTTTTTTTGATGTTTTTACCAGATGTTTGAATAGCCTGATGATAGTTTGAATTTTCCAAACATGTTTTTTTACGACAAGTAAAATTGAAGTCAGTAATTCAAAGTTCTATGGAAAAATGTTGTAAATTGGACTCAAACTGGAAGTTTTTTTATGGGAAAATTGCTCACGATTCCAAACGTATTGATGGTGATATTGTCTGCTGGTTAGAGGTAAGCTTTGTTCGAGAGTCGACCATCAAAAAAGTTCTTGGGATTGGTTAGTGTGTTCCAGCTTTAAACATCGGATCTAGCCAATTGTTTCAAATAAGTGAATTCTGTTTTCAATAATTTTCGCCTGTGATAACCCTCCCATGAGTTAACTTTGTACCAACCTGTGTGAACTGGTTCTGTTCATGTTAAAACTTAGTGAATAAAACTATGCTATTTACGTAATGGACAAATTTAGATCAGAAACCTTATTTTTCCATTTACAACTAATTTTTTTTATTGTAAAATTGATTTAATACTGATTTTCTGGCTTCTTGTTATATTTTTTATAATGGTATAATTTTTTTACTGCCTTTTTAATTAGTTAATATTTGCTACAAAATTACTTGTCACGTTTTTTATAGAAATTTTACCATTTACTATATTTTTCAAAACTGGTTATTTCGATCTACCTTTATAATGATTTATTCTGTACGAACATAGAGTTGGTTAACCCTGCTTGCTTAATTTCTTTTCTTAATCTTTTTCTTACGTTTAAAGCGGGTTACACAATTCTGTGTTCTGTAATTTGACTGTAAATTTTTTTATACCCTTTTCTAATCGAACAAAAACAAAGTTGTAACATTAAAAACCTGAAACTGAAAATTGAAAGAAAAGGCAACCCAATGTATCGTTAACTGTTCGAAAAAAAAAGATTTATCGCAAATTGTTAAGAAAATTTTAATTATTTGTTTAATTAAGTAATTTATCAAATTATTACTACTAATTATTATTAATTAAATAATTAAAATTTACCCCCCTTCCCCGGTTTAACTTATACAGGTGAATAGGTTGTTACAATTTTTTTATATTATTATAGCTCACCCTTTTATCCTCTCAATCGTCGCAAAATACAGGCTGAGTAACTGAACAACAAATTTTGCAGAACAATTTATTTAACAATCGTATTACAATTTCATTTTGTTAAAATACTGAATACTTCTACGGTTTCCATGTACAAATTTGTTTCATGCTTCTTTGGAACCTAAAAAAAGAAAAAGAACTTTGTATTAATTTACTGTAAATCAAAGCCACAATTAAATAAGAAAATTTTATTACAAACACAATTGTAATTCAATTTAAGAATAAAAAGAAAATTAAAAGTAAATTAATTTAAAAAATTATAGTGACAACTAAAATTTAGGTTACAAAGTTGACGTTTAGAAAGTAAACAAGTGAAGTGACATTAAAGTGGAAGTGTCAGTATTGACAGAAAATCGGCCCAGTAATGAATGTGCAGGCGCGGAAATATCGAAAGAGCTAGAAATAAACCGCCGAGGTGAGATGGGTGTGAAACAGGAGGGACGAGTCTCTTTCGTCGGCTGGAGCTCGAACGAGCAGGACGTGGCCCTTACGGGTTCACGGTCTTGTACCGACTCTTTCGTATTTTGTACCCGGAAGGATGAGGACGTAACAAGAAGGAGTCACCTTCTATACTCACCAAGGGCAAGCTTTTGGGCGTATCAGTTTTACCTCTATTGGGATTATGGAGCTACAGATTGTATACGTAAAGTCATGTATGTAAAATGTTATTTTATCACTTATCTGTAAATTGCTGCTCCACAAAGTTTCTGGATTCTTCTACGGAAGCCCTCGAATTATTGGCACGAGAGATTCACCGTAAAAATTTATTGGAATTTGGACCACGTGGAAAATTTTGTTGTTTGTCTGGTTGCCGTTAATTGTGTGGTCGTGGTATTTGAATTCCATGGTTACTCATCTGTGTAGTCAATCTTCTGGTGGAACAGAACCGCTACTCCGAGGTATATTCTGCAAGGGCTCAATAAAAGAAATTAGAAATACGGAAAGACGAGTCCTCATTACATGTGTTAATTAAAGTGAGTACATTGCTAAACTGAAAGTTTTTGATAAACAATTAATATAATTTGTGCAAGTAAAACTTTCTCTTGAAATTTTTGTTGAATGTTAAAAATTTTAGAAATAGTTATTGTTGTTAGTTAATATTTTAAACCCAGATGTATAACAAGAAATTGCTACAACAAGCTGGTAGAACGAAAAAAAATAATTAAGCTTACCTGTTAAAATAACGGTTTGTACAATTACACTGTTGGAGGCACCTTCCGTTACCACGTCTTGGCCATTATGTAGGTTATAGTTCGTTAATTAAAATTTAATATTTGAGTAATATTCTCCAAGAGCTGGGCTATAATTACCTAAAACAAAAGAAATATTATTATTAAATTTGCAAATAAAAACTTTTATATGTTGATTAACTCAATTACATTTACTACGTTAAACTGGGTGAATGAAATTCAATTTGACACTTGTATTTGTTGTCCAAGTGAAGGCACCGTTCTGATATGGTGAAAAGTTGTCCGATTGGATATTCATTCTCTTAAAATAATTTTTTATTTTTTATTTTAACTAATCATTCAAAAAAAATAAAATAAAATACTAATATACTTTTACTCGCCTGTTTCAAAAAAAAAAGCAAAGATTTGTTTATTGTACACAAATTGCTATATTCCTTACCAAATATTTGTATGAAACTAATCGACGTTAATAATAATTCTGTTGTACTGCAATTCTTGTTGTTCATATCATTCACTAATTTTCTTTTCAGCTAAGATTTTTTGGTGTAATTATAGTTGATAACAACGTACGATTTTTTCATATTTTTTTCTGATACAAATGTGGTGGCGTCCAATAACGTATAGTTTAGGTTTCTTGTAGTTAGTTGCTAATTTTCTTTAAATTTTTTTGTCTCTCAGAGGATATAATTCCTCACCCCCCCTGCTCTACCAGGCTAGTCGAGTTGCGTCAGTGTGAACCGCCGAAAGGGGTAACAAGGTGAATAGATATTTCAAAGAGTAACATTTCGTCAATTTAAAGTTTTTCTCTATCCTTTATAGTTTTCGAGATATCTTAAGAAATACGATTTGAACCCCCAACTTTAGGGGCTGGTTTCACCGCCTAAACGTGGAAGATGGCCAATAAATAAAAACACTGGTCCGTTATTTTTGCCTATTCTACACACCAGCGAAGTTTCATCAAAATCCCGAATTTCACTCTGGGTGCATCTCCTTGTAAGTTTATTAGGTTTATAAATATAAATATAGAGGTTCAGATGACTGCAATAGTGAAATGAAAAGAAACATTGGGAGTAATAAGTCATCAGGATAAAAAATAATTAAACAGAAGATTAATTTAAAAATTGCGCTACCAGTTTCGGAAAAGCATACGCTTCCGACTTCAGGCGATGCCTTTGATTAAAATACGAAAAATACGATAATTTGACACATTTAGTATGATCGAAGTCTTCTTTTGGGCTGCCAGCGCTGCCTAGTCCTGTCCTACGGCAGGTTGGCGTAAAGTCTTTAATAATAATAACAATGATGCGATTTAACATCCGTTCTCGAGACGTCTTGTCTATAGCATATACTACCCACATTATTATTTGTATAATTTAGTAGCATTACAACTTTGGCATTACGTTATCTATACATATTTTGATGTGAGCCGAGGACGAAAACTAGGATTTTGCAGTTATGCTGTCTACATAAAGGAACAATGCCGATATTCAGTTGGAACGGTGAAGAAAATCTGTAGAAAAACCTTCACAAGTATAGCCGGTCGTGGGATTTAAACTTTAAACACGGTCGGCCACTCGGCTGGTTATTAAGGTAAGTAAATATCAACAAATCGATAAATTAAATTAATCTATATATATATATATATATATATATATATATATATATATATATATATATATATATATATATAAACTTATTTTGTTGAGAAAAAAGTTTTTTGAGTTCATAAAGTGCTATTTCGATAGGAAATTTAATCTAGGAATCTAGACTAAATTTTACTTAAACAATATTGATATTTTGAAAAAATTAAGTGAGATTAAAATTATTGCCTAGGGTTTTGGAGTAAAACAAAACGCAATAAATTAATGGCTGGACGAATTAATGCAGGTTCAGTAATGCTCTCCAAAACCTCGGAATTCAAAAAAGGTTCAAAATTCAAATGCTTCTAAAGTTATCAATATGGATATCTACGGAAAGGTCTCATGGCATGAAGTCTCAGAATTTTAGAATATCAGATTTGAATGAACCTGGGGGTCAGAATTGTCCGTCAAGGCCATCAAATAAGACCCAAATTAATTCTGATATTAAAATTGTCCCCTACGATCTTGGTGCCCCAAACAAACCCTGAAATGGAAATACTCCTAAAACTACCTATTGATACGGGTATCTAGGTACATAGAGGTGCGGAAATTAGCTATGCTATTGAAATATGGAGATTGTTATTTTAGAGTCGTTTGACGAACGGGGTCAGGCATTATAAATAATTGATGTTGTACAGAATTTCCGAATATCTAATTTAAAATTGATCTAATCATTAGACCGTTAATTCAGATAATTTTATGCGAGTGAAACCGCGGGTCGCAGCTAATATAAAATAAAATTAATATAAAATAACTACCATTTTATTACATAGATACTTGTTAATAAGTACATACCAACAAGTTCATTTTACTTTGTTACTGTGTAGTTTTCGAAAAGTTTTGTTGTGTTTACTGAACGTTTTGACTTCTAAATAAACGTTTAATAATTATTAATTATTGCAATGATAGGACGGAACATCGAAAAAATAAAAACATAGTTCTACATAATGCTTTTACTGTTTTATTATTTTTTAACTTTTTTAAGTATGAAAATTATCAATATATCCAGAATGGCCTTTATGTAATTTACACATATGTACCGTAAACAACGGATTACTTGAGCCCTTAGGTGTAACTTGAGCCCAAAATGAAAAAAAGTATTATTTTTTGTTTTGTGCTTAGTTTTGCCAGTAGTAGAAGTAAGTTACATGTTTATCTGATAGATAACAGCACTATGTTCACTGTGTTTATGTTTAGGTATTTCTGAAAATTTACACTAGGTGTCAGGCGAGTGTTGTTTACTCTCTATTTGAAGTTGCTGTTTTTGTTATGTTGCTAACTTTCAACTGTAAAAACATGTTCATATGCCAGTTATTTTCTTAATTTCTTAATTTAAAGTTTTGATAAATCAGTTAATATAACCTTCAAATTAGGGTAACTTGAGCAAATTACAACTTTGGTATCAAATGGTGCAAGAGTAGACTGCGTGGAGCCAATTAAAAAGTCATGGAAGTGGTCCAAGAACAAGGACGTATTGTACTATAAATGGGAAGATATAGTTAAGAAAATACATCTACCTACACTAATCAAAAGAGGCTTCTCTTTAGGTGAACTAAACAAATACGCTCTAACTTATAAAAATAATTTGGTATCCATAACAATTTTTGTTTGAAAATTTTTATTCAGTTTTGGTACCTATTCATGTTTTATGAATAAAGTTCTTTATATGTTTGTACAATGTGTTTTAGTTAGTGACCAACATACTACATGGTCTCAAACTGTTTTCAAATGGAAATCACCTGGAAATTTAGGTTTGGGCTCAAGTAACCCGATCTTGAGGTTACCTTGAACCAAAATCTAAAAATTTATAAAATTTATGGACCATCAGAAGAAAATTCATAATATATAATAAACTAACCGTAGTCATATACAGATTAACATACTGAATTCCCTATCCCAAATAAATATAACAGCTACGCACAATTTTAAAAATTATCAGATGATTTGCAAATCTGGGTTCAAGTAATCCGTCCTTGCGGTATGTATTTTTATACTAAAGAAAGTGTTAAAAATGATCACTAATGTCACTAATGTTATTGCGCTTACCCAGTTGGGGACGTCTTATTATTTATAGGCATGCGTAGAATAAAATACGTGTAACTTGTAGAAATTTAGAATTTAAAATTCTCCTGTTATAATTTTATTTATAATACTGTTGTTCTACGTATATCAGTCCTTTGATAGAATAAACTTCTTCTTTAATAAACCACAGACAATAATATGGAAAACTTTCAAATAGGTAACTATATTTAACAAGCATCTTAAGTTAATTTTTTTCAGTATTCTATTTAAGAAAGTGCAGTGCATAGTATTACTGTGTATTTTTGATATTAGCTTGTTGTTCCTTAACCATTCAATTACTTGTCAGTTTTCACTTTATGATACCAAGTCATGCATGAACATTTATAGGTAATAATAATGCTAATACAGTCGAATCTCTTATAGCACGGTTAATTCGTGCAGTGTTATAAGGAACCCGTATTATATGAGACTAAAATGATAAAAAGAATTAATTGATATCAGAATTAATTGATATCAGAAATTCGTTCTACGAACCGCGTTGTAAAAAACACAAAAATAAGAAAAAAAAAAGACCCTAGAGTAAAGAGGGGAAATTAAAAAACTAATAGTAGCATTAAGTGCGCTATGTGATAGTAAGTCTTATATACCAATATTAGGGCTATCGGGTAAAACCACTTTAAGTGAAATTCGAATATTTCCAAGTTTTTCCTCAATGCGTGATCGGATCTTTTTCAAAATCGACTTGCATACAGAACAGGAGGAGAGCTAATTTTTCGTGTATATTGAAGGTCATTCTAAGGTCACGTGCAGAAAAAGGATGCAAAAAACTGTACTTGATGTGCTGTAAAAATATGAAGACGGCACGGAACAACAATGAGGCCATGATTTTCTAACAGAACGTAGTAAAATTAGTATAGAAACCGATTTTCGTAAAATTCGAGATAGTCCAAGACACTCATTTAAAACAATATTTTTTTTGGATTACCCAAGTTGGCATTTTCTTAAATTCTTTTTATCATGTTTGCGAGTGTTTTGAGACTTCAGAACAGTATCCTATTTTTCCTGAAGCGAACCCATACCCGTTGTCTTTAGTATTCCACCATATTCAAAGGTTTCATTGTTTTACCTAGAGATGGGATTCTACCCGGAATTTTCCCGGGAAAATTCCCAAAGTGGGTAAAAACGGGGTAAATTCCCGGGAAAATTCCCGAAAAGTGGGTATTTATTTTAATTTACTATTTATCGTAATGTTTTTGAATTAAACTATCAAAACCGCTGTTTCATAACGAATATTTGCTAAACGTAAATAATTAATCTTCAGACTACAAAAATACTAATTAATATATCATGTTATTATACAATTTTTGTTCGACAGTTTTTCTCTAGACAATTTATTTTCGTGGCTAGTTGTACAATACGCGTTTCATTTTTCGGTGTCAATTTCCTGGGCCTACCACGACAGTTTTTTCCATAGTTTTCGCCCCTTTAGATTATGTTTAGTACTACAATTTCCAATTTTATGTTTAAGCACTATAATTTCCAAAACGTCGAAATTTTAGCTCGATTCTCACTTGTCAATATTGAATTTCGTGGCAATTTATTTTTTTTTTAAAACGTAGATATTTCTCTGAAATTTGAACACATTGAGTTATAAATTTAAATTAATTGCTAACTTCGTTGAAAAGTCGTTTTATGTTTATCCGACATAATATGTATGCATGTATTTTTAAATTTAAAGATAAATAAACATTCAGTATGTACTGAAGTGGTTTTATGATAATAATAATTAGAAAACTTTACATCAACATTATATTATGTAAAACTCCACGCACAATTAACAAATATATACAGATCTAATTAAAAACACATTTGCAAAGAAGTACAGCTAAGTAATCGTTTTTACCCAGGTTTCGGGAATTTTCCCGGGAAAATACCCAATAAATACCCAAATGGGAATTTTTCCGGGAAAATTTCCACTGGGAATTTTCCCGTCGCCCATCTCTAGTTTTACCTGACTGACCATAAAAAGTAGGCCTAAGGTGTGATATTCAGTATTCATGCAGTTAATCATTTAAAAACTATTATATAATAAAAATCAACACGAATTTAACAAACGTTATAAAATAAAAGATAATAAAAATTGACAAATGAACACATTAAAGTGTAGCTCAAGTCTTGAATAAAATCTGAAGGACGAAAAGTTAAAAAATTAAGCAATTAAATTGTATTACAAATAGTATTTTATCTCTATTGAGCGCAGTAATAAATAACAAAATATGTCAAACATATTTTTTAATAAAAGATAAAAAAATAATTAGTTGTCCAGGTAATAAATAAGTTATCAGCACACCAAATTTCATTAAAATCCGTCCAGTAGTTCTTGCGTGATGCGTGAACAGGCGAACAGACAGACAAAAATTTTAATAATCGCTGTTTTGATATCTTCATTGATAACTATTTACAGTACCAGCACAATTCCATGTACAGAAACGGTCTCGTTACAGTTGTATTATATGTATAGATTAATTATCTATTAAATGGCTCAATTTAAAATGTTAATTTTTTTTTCAAATTAAATTGCTCTCTGTTCTATAAAGTATATATTTTTTAAATTTTCATAAAATTTCTTATGAAATTGAGGTTCTTAAAAAATTTAATTTTCAAGAAAAAATGTATAAAAATATTTTTTTCTTTTAATATCCTTGTTAATCGATTATGAGTTCTAGATAGAACTATAAATCGAGTGAACTCAAAATAAATTATATACTAAATATAATATACTATATTCATTAAAAGCTTAATAAATCGATAGCTTAATTCTAAAATATTCTGTCTATTGAGTCTATCCAAAAAGTCGCTATTGTCAAGTAGGTTAAGGGCACACACATTAGGGTGATTTTCTAGGCGATGAATGTATTTATCACTGTATCGTACTATTTCCTCACGTACTGTGGACACTTGAAGACTGCGATGTATGTTATCGTTACGCGCGTACCACGGGGAAGCACTAATGGCTCGTAGCACTTTAGATTGAAAACGTTGCAATATCTCAATATTGCTAACACTAGCAATACTCCAAAGTTGAATACCGTAAGTCCATACTGGTTTGATAACACTTTTATAAACTAGCACTTTGTTTCTTAAAGACAACTTTGATTTACGACCTAGAAACCAATAGTACTTAGAAAACTTAACATTTAGTTGTTTGCGTTTAGTCCAAGTATGCTTACGCCATGTTAGTTTTCTATCTAGATACGTACCTAGGTATTTAGCTTCAGTAGCTAATGGTAACACCACATCATTCAAACTAACTGTACGGCAAGTTCCTTGTCTCAAAGTAAATGTAACTTGCACTGATTTCATTTCGTTGACTCGAATACGCCATTTATGTAACCACTTATGTATTTGACGCAAGCTAGATTGTAACTTTTGTGATACAACATTTGGATCTTCATCAGTAGCTAGTATATTAGTATCATCAGCAAATGTTGCAGGAGTATTTTCTTCATCAATCGGCAGATCTGCAGTATATATAAGATAAAGAACAGACCCTAGAACACTACCTTGTGGTACACCGGAACGAACTGGAAATATTTCTGATATTTCACTATGAAACTATATGAAAGTAACGATTTGACAAACAAGATTTCAGTATTAAGTGAAATGATTCAGGAATATTTTTCCTTAATTTATACAATAAACCAGTATGTCATACTTTGTCAAATGCTTTACTCATGTCGAGAAAAGCTGCTGTACAATATTTTTTTTTTCTTTAAAAGAACGGCTGATCGTATTGACTACACAATGAACTTGTTCGACGGTTGAAAGTTTTGCGCGAAAACGAAACTGATGATCTGAAATAATGTTAAGGTCATCGAGGACTCGATGCAATCTTCTAACAAATAACTTTTCGAACATTTTGGATAAAACGGGGAGTAAACTGATTGGTCTGTACGACGTCACCTCATTTGCTGACTTCCCTGGTTTTTGTATTAAGATGATTTGAGCTAATTTCCAAACAGCAGGGAAATATTTTAGCTTTAAAATGGCATTAAAAGTTAAATTTATCATCATAATGCCTTTATTAGACAATTCTTTTAGAAGTAAATGTTTTTTTTTTGTGGTAATTTCGTTATGGTAAGACCGAAAAAAACTAGAAAAATTTAATAAATAATTAATTTTTCTTTTTTAATATTTTTAGGTTTACTATCTCTGATCAGTTGCTGTGAATATTTCACACGGATTTATTTCACCGGGATACAAGCTAAGAAAAAAAAGAACGGAAATATGTTTTTTGTGCGTTTTAACATTTTGACATGGAATAAGGTGATGAAAATAAGAAATAAGTAGTTTGAAAAACCGGGACAAATCGACATCCCGAAAGTCTGTCGGGACACAGTTAAAACCGTAGCAAATCTGGAAAAACCAGGATGTGTGGACACTCTACACGGTTTGTGAATGTTATGAACCTTAAGTTTTGATTTCTAATCGTATTTTCAGTGAAGAAATATTGCGTAATTTTAAAATTAACAACGTGTGTGTAAATTTGATATTTTAGTTAAAATATACATATATATAAAATATAATACATGTTTTTATAAAAATACAAATATAATTAAATGTTTTCTTTTTTTAATTTTTATTTTTACTGTTATTAATTAACGTAAAAGCCCCTATACCGGAATACTATTTTTAGGTGTGTAATTAAACTGGCTTATAAAAATTGATAAATAAATTAAACACCCATTTTTTTTTTAATCAGCATGAAGTTTTTTTTTTAATCCAATGAATATGTTTTTAAAGAAATATAACCCAAAAATTTTTATTTATAAATGTTTTTATTTTTTTTTACAAAATGTGGACATCTATAAAAAAACGGATAGAATATATTAACACCATTAGGGAAACGTGAGATAGACACCCCTTCTCCGAACGCGTATCTAATTAAGAAATAAATTTTTAAAATGTTGAAATACACAGTGACATCTTTTGATGTAGATAAGTATGTACAATGGTTCGAGCCAACCATAAATACAATACGTACTCTACATAATAAAATGAAATAAGAGCATTCGACATCTAGTGATTTTTAAAAAAATATCGTGTACTTTCTAACTGAACCATAAACCATAGTTAAATTTTAAGTAGTTCACTTAGAAATCTCTCTAAATTTAAGATAGCTACTATTTTCATTTCATAATAAAAATTTTGAAGTTTTAAATCAATATGTTTGATTGAATGATTATACCTTTCGGGATAAACAAAATTATTATACGTGATAACACATAAAAAAGTGACTAAGTGTTTTAGAAGCAAAAATAAATTTAAAATGTTTATAAAATACATATTAATAATAATTGTAATAACCAAATACATACAGTAAAATTTCGAACGTATATTAAAACATTTCTACAAATAATATTTAATCAATATAAAAAGGTAATTTAGCTGTCCTTATTTCTTAAATAGTTAAATAGACTAATAAAAATTATTTGTATATTTTTATGATAGTAACTTGAAAATTTAACTGGGAAATGTTAAAATTTATAAGTAATGTGTTTTTATTAATAAGCATTGATCAAAAGCAAAAGAGACAAATTCAGCAAATTAATATATATATATATATATATATATATATATATATATATATATATATATATATATATATATATATATATATATATAAATTTTAGTGAATATCATTTTCGTATTCCAGGGACCTCAAAACATATTATTTTCTGTTATAGTCCCAGGCCCAAGTGACGTCATCAAAACGGCTATAATAGCTGAAGTTCCAGTTTTGGAAATTCGCAAAGAGGTACATTTTATGATAGAGCGACTTAAGTATTGGGTTGTCCCATAAGTCCTTGCCAGTCAGAGCAAATTTAACACTTAATATTTTTTATTTAATAAAGACACATGATAGTTCGAAAATTTAACACGTCAAATAACTGCTGCTATAGATAATTTTTTCAAGCCATTTGAGTGATTGAAATTTTCTTGTACGAATTCCGCGTTCAATGGAGACCGCGTTATAGGAAATGTGTTGCAATTTCATACCGCATTCTATGGAGATTGCGTTATGAGGATACCACGTTATAGGAGACTTGACTCTATATAGATTCATTAAATTAGACAATTAGTTTATTTTTAGCACAGGCATATTATATTTATCCGTATTGGTTTTACTAGGTGTTTCAAATTATACCGTACTTGTAAAACCTTGTAAAACCGGCATACAAATTTTAACAAGGAAATATAAACTTGTTTTTTTTATCATTAAATAATATGATTTTACTACATATTTATTAGTAAATAATTGCTTCCACGATGAATAATTTAATTAATACCTGGTTAATCTATTATATTTAGTTGCTTTTATTATTTTAATTAATTTACGTAAAATCCTTTTCTTTACCAATCTGTCATTGATAAGCAAAATTAGACCTGGTTTTGCACCCTTGTGTACAATAACAAAACCAATACGGAATACCCATAATATACTGTGATACTAGTATATCGAAACTCAAGTGGAAAATTGGACAAGATTAAAATTTGAAGTAAAACCCTTGCCCAAGTAAAATCGACATTAGAAACTTACCATTATTATTAAAATTTTGAGAAATCTAAAGTATTGATTATTAATTAATATAATTTACTGTCAGTTCTGACAATTGTTTAACAATTTTCATGGACACACAGACTGTAAGATTGGTCAGGGGTTATTCTTCCTCTTACAGTATTTTTAGCAAGACTAAGATTGAACTATAGAAAACCAAGATACAGATGCCAGTAACAACGAGATTCTTAATGTAAGAACAAAATCAAGACAGAAACAAAATCTCCTGCATTTCCTATGTGTAATCTTCGACTGAACGCGCTGTATATACGCAAAATTATGAAAAAATACAATCATTTATCCACTAAACAAAATACTTAGATTTTATTTGAAAAACTTTTAACAACAATTTAACACATTGAAAAGATTTTCTCGTTTCAATTTTCAATTATAAAAATTGAATCGATAATCTCAATCTCCATTCATAAATTTTTCCCCATTATGTTAATATTTAAAGTTTGTATGTCCTTAGTAGCTTAAAATATCTAGTACAAAATTTTTATACTAGACTGCCACACGCATATTACTTTTGCTATCAAAGTAGTGCTAGTCAGTGTATCAAACATGTGAAAGAGATAAATAAATGGTGTATGTATACGGAATTTTAAACGATAAAGATAACGGAAACTAACGAATGTAAGATAATGTTGAAAATGTAGAATAAGGGAAATAGATGAAAGAAGTTTCGATAATTTGAAATGAAGTTATTAACAGAATATGTATATCTATGCATATCAACTTATCCAGTACCTATATACACAACAGGGTTGTTGCAAATCCAAAACCGCATATGCGGTTCGGGATTGATTTCTTATATCTGCATCTGCTTCCGTGTCTGCATTATTTTGAAGCGGATATAATGTGGATTGTGGAGGATGTGAATGTTTACGATAGATTGTCATCACATGTCTATATAAATCTTTTTTTTCTTGTATTGGTACAGAAACCTGATTAATTTTCAAAGAAAAGACAAAAAGAACAGAACAGACAATATAAAATACATTTTTAAAGGATTTTTTTGCCGGTCTTCCTTATTTATCTCATTTACTGCCCGTCAAGTAGCGATAGTTTTAACATTGAAAATACAATTTGAAAATATTTTATGAAGAAATCTTGAAATGGCGTAGTGTAATATCTGTGAAATGATATACCTACCCGTGAAAAAGACCAAAAATTTCGTCTACGCTAATTACTTTTTAAAAATCCGCATCCGCTCCCGCATCTGCAGATGTCTTAAAATATCACATCTGCAACAACCCTAGCAACGACACTATTATGTCTATATTTATTATAAACGTAATGTTTAATAATGATACAAAAATAACTATAGGATGTTTAAGTAATGCTAGCTGGGGTTCCGTGATTTCACACCCGTTTAGAATTATATTAATAAAATTGTGAGCTGAATTACGTTTTAATCCGATATTCGAAAATTCTATTAAGATCTGTCGAATGAGGGTAGTATATCTGGGATTTAAAAATCAGACTATTCATACAGTACTGTTGCTGAAGTGTTATTAAATTATGAACCGAATTTTGTAGACTTGCACGTACATACAATTGATTTGTTTTTTTCCGTTCGTTAACAGTTCTTCGGTATTTCACGACGTTCTTCAGAACGGTATATTGTAAACTGTAATACTACTCACTAACTTATTCACGCATTCTTTCATATTTTTATTATATTTTAATTTATCATATTTTTATCACATTTTTATCACATAATATTTATTATCTTTTCTTCATGTTGCACTGATTATCTTTCTTAATGTCATGATGGTCATAACCTATAATGGTAAAACGCCCAACTTATTCACTATTTTTATAGCTTACTTTACACTGTATATAGAATACAAATGGAATACACTTTATATATGTATAAAACTAATATTAGTATACTCTATATATAAAACTAATATTAGTACATTGTTTTGTCAGCCATTTTCTGTAAGCCACACTCATCTGATAGGTTCCAATACAACAAGGCGGCCAACCGTTCCGAATTCTGCGGGACAGTCCCGGGAAAGCAGCTGCTGTCCCACATTTAAATTTATATTAAAATAGTTCCGGAATGAGTCGAATGCCTCCCAAAATCCCGCATTCAGTAGATTGGAAATAATAAAACATTCAATTGACAAGTAAAGGTCCCGAGGTCGGACTTATCGATTTTGATGAAATTTTAATATGTTGTAGAACAATGTTTCTCAATCTTTCTTCAGTTACGACCCGGTAAAATCTTGGATAATTTTGTGTGAATCGATCCATTTTTGTATAATCCCAAATGACAATTATTAGTATTTTAAATTACATTTATATTTAATATGAAATGTCGTTTTCCGACCACTTCGTCTATCTTTTAATTCAGTAACATACCGACACTTTCTTAAGGATTAGAGAAATATTTAAAAGCCATTCTTTAATTTTAAATAATATTATTGTATCCTGGAATCATTTCCGCTATTAGTTGGAATAACATTTGATCATGTAATATGAAATGTCGTTTTCCGACCATTTCGTCTATCATGTAATTCAGATAAATATCGACATTTTCAAGCATTAGCCAATTGTTTAAAAACAATTTTTTTAATTTTAAATCAAATTCTTGTAATTTGGAATAATTTCTGCCATTAGTTGGTATAACATTAGGTCGTATTATACGATTTGTCGTTTTCCGACTATTTAGTTGATCATATGACTCCGCCATATTTGTCCCGCTATTTTTTTTTAGACAATAAAAGTTGTGTCGTACTGTGGTCCGACCCCGGGACCTTTACTTGTCAGTTTTTTTTTTTTGCTTAACAACTGTATTTTTGAAAATAAATTTTTTGGAATTTTTCAAAATATCACACGAATAAGAATGAGGTTCAAGATTGTTATATTGTCCCGCATTGACTAGTGAAAAAGGTCGCCTCACAATACAAATTCAATTTTTTGGAGTTTATTTACACCTAATAAAATTTTGAATCATTATAAACAAATTTAATCATAATCTTTCTTAAAATAGATACTTACGTTATAAAAGGAACCATTTCTTAAATACCGATATTGATAGTTTTAGAATAGCTTTAATTTTAGGCCCATCTCCTAGATGTTAAAATATTTATGCAAAATTTTGTAAAGATTCGTCCAGCTACTTATGCTCAACTCAGACCCCAGACACAACTTTTAAAATGTAGCCTATATTAAAGCGTACCTATCAGTTATAAAATTTTTAAAATCGACTGGGTAATTTTTAAGATTACTGACTGTGACGTCCACATATTATGAGACATAATATGATTAACACTAATTACTATGTGATTAAGTAATAAATATACTTACATTGATTAATTTACAGATTTATTACTTCAACTCGGTATGTATAAATTTATCATTATTGAATGTTATGTGGGAAATTGATTAAGGGTGTTTATTCTGGATTAGTTACATATCATTTGGCGATTAAAATTTACCAAAGTTTTTATCATTTGTTGATTTGTTTTATTTCGACGAAGAGTTCGGCAGTTACTTCAACGAATACGATTTTCAGTATTATAAAAAAATGTTAAATATTTCAGTTTTCTACATAATTTTACTTCTTAAATTTCTATCAGATTGAATAACATAAATTTGAAGCTATTCAAATTTGTATTCTGCGAAATAAGTTTTAATTAGAAAAAGGAAATAGTTTATTTACTTTTAATTATTTATGACTTTTTGTTCATATATAACAGGAGTGGCCAACCCAAATGATCTTACGGGCCACTTTGGAAACGCATCATAACTCCGCGGCCTGCATATAAAATTACGTGTTCCCATATTAGATTTAGACCCACTATTAGTAATGTATAATTACTAATTACTAATTAATACATTGATTTTCATTATCTTGGTCATTACAAAATAAATACTTTGCATACGTGTGATGAATCTCGCAGGCCAAATAAATATTAAGGCGGGCCGCGGGTTGGCCACCCCTGACATATAATATTTTATTATTTTTGATGAAAATTGTAATTTTCTACAACTTTTTTAAGACAAATATGCAATTTTTCCCCAGAGAGTGTCAGAAGCCCTATTCCCAATCCATTTCTACGCTCTCAGTGTGGTTAGGTAAATAAACGGTTGATTGCCTAGAGCCCTAGAAAGTTAATCTCTTATTGACCATCCATCATTTCATTAATGACCGAAGGGTTAAACTATCGTTAATGATCGCTTTCGCTATTTTTTATAATTGTCAATTTTATTCTATTATTTGTAATAATTGAGTTTTTGAATAAAAAATAATTATCGTTTTTTTTGTTTTTTTGTTTTTTTGTTTTTTTTTTTTTTTTTTTTTTTGGGTTTTATTTCAATACCATATCACAAATAATATTGATAATCAATGTGAAAAAAATTTTAAAAATAATATTATATAATAAATAAATTAAATAATAATAAATTAAAACTCATAAAATTTTAAAAAATATCATTCGATTATTAATAGCACAACAAATGATCGTGATACTTGTTACGTCATTAGGTTAAGATATTCAATACAAAAATATTTATAGCAAGCGTAGTAACAATAGTTCAATAATTCAAAAAGCATTGTATTTATAGGTAAGTTACCATTATGACGTCACATATCGCTCGGGAACTGTCGGCCCGTTATCGGTCTAAGTTTAATAAGTTTAATTTATTTTTAATTTGATATTACTTTTTAAATATTACGTTTAAACATAAATAAAAAGTTTTCTTATATATATATATATATATATATATATATATATATATATATATATATATATATATATATATATATATATATGTAAATATTATAGTGAACACAAAATACAGAAAGTTGCTAAAAATTTGTAGTAACAATGATGTATTAAAAAAAAATTAAAAAATAACATACACATTAACACACACACGCACACACACGCACACATACAAACACACTATAAATACATATACCATGTGAGTCTTTTGAGAGTTGCCATTTCTAGTACAACCTTTTTATGATAGAAATGGTACTGGAAAAGGTTCTTTTCTTGGATGTAATGGAAATGTAACCAAGCAAAACACTATCGGTTGAAGTAGCCTCAAGTACATATGCATATTTTTACCGTCTAACTGATAAAGTAAAGAAAAATTAAAAAATTAAACTTGGGTAAAAAAATTTTTTTGCTCATTTATGTTGTTAATTAATGCATTAGATCAGTCTTATCGAAACATTAATATATAGTCTCGTTTAAAAATCTATAAGTTTGTATCATAGGTTTGTATCAAATCTATAAGTTTGTTCATATCACTTGAAGTGGTTGATGTTATATTTATTATTAGAATTTCGTATAATGTGTAAAAACAAAATATTAACAATATTTAATTTTTTAGGTATGCACTTGAAGGGGTGGTTTCAACCCTTGAAAATTTGTGGATGCAAAAAATAATATTATATTTATTACTAGAGCTCTCTACAGTATATATAAACAAAATATCATAAATTTATAAATTTTTAAGTACCTACCAGTACCTACATACATGAAGGGGTAGTTTCAACCCCAAAAGATTTGTAGATGAAAAAATATTGTTATATTTATTACTAGAGCTCTATATAGTATACATAAACAATACATCATCAATTTTTAAATTTTGAACACATACGAAGAGGTGGTTTCAACCCCTAAAAATTTGTAGATGCAAAAAATAATGTTATATTTGTTACTAGAACATTTTAAGGTACCTATAAACAAAATTTCATCGATTTTTAAATTTTTGAGTTCCAACTTTGAGGGGATGTTCCACCGCTTAAAAGCGTTTTTTAGCAGCAACTGATATTTTTTATGTTATTAGGTAGTCACTCTCTACATACTAACAAAGTTTCAGATTTTTTTGAATTTTTGGCTTCTTGCCCTTTCCTTGTTAGTAGAAAATTGGACAACTATTGTTTTGCTTTGAAATTTACCTTTTTGCAGTTAAAGAAAAATTTTAATATCTATGGATACTTATATAAGAATGATATTCATAAAAAACAACTCTGATCCCAACAATTTTTTCGATGTTAAATTTTGTATGTTCTTACTTCGCTGAAACCGACCGTATATATATATATATATATATATATATATATATATATATATATATATATATATATATATATATATATATATATAAATGTATATAAAATATGTCCACGCACAAAAACAAACGCATATGTAGGCATCATGCATATTTGAGAAATAAGCTATTTCAGATTTAATTTAATAAATCCTTATAAATTCCACAAAAAATCTATACACGGCTTTAATCTGATGAGCTGGATTCACTGGACAGAGGATGGAAAAGACTGTTCCTTGTGTAAAAGCTTTAAGATATTTTGATCTCAAAGGTTCGTATAAACTGTTAAAATATGTATTACATAGATTATCCTTTTCTAAGAGCGTACGAAACACACAATCCCTTTCAAAGTCTATTTTCATGGTTTTCCCATTAGCGGTTAAAGAAAGTCTATTAAGGCTGACCGTTCGGATACGAAATCATATACATAAGTCTAGCTTGGTGTAAACTTTCACACATATTAAGATAATTTTCAGTTAGACAAGAAGTTTTTATATCAATATAAAAAGAGTTATAAAATGATTCTTCAGCACTTCTAATGTCCTTGAGAAAGAGGTAATCTTGATATTTTTTAACTAATAATTCAACACTCTTTGCTGTTGGATCGTATTTTAAATTTGTAAATAGATGCTCATTGTAACACTCTTTTGCCTAGTTCTTTACGAGTGTAAACCAGTTGTATTTCATTTTAGAATCTTTACAATTATCTAATTCAATTAACCTTTTTAAACATATTGCAGCGTACCTAGTGGAGTCCATGTTTAATATTTTTACTAACCATTTGAGTGACTTTTCAAAAATGTTTATTTTCAACGGACCAACACCAAGTTCTAAGCGTAACACGTAATTAGCAGTATATTTTGGTAAGTACAATAAAGTTTTCAAAAAGGTACACAGTCAAAAAATTTGCGTTAAAATTAACACATTTCACATGTTCAGAACGGTCCACTCAATTTTTTGTGTTATTTTAACATAAAGCATATGTGTCAAATCTATACACAAGATTTGTGTCAGTGATTTAACACACAAGAGGACATATATTTTGTGTTAATTTTACACAATTACTTAGTTATAATTTTACCAGTAAATATGTTAATATAACCATTATTTAGTGTATCTTTTTAACACAATGATGTATAAAACTAACTGATTTAGAATGTAGAAGTTTACGCAATAAATGTGTTGGAATAGGTATTTTGTTATTTATTTATTATGTAAATGAAAGGAAATAGTAAAAAATAATTTTTCAGTACTTAAACTTTTTATTTAATATTTCTACAATTTTTGTAAAGATTTCGACGATGATATTGGTGAATTTCACTTGGTATTTGATGAAAATAATATTGAAGCAATACCCAAAAATTGTGAAAATCGTTGTCAAACTTAACGTGGAAGACAAAATGGAACGTACCACTTAAACGTCGAATATTCGATAATCTTTTAATTAATTGAAATAAATTCTGCAAACAAAGAAAATAATTTAGTCTATAAAAATTCAATCTATAATATTTTTAATTAACTTACCTAATAATTAATATTAAATATCTGTATGATTTTTGTCGGTTTCACTGTTGTGACTGATGGAAATTAGCTGACTGCTACACTGGCAATGCGATATCTGACTCCAATTTGATAAAATGTTAGGAACAACACAATGAACGCATTTATTATTTAATAACAAAAATAATTTGTTTATTTGATGCTTCGAATTAGAATATTTATAATGTAATGACTATTAAGTCTATAAAAATACAAAATTATTAAGCACATATGTATGAATATGAAAAATATGAATGTGTGTGCTATAAATATTGTATTATTCTGCCAATATACCTCTGCCGTTGGAGGAATTTATTTGACTGGTGTTGTTGGTGTTCATCAACTCAGTATTGTCATAGTTACTAAACCATACGAAAACAGCGCGCAAAACCAGTTTGTTTGTGTTGAAACTACACAAATATGATGTTATCTTTCATTTGACACAAATATGATGTTAATTTTTGTTGTTTAAAACAGATTAACATTTTTATTCTGTTAAATCAAAATTTTTGTTAATATTTTAATTTCACACAAACACGAAATGTTATATTAACACAGGATTTTGTTACTTATTTAACACAAAGATTTTAACCACTGGTTTTTTTGTACACAAACAAAAATTTTTCAATATCATCTAGAGTACATAATGCCCATAACTCAGCACCGTACCGTACCGTGGGATGAATAATAGCATTGTACAGTTTTAAGGCACTTTCTATTTTCTGAGCTTTTGATTTATCTATTATGTTGTTTACGCTGGTCATTACACGTTTGCCTATAATTATTGCCGTATATAACTGATAGATGTACGATCCAGTATAACAGAAAGTAGTCCCTAAATAGTTATAGATGTGGACGGTTTCAACTGTATCATTATCCAGTTTAAGGGGGACCACTAGTGTGACTGCCTGAAAAAAGGTGATTTTTGGGAATTTTTTTTAAAGAAAACTACTGTATGGAATGCTTTAATATTTTAAGGATATATTCGTTGATATATAATAAATTCATGATAAAATTTTTGGACCAAAAAATTGAAAATTCAGTGAGTTATTCGCGATCACCCAAGGCTCCAAAAAGAAGTCCTCCCACTGCTGCAGTGATAACGACCTTCACAGTGCCTGAAATCAAAAAAACCAAAAAGCTTATTAAACTAGAAGGTATTGCCCCTGTCGTGAACCCCAATCGAAAAAAAAGTGAAATTGAACAAAATAGCGGAGTTTTTCAAGAAGTTTCAAATTTTGCGCGAAAATTTGATGATTTTTCGGCTGCAAAAATTACATTTTTATTCAATCAGAAAATTGGAGGTGCATGGCACGAAGAAACATATATAAAAGAAGCTGCAATAAGAATCAAATCGATCGAATGATTTGCCTTCGAGTTATAACTGCAGCAAATTGGAAAAATGTAGTTTTTCTTTATCTTACCTTTTAGTTTTAATCACTGAGAATTTTTACTAAAATTATTCACGATGTACTCATTATAACGGTCATAGTAAAACTGGATAAGTCATTTAAATGTGTCAGGGTCTAGCTGTTCCACAAAATGTGCCTGGCAGCCACGTCCAGAAACTCCTGAACTATCAACCTTCATACATTTATCAATACCTCAAAGTTAACAATAAAAATCAGAATCCGCTTTTCAGATGGCTGTAACTCAAAAACTATTTGAGATATGCACTTAAAATTTTAGTATGTTATTTTTAAAGGTATAGACTCTCGAAACCTGCAAAAAAATTTTTAATTTTTTTTAAAAATGTTACACCAGTGGTCCCTCTTAATGATATTATTAAATTTTCTCAATTTACCTTTACTAAAGAACATGCACTTGGTTTTTTGGTATTTATTTCTAAATCCAGATTTTTAAAGTAAGTATTTAATGCGTCTAATTGTTTTGCAGTTGGTAAGGGTTCTTAGCAAACATAACAATATCATCTGCATAAGCTAGTAAAATAGTATCATTGTAACCGTTAACACTACAGCCTTCGAATCCCAATTGACGAAGGTATTTTTCGATGTCGTAAATATACAAGGAGAAGAGTAATGGGCTTAACGTGTCACCTTGAAGGACACCCTTGGTGATTCTAAATTTATTTGAGCATATTCCGTTATTTGCCACAAAACCAGTAGCATTGGAGTAAAGATTTTTCACCAATCTTATAATTTTTCCGCTTGTTCCCAACGAAAATAATTTCCTATAGTACGGTGCAGTTATTCAAAAAAACGGCCTAACCTCAACATCCAAAGTAACAGTTTCACTCCAACTCCAAATTGTTCTATACGGTCCACATATTGTTCGGCAAAAAGTCACACTATTTTGTGCGTCGGGTTTTGGGGGGAGGGAGGTAGAAATAGGCAAATTAACGTATTTTTTAAATATTTCGGAAACTGTGGGGTTTATAAGTATCGTAAAACATAAGACACGTAAAAGTGTCATGTACAAAAATAATCTACATTAAATTGCGAACAAAAATGTTCCTGCGCATAATCTTGCTAAAGTGAATAGTTCCAGAGTTACGGAGGGTGTAAAAGTAGCAATTTTTAGTATTTTTAATCATTGCTGCACCTATCACCAGGTGTAGCAGTGGCTGAATAAGAAGAAGAATTCGCTCGAGTGGAGGGTGAAAGAAGATTGATGAACACCTGAGACCAATTACCTACAACAGCACATCCTGCAGCTCCCGAGGAATTACTTTCTCTCATAGTGTGCGCTTGCAAAAACGAATGCGTCGGTAACTGCGAATGCAGAAAAAGTGGTCTAAATTGCTCAAGCATATGCGGTAATTGCTCAGGGCTAGGATGTGATAACCGGGATACGAACATCATAGACGAAGATTTAGAAGAGGAAGGCGCTATGTTTGAAGAGGACTAATCGCAATTTCCTTTTACAAAACAAAATCCTGTACAAAAAAATTAGTTTCCTTAGTGAAAATGTGTCATATTTTTTCCAAGCAATTTAAAAATACTAAAAATTGCTACTTTTACACCCTCCATAACTCTGGAATTCTTCACTTCAGCAAGATTACGCATAGGACTATTTTTGTTCGTAATTTAATGTAGATTATTTTTGTATAGGCACTTTTTGCGTTAAACTGCATAATTTTCGAAATATTTAAAAAAAGCTAACGAAAACCATTAATTTGCCTATTTCTACCCTCCTCCCCCCAAAACCCGACGCTCAAACTGTTACTTTGGATGTTTATAATGATTTATCGAGCTAAGTGCTTTTTTTTTATCAATTAACACCGAATACAATCTGCTTTTTGTTTGTCGAATATTATTTTGTATCAAAGCAGTTAATATAAAAATGATATCCATGCAGCCTCTGTTCTTCCTAAATCCCGCTTGACATTCTGGAAGTATCTGATTATTTTCAGTGAAATTCGACCAACGGGAAGCAATTAACTGAATAAGTAATTCAGTTAGACTGTTTAAAACGGCAACTGGACGATAGTTACATGGGCTATTTTTATCTCCATTTTTGTGAATCATTATAAACTTAGGTTCACACCATTTATTTAGGAATTTTTCAGTATTTACTTTTAATATACTATTGAACAGACTGATTAAAAAATTCTTCCCGTCGTTATTGAGATTTTTAAGGAATTAATTTGTTATGAAATTTGAACCTGGTGGCTTATTACTTTTCAAATTTTTTAAGCTAATTTCTAACTCAGACTTAGAAATTTCCCTTGAGGTGTGAAGACAGTATTTCGAGTATTATTTTTCTGAAAAGCAAATATATACAAATATATTATTTTCTGACCTGTTGCATCCAACATTAGATGTAATGTTTTCTAACTCAGGCTTAGAAAACATTACATCTAATGTTGGATGCAACATGTCAGAAAATAATATATTTGTATATATTTGCTTTTCAGAAAAATAATACTCGAAATACTGTCTTCACACCTCAAGGGAAATTGGGTTACTATTGAAAGTTTTCAAATCGAACTTTTCTGCAGCCTGTCAAAACTCTTTTGAGTTATTTATCCTAATAAAGCAGTATGTAAAAAAGGTTAAATTAACAGTTTTAAAATCTGAAAAGTAAATTTTTGTGGTGACTGAAAGCTGAAATTTAGAGAGTGCAATGAAAGAATTGAATAAATTTTAACAATGTTTATTAACCAAAACTTCTAAATTTACAAAATTACAAACAGAGCGCGTAAAAGGTCACCAACTATCAACTGCTTCATAATACAGCCTGTAATTGACCACTAAATTTACAGGGGATTAAAAATAAATGAATATTAAATTTCAAAACATTACAAATTATATTTATAACTTTACCAATAACAAGTTTCAACAATAAAGGATTATTATTCAATGAAAATTTATAAACAAATAATGTCATTAACCGATCAATCGATAAATACCAAAGTTTTCAAAAACATTTAAAATTGTTTATTAACATTTAAATGGAAAAATATTACCTTTGTGAAAAATAGGCGTTACCTGTTTATATACAATCCAACATCAACTACTTACACATAATATACATAAAAAAAAATTACTCAAACGCGCAGGGATAACCACGGGAGAAAATAATCTTAATCCTAAATAACCCTAATACCAATAAATAGAAAAAGAAAGATTAAATTTGAATAATCGCAAATGTATGTAAAATAATTACCAAACATACAATTGTTTAAATAAAAATGAAATTAGATTTCATTAAGAAAAAACTCACGTTTAATTAAATATCACCAAATATTATTGGTGTCATAAATATTGAAATGCTAACCATAAACACTAAACTACACTAAATTTCTCCCGGGTGATCCGACCACGTTGCTACGACATAATTAAATATTTGTTTTTAAAATTCAAATCGGAACGATGAAAGTCATTAAGTCTTAAGGACCAGATGACTTGGTGGTAATGAGACGTGTTCACCGCCTCATAGTCCACTAACTTATTTTATACAAGGTATCTGAAGGGTACCTTCAAACTGACTAACAACTGAATGAATGACAGAGATCCCTCATCAGCTGGTTTAAATATGTTTTGAATCTATTGTTTACAAGTCGCGTCCGCGCTACCTGATAGAATTTTCTAGAATGCAAACAAGAAATATTTACTTAATGAAATTACATAATGCCATGTACCGTTAATTAATTATTAAATATTTTTGAACTGTATATGTGTAATAATCATAAAATAGAACTGGGTTGGAATGCGTATGTATTTCAATGTTATAAATTAATTTTAAGGAAATAATAGTGAAAATATTTAAGCAATATATTGACAACCACATATTACATATTCCAACTACGTATCTCTATACTAGCAAGATCACTGTGGCAGAAAAGTGAAGTAAAATTTTTCCCCCACTTCAAACGTACAACCTTACTACATAAATCTCGTATTTATGTATGTGTAATATGCGCTTGTGTGTGTCATGCGTCACATTCTATCTGTAGAAAGAGAGCACTACACCGACTACACTGTATGCGTACCGTTCCTGCATATATTATATATGTAGTCGCTTATATTGTTGGGAAGTTGTTGATAACAATACAAACAATCGATCTTCACACGGCTACAGTTGCTGTGTGACTAATCAGCTTAAGCGGTATTAACCACACACAGGTACACTGCTATCCACAATTTTTTACACACACGCTTAGGGCTTGTTGACAGCATTTAAAATACGTTACACTAAGCAATTGTTTTGTAACCTCACTATAATAATTATTTTTTGTCAGTAAAATAATTTCTTTATACGCTTTCTTACTTAGTAAGTATTCATTTAAGTACGGCTCTGAAAATTTTTTTCGTAGACATTTTCTATGTTTAGCTTGCATGGTCTTTTTTGCCTGAATGCAATTTTCGTTAAACCAGTGCTTGTTTTTTCCTATGTACCTTTCTTTAAATGTTACATTGCAAGTCATACCTAATTTTTCTGCCGTAGCATACATACTTTTCAAAAAATGATCGCAGCCTAGCTCAATATTATCATTTAAAACATGTAGATTATCAAAAATTAGGCTGGACTGGTAAGAGAGAGCTTCGTCATGCTTCCATTTAAGTAGCGTTTTTTTATTGTATTATTTTCGAGAGCCCTACTCTTAATCGTGTTAGAAAAGGATAATACCGTGCGTATTGCGTAATGATCCGATTCGAGAATGAAGTTACAGACTTTAAAGTCTATTATAAATCGGCTAGGATCTTTCTTTACAAACACTAAATCAATGGTGCTATTACCGACTGTACTACAATAAGTAAACTGACCTTCTCTATCACTAACAGGTCTGCCATTCAATACGTTGTAGCCATACGTTTCAAAAGATTTCATTAGTTTTCTACCATTATGGTTATCAATTGCATCCATTGAGTTACGTACTGCGTATAAATTAGTATTATCAAAGGTGTCTTCAACTGTTACATCATATTGGTTTAGTAGCCCTATTCTACCATTAAAATCGCCCCCAATAATCACCCACTCTATATTTTTCTCACAAAAAATTTTTTTAGCAATTCGTCTAACTGTCACGGGGGTGTACCCCTCCGATTTTGTTTATTCTTTGATATGTTGTAGAACATCGAAAAATAAGAGACACGTATTTTTTCAAGCGGTTGTAAAACAGTTTGAAGCGGTGAAATCACCTTTCAAAAATTGGGGTAAAATTTTAATTTGTTAAATATCTCAAAAACGGTATGAGATATAGCAAAAGTTTAAATTAGCGATATTGCTCTCTTTTAAAGAGCTATCTATTGATATGCAACTTGTTTAAATCACATCAACAGGGGTGGTTGGGGGTTAAAATTTAGGGGTTAACTTTACGAAAAGAGGCTTAAAAATACAATATATTAAATTTTTGTTGGCAGATTTCAAATCTACGTGAAAAAATCTAATTCACCTGTTGTTGCTCAATTTCATAATATTAAGTTTAGGAGTGAGTAACTAGAGGGTGACTGTGTTGATATAATCATACTATTTGAGTAATTTAGGAACATTTCATCGAAAATAGCTTAAAGCAATTATAATAACGTAAAAATGATATTCTCGAATTCAAAGTTCAGTTTGATTAACATTGGAGAGGAGGGGGAGAGTCACCCTCTTAAATTACATACATATAATTTTACCCTCTTTTCGTAAAGTTAACCCCTAAATTTTAACCTCCAACCAACCCTGTTGACGTAATTTAAGCAAGTTGCATATCAATAGATAGCTCTTTAAAAAAGAGCAATATTTAAATAAATAAATAATTATTAAAATTTAAACTTTTGCTATATCTCTTACCGTTTTCGAGATATTTAACAAATTAAATTTTTACCCCAATTTTTGAAGGGTGATTTCACCCCTTCAAACCGTTTTACCGCCGCTAAAAAAAATACGTGTCTCTTATTTTTTGATGTTCTACAATATATCACAGAATAAACAAAATCGGAGGGGTACACCCCCGTGATGCTCCTTGTAAGATGAAATGATAATTTTATTATCAGTAAAAATATATATATATATATATATATATATATATATATATATATATATATATAGATATCAATGCGATTTATCTGTACGGATGGTGACACTCAACTCTTATAAAACTTAATATAATCCTTCCATTTATGACAATATTTTTTTTTCAAAAACCATTTTTGCCAACAATTAATTTATAGAGATAAATTTAAAAGACAGTGAAAACTAGTTTTTCTTTTTAAGATCACTATAAGTTCACATTTTTGCAAAGTAAGAGAATTTCACTTCAACTTCAACTTTCTCTTTATGGATTCTCTTTATTATTTAAGGTCTGATGATGAGATTATAATTATGGTCTCGAAACGTACGTAGCGAAAAATAAATAAAAAAACCTTTAATTAAACTAGTGATGTTTTCTAAAAATTCATTACCTAGTAACACACCATCATTGATAACTTTCTCTTTATATAATTCGGAAAGATATTGTAATACGCTGCCAGTGGGGTGTAGCACACAGCTTCCTCGTGCTCGTAAAAGCATCTTGGTAATTTAATGCCCAATATATCTTTGTATAATTTAATATAGGTATATAAATTAATAAAAATAAATAAACAAAACGATTCATAAAAAATTGAGTGAAGTGGGACTAGCAGTAAATAAGATATTGACCTTTAATGGGATTTCATGGATATTATTAGTCCGAATGCAATGAAATTTGTAGGGGACCATCTAGGAACCAGGCCGCATAATTTCTGACAATTTCATAAAAAAGAATTGAATAGTTCAGAAGTTATGACACTTGGTGCAATTTAGTATATTAATGGAATGACATGGTAGGGGCGTAGCTACCGTTACTCCGATTTCGATTAAATTCATAGCGGACCATCTACGAACCAAACTGTATAATTTTTGAAAATTTCATTAAAAACAATCGAATAGTTCAGAAGTTATGCCACTTGGTGCAAACTGGCGACACACAGACAGACAGACAGACGGACGGACGGACAGACACCAAACTAAAATTGTTCAGGAAGCTTTAAAACGTAAAATGTGCGTAAAAAAATTTATTTTGGAGGGAAAAAATTTTTTATTTTTCAAAAGTGATCACAATATTTCCGCCACTTTAGTAGTCTCGGAAGCAAAAAGACCTTTTAATATTATGTTTGTCGTCTTTTTCCTTAATGTGAGAAGCTTGTCTCTACTTATTGGCATCCCTAGCTTTCAAGACGTTTCACCTAATTTTGTTACTCTGGCAAACGAGGATCTACAAAAGTTAGCTTAAATTAGATATTAAATAAATTTTTGAAAATGTCTAAATATTTGAATTAAAACCTTTTTAAAAAAAGAAATATGATAATTAAAATTTCTTCTTTTTGCCAATGTGTGCCAGACCATTGTTCCAATTTAAATCTCTAACCGAAATTTACTGGTTATAAAAACTTCATATAAATACTAACCAATACACACACCTATACATAGCAATATACACAATACATATATGAAATGAACTTTATTGTTGGGAGATGAGACGCAAGCGCCGGATGCGAAAATTTTTCATAGCGTACATTGTACATACATATATATTGAACTTTATATATATGTATACACAACTATAATGCACACAGCCAAATAGATATAACTAACGTTATACATACATAATATATATAAGCGAGAACGTCTCATTCAAACTATATAATCGGTCCTCCGCATTTCAAATAGCATAACGTTCGAACGTGAACGCAACGGAGCAGTTTTCCGATAAATGTCGCGCCGTTTCGACCACAGCATACAATTAGAAAAGAAATAAACTTAGCGCTCTGACCGACTGTTGGAAAGATATAGATGCATCTTATTTACTGTTGTCTTGTTTAAGTTTGGCTTGATTTTAGTAGTACGGTGACATTTTTCGACAAATAATAATAATATTGTCGTCAATTTTTTTTAAGTTGTCGTTTTGAAATTCGTATGACAAAATCACGTAATAAAAGTTAAAAATAAAAAAAAAGTTCATTGAACGAAAATTTTTGTGTTTTTTTTTTTTTTTTTTGATTGAATTTTTATTTCAGAAGTTTTTGATAAGTGTCCGTTTTAGTTCAGTTTTCGTCCCAACAATTAAAAGTGAACAAAGTTATCTGGATCATTTTAAAAAGACTTGAAAAGGACAATTATTCTTCGACATTTTAATAAGAAAAAATAGGTGAATATCTTTTAAATTTTCTTTTTCCAACAATTAGAATTGTCACATCAAGCACGCAAATTAATAATAAATGATTGTCAAGCGTGAAATATATTTATTTACGTTTGATTGTATATATCTCTTATTATTCATCGTATGTCTTGCCTCTTTGCTCATCGTACAATAGTAAGTTTTGTAGGTCAAGAAATTTTTAGAAAAATTTGTTTTATTTTTATTTTGAAATAGCTATTTTAATTGAAATTTGCTTTTGTTTGTTATGTAAGAATGCCGTGACATTTTTGTTAAAAGTAGATTTTTTTTTTGCTTAAATATTTTCTATTTATAAAGTATGTAATAATTTATTTGGTGTGTTTTTTCTGTAACTAGTAAACATAAACATATTTTGAGTTTTTAAACATTTTTGACAATAAAATTATGTAAGGTATTTAAAATTTTTAAATGTACTGCATATACCTATAAAATTGGTAAAAAAAATTAACGTAATATCTAAATGTATTTTGAAATTCTTCGGATTAAATGGTTTGAAACTTTTAAACTTTATTACTAGTTGTGATATACAATTTCATTATAAGATAATATCTTCAAAAATATTTCTCTTAATAATAGCCATTGATGGGATAAAAAGTTAACAAAAAATTGTAACTAAAATATGTTATTCTCTTAATATTTAACTGAAGATGATTACTACATTTCGGAAAGTAGGATTATACTATATTAATGATTATTTAATTTTATGTAAGTTAATAGTTCTAGAGTATTTAGCGCTTTCTAAACTGTAAATTGCGGTTGTAGGTATAACTAAACGTGGAGGGATAAAAATTTAAAAATAAAGAAAATTGTTGTTTTACTTTTCGTACTTTTTAAGATAATGTATCTACTATATATAGTATTGCAATTTTTTTAAAATAAAAAATTGGTAAATTAAAAATTTAATTTTGTAATTATTGTAGAAGTTTGTGAAGACCAAATTATGAAAGCCATGGTTTTGTTGCCGGATAAAACAAATAAAATTTTCTTCTTACGATGTATTAGTTCTTACCCTTGACTTTATCAATAGCGATGAGTAAATTCATAGTCAAGACCGAGACTCTCCCTAGTAATTTTGATCTTGATATTGTTCTAGCACTGAGAGTCTTGGTCTTGTTCTTATTGGCACATACATAATTTGGGTCATGATTGTGGTGTGATAAATTTCAGTCTTGGTCTTAATTTTATTCTAGTCAGGGCCGAATGCAGTTAGGCAAAGACCCGTATATAACGTAAATCTTGGGGCCCTTTTCCTCCGCCCTTCAACTTTCTTATAGACTGTCTTGTACAGACATACACTTTACATAGGTAGTCCTTTAAATTTCAATATTTTTCGGATCACTGAGTCCCTAGACAGCTGCCTACTCTTCCTATTTAGAAATCTGGTCCTGGCCTTAGTTTAAACATTTTCTAATCTCTAGGATTTATCATATTTTAGTAGCATCTTTATTTTTTCCTTGGTCTCGTTCATTTTTTTAATCTTGTATCCATATTTATAATTTTGGTATTATTAATCTTGTTAGATTGTGCTTAGTATTGGTCTTGGTTTTGCAAAAAATACAAAACCGAAACAAAACTGCAAGATCAACGTTGATTTTGCCTATAGGTATTTGCTATGTCAGTCCTCAATTCGGGATATTATCTTGAATTAGAATTTATATTTTTTATTCCGTCTGTAATTGATTGAATCGATTTGTTTGATAGCGGTAAAAGAGTCGCCATAAATTTGATGTATGTATTTAAAAAACTATAGATAACTGAAATTTTTTTAACTCTGATAATTCAGATCGCTTTTAGCAAAACTCTACTGTTATACTATAAAATTTTGATATTTTTTCTAGTGTCATATTAGTCTAAAATCTACTGGATAATTTACTGAGTGTACACTATTTTACTCAGGGCGGATAAGAGCGACGACCAAAAAATATTTCCGGGGTACCCTTAAATTTTCCCCAAACATAATAAAAATTATAGTCCAAAATTAAAAGAACCTCTCATTTTCGCTAGGTCTCTAATCACGGCCCTGGGTCCCCCGGCAATTGCCCCATCTGCCCTACCCTCTCACCCGCCCTGATTTTACTTATAAATTTTATCGATTTTCGTTTAATAACTGTAATAATTTATAGTAACAATATAATCAGAAAATTGTCTAAAATGTTGTAACACTTTTATTTCATTTTTACAACTTCACATTTATTTTAAGATAAAAATTATGAAAGTATAAAACAAATGACATTTCAAATTGTCTTTCATATTTTAATGTAATTATCAAGATATTAAAATTTTCAAATAAAAAGAAAGTACATTAGAGGGTCGTTTTACGTTGCTTTATTTTACACGACATTGGTTATTTAGTTTGACGTCATATTTTCATTTTATTTCCATGAGTTTTGATTAGGTTTTTTCTTTACAGACATTTTCTCCTTGAAATAAAACCTGATAATGTCGCATTAAATAAAACATGGCGGAAAATTTTAACTCAAAATCGCAGTTTTACACACAAAAAAAAGTGATAAGGGACATATTTTTATATTGTACAAAAAATTAAGTCTGTACAATTCTGAGTTCCCGGGAAAAAACATTCAAGATTTGACCACATATGTTCATACATGATCATGTATGATTACCCGGGATAAAAACATTCAAGCTCTGACCAGATATGTTCATACATGATCATGTGTGATCATATATAAATTTTAGCCTGATCAGATATGAGCATATATGATCATGTATAACGTTAGATATGATCATATATGATCACGCATGATGTCATATATGCTCATATATGATCATGTATGAATTTATATATTAAGCCACAGCAACAAATTTGGCTTCATATATAATCATATATGATCATGTATGATCATGTATGATCATATAATATGACTTCAAACATGATCATATATGATGTTATGTATGATCATGCATGATCATGTATGGTTATACGTGATCGGATCTGTGCATACATGAATATGCATGAGGTTCAAAATTAAAAACTTATAATATCATGCATGATCATGTATGACCATATCTGTACATATATAAATACACACGAACCCGTGGAAAAATGATTGAATCTAATTTGATCCAATATTTGATCCAATTTGATACAATTTAATCTGATTTGATCCAAATAGATCTAATTTTTTGTCTCGCTCATCCAGTTGGATCTGATGTTTTATTTATTTATTATTTTTTTTTAATTGGTCAGATCCAATTGTATTCAAGTAGATCGAATTATTGATCAAATTTGATCCAATTAGATCCAGTTAGATCTGGAATTTTATTTTTCTTTATTTGTCAGATCCAATTAGATCTGATATTTAATTTTTTTGTTATTTGGCAGTTCAGATTGCGGTTCTGATAATTTCTGTATCTGTTATTTATTTCTCAATGAACGATCAGCAAATCTAATTCGACATGCTGTTTTTGTTTATGAATTAAAAGAGGAATTCAAGTTAAATAACTTACTTAATAAGAACTTTCAAAAATAAAATAAGGCTTTCTACCAATTTAACATATTTTATTGCAAATCTAAAAGTTGATTCCTTTATAGGTATATTTAACATAACATATGCATATTATGTGTGACCAGGTGCACCAGTACAGTTCTCACTGTACTTCCCACAGAATAATCAGAAGCCAAGTTGCTATCTCTGCACTAATGATACCAGTGTAGACATGAAATCCCCTCCAGTTCCCACCACTATGTTGTGTAGGTATACACCACAGAACAAATAGAACGAATACATCTATCTCTTTTCTGCAATCACTTATGCGCTTTTATCTGCATCTTAGGCTGCTTAGTCCTCATTCATTCGCCAGCACTCAATGGGTATGTTTCAATTGTTGTTATATTGTTACCTCTCGTATTAACACGGTATATGTACGTGGTATACGTACATCATACGTACCACCACCACGTACATATTATTATATGTATGTATGCAAGACACTAATACACACAACATCCAACGGACTAACACACACAACTCCGCGTGCACATATATAACATAGTGGGGGTTTATTTTCTATCCTTTGTGGTTACGCTCGTTTCCCTAGTATAGACATAGTAATGTTCGTTCTCTTTGTTCTCTGGTATACACTGTTTATAGTGGTGTTGGTTTGATATTGCAACTGTGTCAGTTGTCACACACACAATTACAAAACACGTATTGCCGGACAGAGCAAGATGGGGTTCAAGCTAACAATGGTCTAACAATACATTACAATGCGTTGTGTATTCGGTGACGGACATCGACTAACTAAATGCCTTAACAGGTATCAAGCACACTCAGGCACACTGCTACTCACAATTTTTTACACATACGTTTAGGGCTTGGTACTTCCTGTATGGACCGTGTGACCCTATGGCCCCTCTGGTGTCAAAGTAGTTAGACAAGTGCAGTGGCGGATTTACCCTAAGTGCCGCTATAGGCTCAGTGAAAAATGCCGCCCCTGAAAAGCTAAAAAAAATTTTCCTCTCCTAAAATCGGCCGCCCTTCTTAAAAAACTTAAGTGACGAGCAAAAAGAAATAAAAAAAAGATATTCTACATTTGGCCGCCCTTTTTGGCCCAAATTTGCCGCCTCTAAAATCAGCCGTCCTAGGCTCCAGCCTACTAACTCTGCTGGTAAATCCGCCACTGGACACGTGTGTACTTGGCAGTCTTACTAGCAAAGATTTCGAGGCCGAACCTCTTAATTTTGATGAAACTTGTTGTAAAACAGTAAAAAAATAAGTGATACGTATTTTATATCGATAGAAAAACAATTTAAAGAGGTGAAATTGTCCTTCAAAAATTAGAGCGAAATTGTAATGTTTCAAATATATCGAAAACTATAAAACACAGACTATATAGTTTAAATCAGCGATGTTGCTCTTTTTTAAAGAGCTATCAGAGGTGATTAGGGGTTAATTCTACGAAAAGGGGATAAGAAAAAGAAATACTAAACAGTGGTGATTTTAGCAGGTAGACCCTGGCCTACCCAAAAATTTTGAAAAAATGAAAAAAAGGAAGAAGAAAATGTTTAGGGCTCCAGAGTGGATTAATCCGTTTTGTCGATACTTTATGTTTCAAGACACTATGTCAAATGTTTAAAAACAATTATTTAACTCTGATTATGAGTAGAATTTTTTAGCCTAGAATCATTTCCGCCATTGATTGAAATACCATTAGGTCGTGTAATATGAAATGTCGTTTTCCGACCACTTGGCCGACTATGTAATTGAAACAAATATTGTCACTTTTTTAAGCACTCGAAAAATGTTTAAAAGCAGTTCGACATTTCGGCATTATCTGGAACAATATTAGGCCGTGTAATATGAAATGTCGTTTTTCGACCACTTGGCCGACCATCTAATTCAGACGAATATCGACACTTTTTTAAGCATATCAGAGAAATGTTTAAAAGAGAAATGTTTAATTTCGCTGATATTTATCTACATTGGAAGTTTTTAAAACAACCTCCTCTATTCCATATCGCGAGCCTAGTGTTACACTGTTCTATGTGACTTTTTTGAGATTTGCACTTTTTCACATATTTGAGTTCTCCATTTCATTGTCTATCTATATAAATTTAAATTTAATCAAAATTCCTTAAAGAACGGTAGAAATCAAAAAAAAATTAAAATTGCATCTCCTAAAAGTATAAATAATTTTATTAAAAGTTCTATGTTTAACAAAGAATTTAAATATTCTAAATTATTTTTTGGTTCAATTTGTTATTATTTTACATAGTATTTTGATATACTGTAATTTGTCTATAACTGCTTCTTTGGAAATTAAAATTAATTCATATTATATAAATTTCATTTTAAAATATGTATGTCAAAACTTCAAACTCATTTTTCTCGAGATTTTAAAAAGTCGACATGGAACAGTGTAACACTAAGCTCGCGATATGTAGATCTTTTAACTCACAAATCCTTACCTGGATTGTGGGAGACGAGAAAATATAAACTTTCCATGATGTCAGTATCAAATTAATATGTATATTCCGCCTTTTTTTAGGTACTAATTCCTGTTTCTAATAATTACTTATAATTTCTGATAGATAATAATTTATAGTTGCTGATATTTAACTGATAAAAGTATTAAGGTGAAAAATTCTTATTTTACTTTTCAAGTCTAATAATAATGATTACATCTAAAATTTTCATTACACCTTCCACTAATACTTTCATTGTTAAAAAAATTTTTTTTTGTTAATAATGTTAACAGTAATTTTTTTTATTAAGTAGGTATTAATTTCAATATAAAAAGGTTATGAAAATACGAACAGTTTCTTTTTACTATTTTATCAAATGTATTAATATATACATAGTATATAATGACAAGTATAAACAAAGACAGCGTAGCCCAGTGGTTAAGAACTGTGGATAATTTAAAAGGTGACGTCACATTCTACATCTTATGCATGAACAATGGTCGAATCCCACAAGAGTCAACATTTATAATAAAACAAATGGTACATAATTAGTAAGATACTTATACAGGAAACGTGGAATGTTGTATATATAGTACATATAGAGATAAAGAAAGCGTATGGTTTTATTTATTTTCGGCGTCTACTTTGAAAAAACCTACTGCCAGAAAACAAAAAGCCTCATATATGATCATGTATAAACACTCAGATCTGATCAGATAGCGCCATTTTCGGTATCTGATCAGAACTGAGTGTTTATACATGATCATATATGATCAGATATGAGCATTTTTTCTCGGCCGTTCTTTAATGAAAATTTATAATAACGTATAGGTCATATGTCATAAAATACGTGTAATATTGCTTTTTCAGGATATTTTTTCATGACTAGATAGAAAATCATGAAATATATCTGCGTTTCTATTTATTTTTTCTATTTTTCCAGAACACTACAAAAGGATCAAGTGTCCCCTGTTCTGGGAGACTTGATCACGGTATCGGGTAGATCTGACCCGCACCTCACTGCATAATATAAATGAATAAAAAGTCAGTTTTCTATTTATGGCCTGGGGATCCAAACTTCCAAAGGATCAAGTGTCCCCAGTCTCCCCTATAGTATTTTATAATTATTAAATTTAATACCCTATCATAAAGCCTTTTTCATATACCTACTTGAAATGTAACTGTCATATTTAGGATAGCCACTCGATTTTGGTTTAAGCGGTGTTTTGTATAACGTAATCCATGCATAACACAAGGGTTAAGTGTATGATAATTTTTGTGAGGATTTTCCATTTTTTTGAAACCAAATGACATGGGTTAGAATCATAAATGGATTTTATTACATTGAATCTTTGGTACAAAAAATACTGCCAAGAATACAAGAATTTTATGATGTTTTATAGTACAAAAAGAATAAAAATACAAAAATTGGCAAAATAAATATTTTCTAGATACGTGAATAAAAATTTTCCAAATTTATTTTAAACAATAAGTACTTGAAAAAAAAAAAAATAATTTAAATAATGTCATTTGGCTGGCAGTTGGCATCATTTCCTACATACATTTAATAGTAAGAATTTTTAGTGCAAGTGCTATCAAAATAAATTCATTTTAAATAATGGTACTTATGGAATTTCATATTTTTGTATTATTTTTTATTTGAATAAATACCTAAATAAAAATACTTGACATTGTTTTAAAGCTTTAATTTTTAAGTACTCTTTGATAATTCGCAGTTTACTTTTGCATGCTGTACGGAATGTTTTTATTGAGTAAATTTTTCCTTTTTGCAAAAATTGTCGTTTTTACGAAATTTTTTTGTATCTGTATTTACAAAGAAAAAATTATTTATATATTAATTATATGTACTAACCTAATTTTTATTTTTTAACTCTCTGAAGTCAAAAATTTGTAATTAAATCTTCTATTTGACAAGTTAGAGGCTTTTTTTATAAAACACATCACTTTTATGACTTTTGCTATACACCTTTCAAGTAATTTCGCTTACAGAGTTAGATTAATTAAGGATATGGTTTGGAGAGAAAATCGCCAATAATTACTAATAAAAACTGATTATTTATTTTGCCACGTTTCGAAAGTTTCATCCTCAGGCATACTGTATACATATAAAGAATTATTGGTGATTTTCTCTCTAAACCCTATCTTTAAACTATTGAATAATATCATCTATGCCCCGCCCCCGCTCTTTTACTGAGTTAAATTATTTATTTAAAGGTAAAAAACAAAAAAAAACTTCCACCGTGACAATGTTTACATCACATTGCCGTGACCAGGATTGGAACCTGGGTTACTACGGCCACAACGTAGGGTCCTAACCACTAGACGATCACGGCTATTGGAAGTGTTGAACGTGTTATGATTAACATTAGAAACAATCTTGGCGTACATTAACTTATATACCTACAATATTACTTTCACTTTATATGGTAAAATAATATCAGTTAGAATTGATGTTAACAAGATTACTGTTAGTTAGGTACTAAAAATGTTAAGAATCAACACTTTTGATAGCTGTGAGAGCCACCAGTTAAAAATCTATGCTGTGGCCGTACGTAACCCAAGTACGAACTCTAATCACTGCAATGTGACATAAGCATTTTCACGGTGAAGACTACATTTTTAATATTTCTTTTTATCACTAATTATATATATGAAATCTAAAATTTTATTTTTCCATGGGAAACCTACCGATTCACTAAAAAATTTTTAAGCTGTTACTTATAAAATCAAAGACGGAGGGAGCTCTCAAATTAGAGGAGGTCAAATTTTTGTAATGATAAAAATTTAACTCATGTACACTTGTATTGATAAATTTAACTGATTTCAGAACCATAGTAACAATCTACTAAATGATAATATGAATTATACTAATTTATTTTATTCGTTAAATTGTTTTACCGTATTACACTTGAGTTTTATATTTTTTCTGAATTTTGTGTGTTTTTATACAACTCAAATTTCTTGCCTAAAATCAATTTAACTCGAAGATCTGAAAACGCTTCAGCTTCGCTGTCGCGTTTTTGTTAGTTGACAGTTCTTCTCGTTAAATTGCTAGGCAACAAATTTTCGTTAAACAAACCCAAATTTATTGGAAAAAATACAAACCTCACGTGTAATAATAAGTGACAATTTTTTGTCCCAATTTTGGTAAATTTGAAAAGAAAGGCTTCGAAAACAATTCATTTACAATTTCATTATTATGTCATTTTATTTACAGTTTCTAAGGCATTAAAAAAATTCTGTGTACCTGATGGCGTTAACAAATTAAAAAATTTCTCAAATCAAGCTTTATGAAAGTGATTTGAATTGGAGTAATTGGAGTAACTTCGATGTGAACTTTTCATTTTTGCAATTAAAATAATGAAATTCTTTTTAGAAATCTAACTCATTCGACAGAAATTTTTTCCCACTAATTCTACATGATTACACATGACTAACTTTGGTATAAATAAAAAAAAACGGGTTCCAAAATCTATAATTTACTTTCAATGTCATCATTCTATCATTTTATATACCCAATTATAGTTTTTAATGTATTGAAAAATTTTAGTATAGTTGATAACGTCATTAAGTTAAAAAGTTCTTTTCATCTAATTTCGTGGAAGTGACTTGAATTAGAGTGACTGATTGAATTCGGATAACTTAGGTTTCGCTCAGTTTTCGCAAATAAGGAAACTGACTTCGAAAACTTATAATTTATTTGCAGTTTTATCATTTTGCTATTTTATTTAAGGACTTTGAGACATTTATAATTTATAGTATACCTACTTGATGTTATCAGATAAATGTCATCATGTTAAAATTGAATTTATTTTTTCCGTTCAGAGGGACATAACCTCCATGATCATTCTCCTTTATCCGCGCTTGCCTATAATCAGAGCCGGCGAGATAGGGGGTTATATGGGGCAATTATCCGGGGTTCCGGGTAAAAAAGTACGCCCGGACAAAGTGAGAAAATCTTTTTTTGCTTGTCAGCTGTATTTTTGGACAAAAACTTGTTTGAAAATTTTTGTTGTGTCCGGGGGCCCTTCATTTCTCCTGACGGCTCTGGCTATAAATCTACACAGGATGCGTAAGGTATTTGAGGACAGATTGACAATAAAACAAATTTATTCTCATTTCTTGCAAAATTTATTATATTTACATAAATTTTTTACACAATGTTAATTGACTCTGTGACTGTACAATTATTCAATAAAATACCCATTAGCGGCGGAAACGACTGCATGCCCGAATCAAATGCTGTTTGTTTATATTCATCATTATATGGCATCTTTCAACGACGAAATAGTGTTATGGGGATGTTTATTGGTCTCTCGCTCAACTACGCCCCATACATAGTAATCCATGGGATTCAAGTCCGGTGAGCTAGGTGGCCATAAATTTGGTGTGATATGGTCGTGGAAATTGACACCCATCCAATCTTGAGTTGTCATGGCTTTATGTGCTGGAGCAGAGTCTTGTTGAAAGATGAAAGGTCTATCTCCACGTTTTGCAACACTTCCAACATCGCCATCTGATGCTTCCAATTTGCGTCGGATCTTATGTACGAATGATCGGGCGCAGTTCAGAAATTTGGAGACTTCTAAATCGGTGTGTTTCGCGCATATTGCGACGACAACACCATCTCTTTTCATTTCTTGTGTTACTTTGATGATCTGAAACGAAAAAGAAGGAAAATACTTAATCTCCAAAAATTACAACCACATATATGCGTGTCCTCAAATACTTTACGCACTCTGTATAAAGAAAGCTCACGCTAACAATAATGTAACGTGAATGTATTCCTAAATTTTATCCAATCAAAAACAAAATGTTTCCACTTCGATCTATAATTCGCCGTTAAGTGTCGGGTAGTACCGTTAAGTCCACTGAGTGAATTTAATAAAATGAAACCATTAGGGCCGTTATATTACATGTAATTCCGTATTAATCTTCTAATGCAATAATCATAGAAATTTAATATGTTCAACCGATCAAAGTTGCTGGTAAGTATTTTCTTATTTCATTCACTGAACAGGGTAATTTAATGAATATCCATGGTTAAAATGTAGATATCAAAACCAGATATTGAATAGTTTATTTCGGTTAGTAAATTAAATCGGAAGTTTTATACAGGATATCCAAAAACTCCTAGGACATAGAACTACCACGTATCTTAGAGATCAAATCAAATTGATTGAATCCAATTTACTTATACAACAAAATGTACCGTTATATTTGTAAGTTGCTATTTAGAAACGCATGAGCCGATATTTTAATGAAATTTTATACCAAGGCACTCCAAAGGATATCACTACTTTCGTAACCCAGTAACTTCATCTTTTACTGGTAGATGAATTGGTCTAGAACTAGAAGCACCCATTCAATAGCCACTGCGGTCTCCAGTATTAAATCCTTATGACTTTTTCATCTGGGAAACGTTAAAGTCAAAATGTACGAGATCCAGATTAATAGTACTGTACAAGTGTCGATCAAATTTTAAAATATTGTAAACACACAAGAGCATGAGAAATACGTAGTTTTTACAAGAGCCTTTTAATCCTGCTTCCATTTTTTTGGGGGATTTCTTTGGTTATTGGAAGTAGTGACATCCTTCGAAGTGCACAGGTGTCAAATTTCATTAAAATTTGTTCACGTGTACAAAGATATGAGTTTTTAAATAAAGTTTGAAACTCACTAACGGGCAAATGGTACATTTTGATACATAAATAGGTAAACTGGATCTAATCGACTTATTTTCACTTCTAGAATACATGGTAGCTCCATGTCCAAGGTGTTTTAACCATAGAATCATACGTTGGTGTACGAGAAACGTTAATCACACATCGACGTCGTTTTGACGGATGGATTTTTTACGGAGAGTTTTAGAGTTTATTTGCAAAAAACATTTTTTTTACATAACAATACTACAAAAGCGAACAAAATATTTAAAAAAATTGAATTTGGAAAAATTTCTTAATGTAAATATTTATTAATTTTTTTAATCTTTTTATCAAAGCATATTTTCATTATAAAAATTAAAAAATAGATAAATACATCAATTGTATCATAAAACATGTGTTTCAAATAATTAATTTATGAACTATTATGAGTCAGTGGACATGTGTGACTTTACAGAATGTGAAATTTCTCAGTCATAAATATTCCTATAGATATGTAGTTATTTCCCCATTAGGCACATTTGTAAATTTTCTAAAATTTGTTAGTAATTTTTCTAATAAGATCTCAAAAAATAATAAAAATTAAAATATTTTCCACAAAATAAATTGTTAATCTTTTATTAAGTCACTTGAAACACATTTTTTAGTTTTCGATTCAATATATTAAAACTTCAGTATTATGTCGTCTCTACATGGAGAGAAAATTCCTATAAAAATTACTGTGCTCAGCACTACAATCGACGTGTAAAAGGCGAACATATTCAATTCTGTAAGGTAAAAATATAAAGATTATAATTAATCATAAAAAATTTAAAGGATGGAATGTTCTTTTCGTAATATTATCTCCGTAAAATTTGTAAAACAGCACAGTAAAAAGTTCCATTACCGACAAAAAAATAATTTTTAATTGTTTTTATTAAAAAAATTACCATGCTAACATGCTAATAATAGAAAGAAAAAAAACAGAAAGAAGATTGGTTGTGTTGGGAACGCTGTAATGAAATGTACCTCAATCAGCGAGTTACATGCGAACCATAGGTGTGGACTGTGGAAGAAACTTTGTCAGACAGTTCGCACCAAGCACCTTGATTTATCACTGTGTTACAAGCAGCTAGCACAGCAGCTAGTAGTCAGTTTCTTTTACATTCTCTTAGGATGATGTCATCGTTTAATTCATCTTTTTGTTATTTACCTATCTTTAGTATATGTATTAGAATATATTGTTGGCAATCATTTTTGTATACATGTTTTTACAGGTACAGTGCAACCAACATAAGGTCGCGGTCAGATGCGCAAATGAAAGAGTACGACAACAAGAATTAAACTATAATATATATGCATAAGAGTGTGATAAAAGTTGTGTTAGTAGCACCACATTAAATTTTACCATGCTAGCACATATTTTTTATTTTGGTCGTCGATCGCGCACGGATTATAGGGGAGCATGGTAATTTTTCTGAAATTTTCTCTACAAAAATTATAGGATTTTTCTCTCCGTGTATAAGTCAAACAGCTGTTATCATCTTTCACATTATCATAATCATTGAATAAATTAATTATAACATGCATATCTTTAATAAATTTTAGAAAAATTAGGAAAACTTTTATATATGAAATACAAAATCTTTAAAAAAAACATCCCGTAATCATACATCGACGTCCTTTTGATGGACACTATTTCAATACAAACAAAACGACAGTGACTATAAACAAAATAAATACGTCTTATATGTTGCAACAACAAATAAATTAGATAACAGATATCTCACAGCAAGCAATTATCGACAAGTTGTAGTATTGGAGCAGGTAGAGAAGTTCGTTCGTCGTTTTGACGTGTACGTATAATTCTAGGTTTAAAACAGTCTGTATAAGTAACTTGGTCGATTGAATGTATTTGCTATGTATATTTTTAGTTAATCAATTCTCTTAATATTGCTATAAAATTTTCGTACCTTGCCGTAATGTAGTTTTAAGTACATAATTATTCTAAAGTTTTAACTAAAGCAATATAATTTTGAAATATTTCGACATCGCTATTGTAAACATTATGTACAAATTTAGAATTCATACCAAATTAAGGAAAAAAATAATGTCGATGCGAGAGTGTAGCGTTTTTCAATATTTTTCCTTCCATAACATAATATTTCCTAAAGAAGAAAATTTCTGCGCTACACCTAGGGCTGTGGAGAGAAATGGTGGGCCCCGGGAACAAAACACATTTCTTAAATTTCTCCCCAATAAAATAAGTAAGTGACGAACAAAAAAAAAGTTTGTTTTACTTTTTGCCAGGTCTTTACTGTCTGCTGCGGGTTTCCTCTTCGAGCTCGAGCCTCACGGCTGCAACCCCGGCTACCCTACCCTCTCGTCGGACCTGGATACACCTATGTTATAAAAAAAATTATGCATTATCGGGTATAATACAAAACGAATATATGTTGTTAAAAAATCGATAAAGTGCTAGTCTTGGACTTGAGGAATAATTGCTTTTAAACATGGATTTGATGTATAGAAACTGCAGGCAGACAAAGTCTTTCCCCTAACGGATAATTTTTGTAATGACAAAAGTTGTTCCTTACATCGTTGAACAAAATTTTTCCTCTAAAACCAATGGTTCAGGAGAATAAGGATAATAAACCATTAATTGCACTAAAATTTTTCAATGCTGACAATTTTGGCTTAACGTAGAGCTCATGTTCAATATTCGTGACTTTTTAGAATTTTCCGAGCAGTTTTATTGGTGATAAAGGTGGAAGACAGCATTAAGTGTTTTTACCGAAAAATGTTTAAAAAAAATGTACAAAAATATATTGTTGAATCATATACATATATTGTTGAATTCAGCTTTCTTTTGACACCCTACGCCTACACAATCCTTTTTTGTCAAGTTATACCGTTTATACCGTTTTCAAATTTATTTCCAGAATCGAAATTCTACTTTTTATGCTTTACGTCTATAATTGGGCCACCATATATCAGTTTTAAAATATAAAACGTAAAATATGTGGTTCCAAGAAAAATTATCTTATGAGAGATGGATGTACAGACAGCGACCAAAGTAATTCCAGTGTTCGTTTTTGCCAATATTGATATGAAATTGTTATAAATATTTAAAAAAAAAAACAATATTGTTAAACTAAAAGCGATGCCAGATTTTTTCAAAGATTTTATGACACACGTGGAAAGTTTTGTTTTAGAAACTCTCTCTTAAGCTAGACTTCCACGAGTAAGTATCTTGAATTAAAACAAAATCTTAAAAAATAATGTTTTGGCGAGTACCTATTTGCATGTAAGTGTATTTTTACATGGTTTACATGTAAAAGGTCTTGCAAGGGTCTTGTATATTGTTATAAAAACTTGGTCACGGCCGAGCCCTTTAAAAATGTAATTTTTATGTAAGTATACTTGCTCGTGGAAGTTCACACCTGCTATGCTCTGTCCACTTTCAATAACTTTGGATAGAAATAGCTATAGAAATGCATATTCAATTCTACTGCTATCTCTTTCTATGTTAATTTTATTGAAAATGGGCATAGCACAGATGTGAACTAAGCTGTCGATATTGCTAATATGTTTATATACGGCCAAGTTATAAATCTATTTCATGAAATTATGTGCGCACATAATCATTACGCTCACAATCAGAGCAGTAAACTTAATTCTATAACATGTTCATCTATCTATATACCAATTTGTTAATATTTCAAAGGCTTTACTTGTGCCGTTTGAAAATGTTATGAGCGTGTTCCTGACATATACTTATTATCCACTACGGGCAAACAATTAAGAAAATAGCAAATGTGATGAATTAAACAAACCAAATATACATAGAAACAGTGGCGTGCGGTCCATGGTAGCAAGGGTAGTATTGCTTCCCTTAACAAAATCATATCTTTTTGAAAAGGTATCTCCATATTAATACATTTAAGGGGGACTACTAGTGTGAATTTTAAAAAAAAAACTGAAAAATTCTTTTTTGCATGTCTCGATAGTCTATACTTTTGAAAATAACATACTAAAATTTCAAGTGCATATATGAAATAGTTTTGAGTTACAGCTATCCGAAGAGCGGATTCTGATTTTCATTGTTATCTTTGAGGTATTGAGAAATGTATAAAGGATGATAGTTCGGGAGTTTCAGGACGTGGCTGCCCGTAACATGTGGAGAAGCTAGACCCTGGCACATTTAAACGACTTATCTAGTTTTACTATGACCGTTATAGTGCGTGCATCGTAAAAATTCTCAGTGATTAAAATTAAAAAGTAAAGTAAAGAAAAACTACATTTTTTAAATTTGCTGCAGTTATAACTCGAAGACAAATCATTCGATCGATTTGATTCTTATTGCAGCTTCTTTTATATATGTTTCTTCGTACCATGAACCTCCAGTTTTCCGATCGAATAAAAAATGTAATTTTCGCAAGCCAAAACCATCAAATTTTTGCGCAAAATTTGAAACTTTTTTTTAAAAACTCCGCTATTTTGTTAAATTTCAACCTTTTTTTTCGATTGAGGTTCACGGCACTGGCCATACCTCCTAGTTTAATAGGCTTTTTGGTTTTCTTGATTTCAGGCAGTGTGAAGGTCGCTATCATTGCAGCAGTGAGGGAACTTTTTTTCGGAGCCTTGGGAGATCGCGAATAACTCACTGAATTTTCAATTTTTTGGTCCAAAAATTTAATCATGAATTTATTATACATCAACGAATATATCTGGAAAATATTAAAACATTCCATATAGTAGTTTTCTTTAAAAAAATTCCAAAAAATCACCTTTTTTCAGGCGGTCACAGTAGTGGTTTCCCTTAATGAAAAAAAATTATTGATTTTATTCAAGTAAGTAAAATATTGTTTAAAGATTTGACAGAAACAAACAATAAACAAATAATAAACAAGTAATCCCACTTATATGCAGTTCTTTATGGTTTTCTTACCTTTTTTGTGTTCCGTACCAAAATTGGCAAAACGGAACACTTATGTAATCACTTCGGTGTCTGTCCGAGTGTCACAGTCAATCTTCTCTGAAACCACTCAACGCAAAAGTTTAAAATTTAACACGACTTAGGCCACCACACGGGGTGTGGTGGCCTAATTCGAGAGGTGTAGTTGAATTTCGATGCTGGGGGTTAATTTTAGGGGATAATCTGGAAAGTAAAAACTAAGGATGTTTTTGTTACGGTAGTTTTATAGGATGCAAATAAATCGGACTATTAAATAAAATTTATAAGAAAATTTTACTTAAGTGTCAAAATAATTCAGTTGCTTCCTTTATTCTAGACCTCATCGTACGCTACTGCATAGAAAGCATAATATCAAAGTTTTGTTTGAAATGAAACTATTTTGTGGACCATATCGTTGTCGTTGCTTAAAGTATGCACGTACGTGTAAGACAAACATTAGAAGTACTAAGTTTGTACAACTTGTTTGCATAACATAGTTTCAATTTCTTATTTGTATGTTTTGACATAAAATGACACCCTATTCCATAAACTGAGATTTAATTTTCGATTTGTAGTTTTCGGTTAACTTTCCATGAAATTTTGATTACCTACATGTTGAGCTGCACAATTTGAGATTTTGAAATGTTCAAGGTTTAAAATTAGATTTGCCATTTTCGGTCATATTACATCAATTGCTAAGTTTTCTTAAAATATTTCTTAACTTCGCTTAATAATCGTTTAAGTATTATTTGTTTAATTTTACGCTGTTTTGAGGAGTTGTTTTACGTTATAAGAGAAAAAAGGTTGATTGTTGTCCTAGTAGAACCTCTGTAAACCGAATGGCAGTGTCACGCAAAAATTTGTTCGGTTAATAGAGGTGTCCGCTTAATAGGGGCAGAGTAAATAATAGCATTAAATAATGTAGTATTCATAACTAAATTTTTAATTCAAAATTTTTTTAGTTTTTTAATTTAAATTAATTTTTTGAACGAATTTAGATACTTATACAAAAATATAACGTTTACAAATGCCTTGTTACATTAAAATCATTGTTAACAAGTTAAAACATGAACAATTATACCTAATTCATATAGGTATACATACGCACTAGACGTACTTGCGTCCGGTTAATGGAGGTAATAATGTAGGTACTAAATAATATGTCTTCGTCAAAAAATATTGTGTCAGCGTCCGGTTAACAGAAGGTTCACTTAAGAGAGTGCTGAATGCATTAGTTTTAGTATAGCATGCCACCGCCATAAAAACTTTATCCAGTTATAGGACGGGTCCGGTTAAGAGAGGTGTCTGTAATCAACGGTTCTACTGTAGGATACATCGGCAAAGGATCTTTCTAAATTTTACAAAATATAACTTTTTGAAATATGTCACTTTTATGCATTTGCCTCTTCAATTATGAAAGTGTGACTAAGACGATATTTGAAAATTGACGCTAATCTTCTAGGTTATCAAATAAAGATTTACTATGAAACCTCTACGCACAGCTCATGAAAACAGAGCTCAAAATTTTCTATTTAATGACAGCGAAATATATAGTGCGTTCCGTACACAAAAATTTTGTATTTTTGGCCGTTTCTTATTTTAAATGGAATGTGATATTTTTAGTAGTACCTTTTCATTGAAGATATTACGTCATTTGATTCAAACTTGACTAAATGTTTTAATTATTTTATTACAACGAATAGCAACAGAAACTTAATTAATACTAATTCTGTAAGTACTCTCCTTCTGTTTCTACCACACGTGTCCAGTGTTCTTCAAGCTTCTGTACAGTTGTATACCTACCTGTGGTATTACCCTCCTCTATTTTTCTGGCCAGTCGTATTTTTAGCTCTTTCCAGGATTGGAATCTAGTACCACGAAGATTATTCTTTAAAATGCCAAAACAGCCGTAATCGCAAGCTGAAAGATCAGGAGAATAGGCGGAATCAACACACTCCATAATCCCCATTGTCACGAAAGTTTCCTTAATTTTGTTCGATTTATGTGGTCTTGTATTGTCGTGCTGGATCATTTAACTCTTATGATCCTTGCCAGAAAGTCAGGAGTCAATATTCCGACTGAGAAAGTCATGGTAGTAGTCAGCAGTTACATTTTTTGTCGGTTGGTAACAACTCCCAAAAAACGATCCCGTTCCAGTCTACGGCGAGAACAGGCATGCATTTAGGACCAAGAGTATTATGAACAACCAAACTTGGTTGTGGCTCGTTTTTAGTTAGCCAATATTTGGAATGGGTCCGATCCTTTAAGGTCCTCAAAAATACCCAACTTTCATCTAAGGCCAAAATCTGCTGAAGTAGTCGTGGATGCTTCCTCAACAACTGCAGATCATGCTGTGATGTTGCAATTCTAGCTGTTCGGTTTTCTGGGGTCAGTTCATGAGGAACAAATATTGCAAGTTTCTTCCTTAATTTTAAATTATCAGTTAAAATTCGGTGAATAGTAGACTGAGAAATATCCAGTTCCTCGGTAAGCTCCATTTCCGACCCATCTCTCTTGCCTTCAAGTGCCCGCCTCACAGCTTCAATATGTTTGTCACGATTAGGGTGAAAATGGTGAGCACCTCTGCTTTCTCTAACATCCCACGGTTTTCTCGAAAACGTTTTATCGAAGTATATATATCATATTTTTTATTGGTGCCACAAACATTACACGAACACCTCTAGCGATAAAACTAGAAGCCACATTAGGTAAAATATATATTATATACGTTTAATTGGATATATATATATATATATATATATATATATATATATATATATATATCTGGTAAATTTACTTGTTGCTTTTCTCCTTGTTTTATTTATTTAAATCTTGGTATTGGTCTGTCTGGTTGGACCGAGAGAATGGATTTTATTATTGAAGCAAATAAAAATAAATATTGAAAATAAAACATGATTTCCAATACATGAAACATGAATAACCATAATTTACTAAGTGTATTAAAATTTTAAAGAACTTAATTAATTAATTTTTTTTAATAAAAACAAATCACCGGCCACTGAATAATGACTTAAATTTTTAAATTTTTAAAAATAATTTGTCACGTTTTTTCTCCGGTTATTGAAAAAAAAAAAGAAAACACCGGTAATAACCGAGTCAAAAAAATAACCGAAATAAACCGGTTAACCAAAACAGAAAAACCGGTTTTCGGTTAAAACCGGTCGGTTTTTCCCATCCCTACTGTTGAATGCAAATTAATATTGGCTCGTCATACAATATCATATCAATTATCAATATTATAAAATTTAATTACCTATTTACAATTTATATTTAACAAACTATCATATTTACCATGTTATGCATGGTTCTCTACAGACACCGAAAATAACTGTGGTGCAATCACTAAATACCAGAGAGAAATACTAATTTCCGTCTTTCATATTCGATATTCAACTATTTTCCAACTGCTTATCATCGAGTATAATGAATTCGGTATAGATTATTGCAGTAGTTACACAATTATTTCTCATATATTACACATACGCATTTATATGAAATTTGGTGAAAACGTTGGAAATCCCAAACCCTTGGATAAGTTTTTTAGTCACACAAGCCCGATTGCCGAACTCCCAGAAAATAAACTGTTTGCTAAAATTTGCCAAAATTCAAAAGTTTTTAAATTTTTTTTTTTTTTTTTGATCATAGCAAAGAGTGAAAAAAATCATATAGTACGTTTTTGAATCACTTTCCCTTGTAAGCGGGTTTTTAAGATAAAAACTGGACAAAACATTTCATTGGTTATTTCATCGTAGGTAAACACGATAAAAGTTACACAAGTTTTTATTGGTAAATTAGCCGATTTCAAACCTGTAGTAATGAAATATTTAATAACAATTTGTAATAAATTAACCTATTCGTTAAATTATTTTACCGTATTATATTCGAGTTACGTTTTTTTTCTGAATGAATATGCATTTTTCACGATTCTAATTTATTGCCTAAAAGCCATTTAAGTGAACGGACTGTCAGCACAAAAGGCACTCTAGTTACACTGTCGTGTTTTTCTTACTTGACTTTTCTTCTTATTAAATAGATAGGCAACAAATGTTCGTTAGATAAGCACAAATTTATTCGAAAAAATTTAACCGTCTCCTGCAATAGTAGGAATAATGAAAAGAGGATTTCTCTGTTTTTGTTAAGTTCGTACACTACGTACATAAAATTTAAGTATATATATTCTGAATAAATTACAATACAAAATATATTTACAATTTACATATATTAGAAATTGAGTTTTAGATATTTTTGAGAAGTACATCTGCTTTAAGGATAAAATGTATTATTTACTATCTAGACAGAAGTGCGGAGAAGGTGTGGAGTTTATTTTTTAAATTTCATTATATTTCTGCTCATGAATCATTTTTCACGTTTATAGGTAAATACACAGACTAAGTTAATTTATTTAGATATTTTAATACACATAAAAATACGTTTTATAAGGTTTATATAATTTTAGGTAGACATATAATTTGCGAATTCCAAGTTGGAAAAAGTGGTAAGTATACTATCAAAAATTTGTAAATACGCAGGCTTTATACAGACAATTCCAGACAGTAGAATAGATAATAGTATAGCAATAAAGGAAAAGAGATTTTCTTATACGACTGCGAGTAAAAACCAAGAATAGAGGAGACAATAAGTGCCTACTATATAATATTACAGAGAGTAAGACAATAGAAAATGTGTATTTTTTGTAGACTATGCCGAATAAATACAACACAGGCAAGCCCCCTATAAGTATTCATAATTTATATGTATCATAATTTTATTATGTCTAACAGAAAGGAAACAATGGCAGTTTTTTATTTTAACAGAAACAAGGAAGATTTTTTATTTTTAGAATTACTTCCCAAGAAGCTACCAATTTTAAATTTTAGTCACATCAAGTAATCTTTATGAGACCTGTACGGTTATTTAGCGAGAAGGAGTGAATGCTTCGTCTAACTTTTCGTGTGTTTCAAATCTAACGATCACAAAAGACAGTGAGCATAATACTTATCGAAGAACTAGCACTTTGCATGTTGCAAGACTCAGTCTTGAAATACGACTTTTCAGTTTAGGAGAGCTGTGTAGTACTTACTTATTGATTTATACTTATCACAATTTTTTTATTATCGTTATTTAATATAGTATATTATTAACCTTATACCTACCTATTCAAGTATAAGTATTATTTGATGATAAAATATAAGAAAATTGATTATTTTCAAAGTAGGTACCAATAAATTTTAATTATTTTTAATCTATTAAATTTAATTGGTCGGTGTTATTTAGTATCTAATTTAAAACATTTACCAGTTTAAATTGAATAATTTTATTCCAGGAAATAAATTTGATACGAAAATTCTGATACGTTAAATATGAAAATCGAATAATTATACGAAAAGAGATAATGAAGAAATCATAGAATTAATCACATTTATTTCAATTAAAATTTTAATAATTAAATAGAATTGAATTAAGGTAAACATGAATTTTCCATAACAAATAATGAGCTTTTATTTTATATTATTAAAATACATCTATATATATATATATATATATATATATATATATATATATATATATATATATATATATATATATATATATAGGTATGAATATTATTGTATTATGTATGAATATATACGTATATAATATGTAACATCGGTAACATCGGAAATTATCACAAGACAGATAAATGTATATACAGTGATGTATAAAATAAAACGTCGTGAGCAGCGGGGCCCCACCACGGAATTCGAATATTTCCCTTTATCTTCGGTATTGAATGTCTACAAGCGAAATGTGATTGAAAGTCTACAAGCGATTTGTCATTTTGGTGGTTTCAAAACTGATGATGAGTGTCCGGCTGATCAGGGGTTTAAAACAAGGTTTTAAGTTTTTAAGGGCTGAATCTCAGTAAATTTCAATTTTATGCCGATAGCAGTTAACAGGAAAAAAGCCAACACAATTCGCTTATGCGCCAATTGCCTTTGTGTTTTATTTTTTAAATATTAAAAAAGGACTTTAAATAGTAAATTGGAAGGCATTTATTAAGATATTTTTTCTTTCCAAAAAAATCCAATATTTCTATTTTATAAAGAAAAATCCAAAACTCCTACTTTATAAACAAACAGTGACTTAAATAACATTTTTAAATTACTTAATATTTATGTATTGCATTATCTATTGCATTTGTTATAAAAACCCTTTATAAATTTGTTATAAAAGTAAGTTCATTTTTTTTTTAAATTTTTAAAATTACTATACGCCTACTTGTATTAGAATATAAATAAACATTTAAAACACATTTAACAATACCATTGAATTCCGATGTAAAAATGGGAGAAGTGGGGGAAAAGTAATATGGAATCCTTAAAAGGCACTAGCTGGATACTAATTCAATACACGTACAAAATTTCAGCCCTCTAGGCTTCCTTAGAGAGTCTCTAGAAGTGTTAGAAAAAGAGCAAAAACGTCAAGGAAATATTGGCGTAAAAATCGTGGGGGTAAGGATTAAAAGTTAAAACCTCCAAAAAGCAGTGGCTGGCTATTAACTTAACCTGTGCACAAAATTTCATCCCTCTAGGTTCATTTGGGGAGATTTTGACCCGAGCGAAATTGTTAAAAAACAAGAAAAATAATTTTCTTTTTGGTATAAAAATGGTGGGGGTAAGGGTTAAAAGTTGAGACCCCCAAAAGGCACCTCCTTGATACTAACTTAATCCGAATACAAAATTTCTGCCCTCTAGGTTTATTTGGGTGCGAGTGGTACTATGCGAGTGGTACAAACTTCAAAAACGTCAAAAAAGCATGAAATTGTAACTTAAAAACGGTGGTGGTGGGGGTAAAATATTAAAACCTCCAAAAAGCAGACCCCAAGTACGAACTCTATCAACATACCAAATTTCAACCCTCTAAATTAATTCTGGGGGACTGTGGGCCTGTAAGATCCAGCAAAAATAATTTTTTCCCCTTCTACTCCCTCCAAATCATCCTAGGAAGCTGAATTTTGGATATGTTGTAGGTAATTTACCGAAACATTATTTCCAACCGGTTTGGAAAAGTTTTATTGTTTTGTTGCCCCCCACCACCCCCTAAAGTTTGGGTCGGATCCAAAATTTGCGCAAAATTTGACCCCACTTTGATAGTACGAGGTGCCTCGAAAATGAGCCCCACTTACCAAATTTCAGCTCTTAACTTCCATAGGGGGGTCCTACACATATTAAAGATATATATATATATATATATATATATATATATATATATATATATATATATATATATATATATATATATATATATATATATATCAGATATTTTTTGTACATAATCGTATTTTACGGATCCGAAAACGGATAGCGCCCCTACTCTCGCCTCTCGCCGTTCTTATCGTATAGCCTGTATAAGTCTAATTTTTTCAGTTGAAAAATTCGACTAAAGATGTCTTTTGTACGTAAGTAAAAATTTTTCAAGTAGCTTTTCTTTAACTTTTTTTTTATAATAATGATGTTAAGTTGACGTTTGAAATTACTGGCTTAGAATAAAGAATTTTTAGCAAAAGAAAACTGTCAATAAAACGGTAGTTTTATCTTAATGTCTTGATAGAAAACATTCAATTCAGTGTGATAACCCAAAATGGGAATGTTTCAAGATTGATATGTCTATATATTTTCTTTTTTTTTGTTATGTTTATCCTTTCTAATACAATGATCTATGTATGTGCGAATATATTGTATATGTCGACGGACGATCGTATACTCAGGCAGATCATGATGTGCCTAGTTATATACTGGCATTTCGTGAAACGACGAGATTTCATAAAATTCCTAATTAAAAGTCAGCCATTTTATAAAAAACTATATGAGGCAGATTGAATAATATTTGTCACTGGGTGATATTGCTAATTTAAAGTATAATGCCGGTAGGCATTTTAGAAAATGAATATTAACATTCTACGGTTCGCGTTTTCAGCATCGCGATCAGTGATCACACATGTGTGCGAATTACCGCAAACAACTACCGACCAGTAATCAACACGACAAATACACTTTTGTGTGACCCCGGGTACACACTGAGACGAACATTGTTAGCTAACACAGTTCGCTAACATTGTTCACTAACATGTTCGTTTGATTTCTGTTGTACTAACATTTTTAAATAACATTTTTGTTAACAAAAATGTTATTTAGCGTGTTATTATGTTTCCCATTGACGAGCGGTAAACTTCAAAGAGTTTGAATGTTAGCTAACATTTTTTAATGAAACAAAATATTTGTTTTGTATTTGAACAAGTTTATTTTTTATTTTTTATGTATTTGTATAATTTATATTTGCTATAATTTTTATTAAGAGTTTTTATTTTTTTATTTATTTATTTATTTTTTTTTATGATTTGCGGTTTAATGTTTATTTAAAAATCTGTTTTAGACATTCTGTAGAAGTTTCTGATTTTACTTGCATCTTGAATTTGCAAATTATTCCGTAATTCTAAAGCTATACAACATTATTACAAAACACTTTATATCCACCATTGGCGCTTTTTTTTCTTCTTTATTTTGATATCCAAAATAGAGATAACGCTGAGAATTTTTATATCTTATTCCCACCTACACCCGAAGTTGATTTGCCATTCCACCCGAAATTTCCCAATCCTGAAAAAAGTCAAATCCCGATAAGTCTCAGTTCCACCCGATTTATCAGTTTTAATCCAATTCCCAAAGGAACTAGATTCTTGCTTCGATTACCACCTTTAGTGCTAGTCCCAATCCCGTGAAAATTATATGTTCCCGTTCGTTTCTAACAAAACTCAATCCTTTCTCGTTTCCCGGCCGATTGATATGTCCAATCAAAAATCAGACTTACAATACCATAACGTCGTCATCACTACTTGATATTTTTTTATATCAATAATGAATAAAAACATATAACAACAATAAAATACCAAATGTTGTAAAAAAATTGAAATTTAAGTGTGTACATTCATGTTAGCTAACTTTGTTAATTAACAAATGTTCAGAAACATTGTTCGCTAACAAAAGTTAGCTAACATTCGTGTTAGCTAACAATGTTTGTCTCAGTGTGTACCCGGCATGATGATATCTGTAAATATTTATAGACGGATAATACATAAAAATATAATTTTATATTATCACTTGTATTTTTTTTTTTTTTTTTTTGTAATTGTATTGACATGGCTATCTACATGTAATAAAAGTATTTAATTGTTTGTTTCCTTATAGCTTTTTTTGCCATTATCAGTGTGTTTGAATTTTATTATTTTTGTTAAAAATGTGTTTGTTTACAGTTAAACATGTTGAATCATATCGTTAACTGATTGATTAATATACGTTTTTTTTTTTTTTAAATTCTTTAAAAATATTGTCGGTTTCTGGGGAAGATTGCCGTAAAAGTGCCCGGACCGTATAGTGTTAAACATCTTACAATATTAGACGTTGAGAGTGCTTATGGTTTTACTGTCATATCACTCATATCATTAATAAGCAAGAGAAAAATTTTGAATTTGGAAATGGATAAATTGCAATACACAAAAATTAGATAGAAAAAGTATGTCAAAGCAAAAATATTATTGTATTTAGTATTTATAAATTGGAATAGTTGATTAAGAGTTGATTAAGATCATTTTGGGTACTCTGTACACAAACAATTAAATTCAAAAAAAGACGAACTTTCCTTTTGTTGGGAGAATTGAGAAAATTTTTGTTTTCTTTTTAGCATTTCCCTTTGCTGGAAATTATGCATAATCACCGTTGAAAAATTATTTAAAAAAATATTGGAAATATATTTGACATTTTATTATTTAAATGAGGTTTTTTCCAATTTCAGAATATATATATTTTATGTTAACGATTTGCCTACCAATGATTGGTCAAATTGTCAAATGATAGAAGTCAACAGATCTGGCTGACATTAGTTAGGAATTTCATGAAAAGATGCCATTCCTTAATCTGGATAAGCACATTATGATCTGCCTGATTCGCCAGTCGGCTGCGACATCTACATATAGCAACTTATAGAGGATCAGGATGAACAGGATGCAAAAGTTTTCTCTTTAGATAACATTCAGGTACCTACATGGTTGGATTTGTTGGCTTGATTTATGTACAATTTACTTTTATTTATACTGTTATTTTTTACAACGGAGTTATTAAAGAAAAGCGGTCGAGGGCAAGCTTTATTTTGCCGGATATTTTATATATATATATATATATATATATATATATATATATATATATATATATATATATATATATATATATATATATATATATATATATCTGATATATATCTGAATATATATGATATATCTCTGAAATTTATAAGGACATGTAGTTTTTTAAAGTGGTTATTGGAGTTCAATATTTTACGTGACATTAATTTCCTGTCAAACAAATTTTTTTTTTTGGGGTTTTAAATATACGGATGTTTTACCTTACAGTGAATTTTCGAATGTTTTTAAATTTTTGGGGTTCTGAAAAACAGTTCTCAAAATCTTTGTAATTTCATTAATTTTGTCCATCCATCAGTTTTACAATTCTTACATCTTGCGGCCTATGAGCATGGAATTTTACTGGGATATGCTACAAGTGTAGATCGCAATTAATATATAACAAAAGGCAAGAAAACAATTGCTATAGATTTATTCCGGTATATCGTAAAGTAGAGTTAAAATTGGTTTCACGTTGTAACGAAATAGAACCTCCACCATCGTGATTAACGTATTCTGTACGTATATTTGTATTTTCCGTATTGATTTCCATAAATTTCCGTTTAGATTTCCATAGTTTTCCGAATGATCAAAGTGAAATCATAGTTAACGATTAGCGATGAAATAATGCCATTGACACAACAACGCAGTTATGTCAATTGCATAGCTTGAAAGTCTGACTAGTGAATTTGTTCAGATATTCATTTCAGCGGTTGTGTTAATAAGGTTGTGTTAAGTTGCGCCTAAAATGTCATTTGGTTTGCTAGTAGAATAATTTATGACCTTGTTTTGATTCAAATTTCTAAGAAACACAGGCTATTGCAAGCATAGAAATTTGATTATTTGTTAAAGTTTAAATAATAATTCTGTCCTTTTCCTCCCTATAGATTTTATCCTTTTTTAGATCTTTCTGGAAGAAATAATTTAATATATTTCGGGGAAGGAAAAACAGAATAGAATTCAATTGCGTTTAGAGATTAGAACAGAAAACATCGTTTCGCGAATATCGAATAAGCGTGCCATCGGTGCTAATATACTGTTAAATATTTATAACTAATTTCGTTTATCGTTTATCGAATACAAAGTATATAAATTAAATATAAAATCGTAAACTATCGTCAAAAGTTGTCGTCGTTAAATATAATTCGCAATCCAAATAAAAAACTAAATTTTGCAAAAGTGTTGTAACCGTCGTAACGGACTTTATTTACAAGTTAATTAAATAAAATAATTAAAATTAAAACGTGTTGTTAATTACTTGGTGAATCACACCTGCGACCGCTGGATTAGAATTCCAATCCTCTGCAAGAAAATAAGTAATAATACGAGTACTCGAGCGCAAAATTGGCAATAATACCTGGCATCCCGAAACTAAGAAGAAAATCCGAACATTGCCAATAAAATCGTGTCGGGAAGTTTCCTTAACACTTCGCCACAAAACACTACGCTTCAATGTACCACATCGTTTGAGATATTGTTAGAGAATATTCCTAAAATGAAGTGGATATTTCTTTTACCACTTTTCATTTTCGAGCTCCGTTTGTGGAATATTAAGCTTTAAGTTGAGGTTAGTTTTGTGGGTTACCTATAGTATATAAGCTATGTTAGTTTTTAAATTATGCACTGTAAGTTTAAATGATGTAACTGTTGATAACATTAAGGCCTAATCCACACTATTGTGCCGCTTTTAGTATGCTCCCGTTACGCTCTCAGTTCGATAAAATATTCTTACACAAGAAACAAGGAGTGTATTCACATCATCGCTACGATTCAAGTACAATTTCAGTCGCTGTCCAATCTCGGTCCAATACGGACACCACTTATTGTCAGATACATACGACTCTCCCATTACGCAATCCACTGGGGCCACTGGAGGAGGTACTGTTAAATGAGAAAGTCAAAGGTCATAGGCATCAATGTTACTGATTTATATATTTACATTATTTACTGTTACAAACTATTACTTAGATGACAAAATTTCAATACATCAATTTTTATCATTGTTTGTTTTTTAAGGGGGGGGTAAGGTTTTAAACGCGAAAAAAAGGCATATTTTCATGATTTTTTTTTGGAGATATGAATAATGTTGGCGTATTTATTTTATATACACGTTATAGTATAACATCTGAAGTATCTTTGAAAAAATTTTCAATTACAAATATCGATAAATAAGTCCGTGACAGCCAATTTCCGGAGGCGCCTCGAAAAAAAGTTGTTTTGCGGTGAACATCATAACTTGGTACCGGATCATCCGAGACAAAAAAATCGAAATGCGTTTAAAAGGCGATATGTTTCCCTAGGGAGTCACCAAGAGTTTTTTGTATTTTTTCAATTTTGTTATTTTTGGCAGCATTTTGAAGTGAAAAACGCAATTTTTGCTAAAAATTTCGGTTAATTTTTTATTATAAACTGGGAAAAAATAGCAAAAAAAAAAAAAAAAAAAAAACTCGACCTCATTACCTGTTGATTTATGTGTAGAAACAGTGTACAAAATTTCAACAAAATTGGTGAAGTAGATTTTGAGTTATGATGTTCACGGACTTCAAAAATGTTGTTTGCGAGAAAATGGATTTAAAGTTTTTTATACTCAAAAATCCAAAACTAAGCATCAATAAAATGATATAATTTTTTATACTTACGCGGGTAATTATAGTAAGTATTTGTTTTGTATAAGATTTGTAAGTATAAAATTAAAGTAAATTTTATACTCAGCAGGTAGGCGCGTCGCGCAGCTACCAGACAGGTATAGAAATCGAGCATGAGGGCCGGTCGCTTGAAACGCTGTATCTTCATTAGTTTTGCTCGGATTTACTTGAAATTTTGACACAACACGCTCGACATGTTGTACATTCAGAAAAAAAATTTAAAAAAAAAATGCAAAAAAAAATTTTAAAAACCTTACCCCCCCTTAAGGGGATATTTACCAATGAAAAAAAACATCAAAAATAGGCGATTTTACTTTTCTATTTTCTCGGCGTAGAATTAACGTATGAACTTCAAATTTTCAGTGAGTAAAGATAAAGGTAATAAAAAATGTTATTAGGAAGTAGAATTTCAAATTTCCATTTTTAAGTGGGTGAAAAACGAGTGTAAAAAGCATCAAATATAGCCTTAGTTTCAGTGAAATTTACCAACGATTGGAAAATTTTAAAAAAAATCTGATTCCTAATAACATATTTTATATGTTTTAAGAATGTAATTTTGAAATAAAAATTACTCTTGAGCTACCCATTACCGCGTAAATAGAAAAGTAAACTTAACATTTGTGGACATTTTTCTGATCTATTTATATTTAAAAATATGTCTTCTCTTTATTTTCGTTATACCAAATATAATTGAAATCGGAACAGATATATTTAAACTTTCTTTAAATGGGGTAGTCATCTTTTTATTTTCTGTCTAAATTTCAAACAAATGTGACAATAGTAAAAATATAATAAAGGACCTTGAAGGCCTTGTTGAGAAAAACGTTATAAAAATACATGCAATACGTTTTATGAATAAGTAGACAATGTTATATAATTGTAGGGACCCGTAAATTGTAATATTTTGATTTTAAAAATTTATACCATAGCACAACAATTTCCCTGGATTTTTTGATTTTTCGGTACCTTGTCTATAAAAATTGAAACTTTTTATGAAATTTGTGAAGAAAAGTATAATAGACAGTCTCGGAAATTTAAAGGGTAAAATTAGTGACGGATTTACCAGCAGGCTGAGTAGGCTGGAGCCTAGAGCGGCAGATTTTAATGGCGGAAAATTTGGGCCAAAAAGGGCGGCAAAATGTAGAATTTGTTTTTTGTTTTTCTTTTTGCTCGTCACTTACGTTTTTTAAGAAAGGCGGCCGATTTTAGGGGCGGCAAATTTGGCAAAAAGGGTAGCAAAAATTTTTTTTTAGCTTTTCAGGGGCGGCATTTTTTATTGAGCCTAGAGCGGCACTTAGAGTAAATCCGCCACTGGGTAAAATTTTTTTCGCAAGTCACGTTATTTAGAACAATTTTAATTTTTTTTCTAAGTTTCTTATTAGAAATGAAAAATTTTTGAAATTTTCTAGCAAGGTGGGAGTCGTAGGATACATCTAGTCGGCAGTCGATTTTTCTTAGATTGGCATCACAGTGGCTGGAGGTGACTTGAAATAGAAACTTTTTGCCCTGGGAGGAACCAGGCGCAAAATTTCGAAAAATTTTATTAAATATAATTTGTAGAAATTTTAATTTGGAACAACTTTCTTAGAAATGGTTTTTTTCATTGGCTTTTTTTGCTAAAAAAAATTAAATTCAACTTTTATTTGATGCATATTCAAGCTACAGAATAATAAAAATTGCATACACAATATTAAACTTCTTTTTACTGGACAAGTGGGTTTTTTTTTCTGTTATATCTTTTGCCATTTCTATCTTTGACATTGATTATAAACGATTTACTCGTATTTTCAGTCAAGTAAAGCTTCGCCCGACCTGCGAGCGAACGTATCATGCCTCATAATGACTGTAAAATTTAATTGCACTACTTAACTCAAATTCAAACTTAAGTGGTTCATAATTTCTGACCAGTAATAGTTAAGTAGATATTGGGTTTCTACAAAAATAATTTCATATGAGTTTAGGATAATATCACCTTTTCTTTTTATGTCAAACACCATAATATAATTATTTTATAATTCCACAAGTATTGCGAGCAATGATACGAGAGACCGTACCGGTCGAGCTAATACTTAAGATTACAAAAATTAAAAATATCCAATCTTGAACTAAAACTTATATCATGCTGTGAGGGACTATTGTGTAGGAGAATACCACATAAATATGTATATGTATTAAATTTCACATCCTTCTAAGATTCATTGTATATGCACATGTAAAAAAGAATAAGATATACTGTCACCTTAAACTTTTATATTTACATCTTTTTTCCTTAAATATTTTCAGTATCATTAGAATATTGTTATTGGCGGAAATAAAATTTTAAATAAGACAAGCAATACTATATTTACGGAAGTTTTAATAAGTCTGTTCTTTTTTAAAGTGTATGTCAGAATTTAAAAAAAATTTTCCTGAATTCTGTGTGCGGTAGAGATAGCATCAAAATGTTAAAATCCTCAATTTGCTGTTTTATTTTTTGAGAATATATCCTTAATACAAGATAACAGCAGGTAAAAAAATAGAGAAGACGCCAACCATAGTTAAATTGTAAACAAATACTAACACACTCAAACATATTTGTTTTGTAACACTGACGAGTGCCATTATACACATGGCATAATTGTTAAATCAGAGCGTGCCTTATGGGGGCTTGGTATGTAATATGTTACTGTTAAACTTGCTTGATTATGGTCATATTGATCGAAACATGTCATAAGAATTTAAAATAAAAGTGCTTTATTTATTAATAGTAAATATGGAAAACACAGTTAAAATAAACATAAATAAAAAAAAAAAATATGGAATACCATAAAATAACGCTCAAATTTATTCAATTTATAACCAAATTATCACGCAATTGATCCCCATTGTAATATTGTCGAATTTATAATTTATCTATTTTTATAATAAATCGTAAAAAATATATTTAAATGTCTTATATTTTATCCTCGAACGCTGTGAAAATTTCTACCACTGTGGAAAACTGACAATGAGTCACTGTGTATACAATATGAACTTGGCGAATTTTATCGCCAAGAATAAAAGAATAAAAGAATCGTAAAAAAAAAAAAAAATTGAGAAATACATTAATTAAGTCTGTCTAGGAAACTTAATCGAATATGAAAACAAATTTTATATAAATACAGACATCGAATAATTTTTTTCAAGACAGAAATAATAATTAAATTTTATATATTAGGTATGTGTTCGTTCAGATAATCCTATTCTATAGTAACTGATAAAATTAAACCCATAAAAAACAGATAAATCTTAATAAAAAGACGATGAACAATTACGTATAAGTACTTAATTTTCTTCAAACTCAATGTAGGTAAAATTTATATTTGTAATAAATATTTTATTGTTTTAAAAATTTTCAGATTCGGACTTTATTAAGTACTTACAAAGAGTTTAGGGAGAAGATTTTGATAAGTATTTAATATTCTTTTTTTCAACTTTCAATCCTTTTATTGTGGGAAAGTTATCTTTTAATATATATAGTTAAATATGAAAGAAAAAGATACTCTATAGTTTAAGGATATATGCAAGAAAAAAAAATTGTAGGAATCACTTAAGTTTGAAATATGTTTAACGATTAGAAATAGACGATTCTGCATCGATTCGAAAAAAGAAAATTGTTTATCACCGACTTTGTACCGGAATTAGATCAGTTGCGGATGCATTTAGGTACAAAATTTATCATGTTTTACTGAAATATCGGTAGCAAAAAATTGTTTTATATGTTAAATAATTTTACTTATTTATATTATTTTTTAATGCCAAAAAATTGGTTCCACTAGGTTGTTTTTTTCGTAAAGATGAAAATAAAAATTAGAGATGGAAGTTATTAAATTATTGATTAATTGATATAATTGATATAATTTTTCCTAAAGTCTCTACACATTTTAAAATAAATGTTGTCAAATATCTGACTTGGCATACATCCTTAAATATATAAGAAGAATACGAGCCTTTGCACTTTGTTTTGCTCATCAATAAAGTTAATGAATTAATGGTTATTCAGGTTTTTCCTATACTGTTAGTTTTATATTAGGCATAATTATATAAACTAGCAGCCTATCCTGGCTTCGCTCACGTGTCTATTTTGTTTTCATTTTGATGTTTTATATAATTTCCTACATACACATTTTATATTTTACAACTGCTATTTACTATTTGCTACTTTAGTAATCCTTAATCAATACGACTTTATTACCCAGTAATCCATAATCACTATGACATTACTACCCAGTGGTCCAAAATCACTGTAATCTTACTACCTAGTGGTCCACAATCACTATGACCTTAGTACTCAGTCGTCCATAATCACCATGATCTTACTATTCAAGTTTCGTTTAGCTGTTTACTTCAAGATTTTTTTGGGTTCATAGTATTCTGTCGGATGACTTTGACCTCATGTTAATTTCTTTCATAATTTAAAAGTATTTTGTGAAAAATCTTTTAAGACCGATTTAGCAGTTCATTTTAGACCCTTTTTGAGTCCCTACGGTCCAGAAGACATCACAATCTGTATGAGTCCAAGAGACATCATAATCTGTATAACAGTAAGAAATTTTCAAAGTTGGTTCAGTACTTCTTGACTTTACTTCAAACATAGAAACAAATTTTCTCATTTTCTCTCTTTATTATATTAGTAGGCATAGAATATATATATATATATATATATATATATATATATATATATATATATATATATATATATATATATATATATATATATATATATAAATCTCATGTCACAATGTACGGCTAGGCTAAACTGCGAAACTACTGAACCGATTTTGATCAAATTGGGTAACTATATATAATTTGGTCCAGCTTAAAAGATCGGATAGTTTTTTTAGTCTAACCGTAGCAGAATTTTTAGTCTAACCGTAGAAATTTACGAAAACCGCAAAATATCAATTTTTTATTACTGTATACAGATATCTGTGGGATAATTTATAAAAAAAATCATGCAAATTAATTTGTTGCTAAGCATTTGGAGAAAAATAATTTTGGAATTTTTGTAAGTATTAATAAGTATTTCTATAGAAACCACCAATAATATTTTTACCTGCAACTACTATGAAATTACTTATCTACTGTGCAAAATACTATTTGTATCCTATAAAGGAATAAACAACTGAGCAAATTCCGTACACATGAAAATTAGATGTGCTATAAATATATGAATATGACGAAAATATGAAAATATGAATAATACTTTAGAGTCGTCGAGCGAGTGAAGCGAAGCACATAAGGAACTGATTTTGTACAAAATTTCAGAATATCAAATTTAAATGAACGTGTGGTCACATTGTCCGTCAGTTACACCAAATAGGGCGCAAATTAAAAAGCTAAAGAAATTTGATAATTTTTACTTAAGTACTGTTGAGATCTCTGTGAAAGATGAAAGTGACGTTGAAATGGTTTCCCATGGCCTTGGTGATTTGAAGGGCGTAAAATAGAAACAATATCCATAATAAGTTCTTACGGTACAGGTACCCATACAAAGTTCTTACGGTGCGGAAATTAGCCATGCTAATAACATATGAAGATAGTTATTTTAGAGTCATTGGACAAGCAGGGTCAAGTGCTATAAATGATTGATTTTGCATAGAATTTTGGAATATATGATTGAATTGACCTACAAATTTTACCTATAATTTAATCTAGGTTGTGTAGACACCCGGTAGATGGCGCTGTGTTTCGATTTCTAGATTATACATTCTATTCCACGTCATATTTGCTTATGTTCACGATGTCAATGATTTTTATAATTATACTGTGTATTGTGTTATAATTGTGCAGTGTATCGTTTGAAATGATAAGAAAAAATTAATTCAATCAATTACATACAACTACTGAGGTACAGCAACGCGTGGCCGCGTCAGTTAGTATATACATAAAATTAAAAAATATATGTATTAGTTTTTAATAAGATTATTTTTCTTTCCCTTTACATATCCGTTAAATAGAATTTCTTGTCCTAAATAAAAAATTAATTTTTTCATAAAATTTGTATTTTTATATATATATTTAGTCTGTATTTACATATTTCTATTGTAGATAGGTATATACTATCGCGGAGTCTTCTTGTGTAAGAACATGAGGCCTACAATTTTGTTCTGACTACTCAGCATATGCAAAAGGATCTTGCTGGCGATTACTTTTATAACTTCATCGACATTCGTCTTCATCAATCTAAAGTTGAAAACAGGAAAAAATGTTGGGATCGGATACGATAGAGATGGGCTAGTTGTTATCGACGTATCGATGTACACTACCGTCCAAAAGTTTGGAAACAAACATATTTTTGTAGATCACAAATTTTCTTTCCAGACATTTTAACACTTTTAACAAATTAGTTTGTAATTAAAATAAATTAGTTCGTATCACAATAACAACTAAAAATTCTAAAAGCTTTTACCTCTTTTGTCGGTTGATCAATGCACGTGTTTTATTACCGTCTCGTTAATGACACAACAAACAACTGTTCTCTTACAAAAGCTCCATAACTGCTGAAGAATCGTTCTCCATTTAGTGCAGCATAGCTCTGGACATTCCTAAAAGATGAATGGGAAAATTGGAGAAAGAATATTTTGATAACTTCTAAACAGGATAGCTAGAATTTGTGAACAGGGCCGTGGAAAAAATGACCGACCCCGGGAATACAGAATATCTCTTAAAAATTTCTCCCCAAAAAAGTAAGTGACTAGCAAAAAAAAAAGTTTTTACTTTTTCTCGGACGCCTGTCGACTGTTACGGGTTCCCTCTTCCAGCCCGGGCCCCGAGGCTACAACTCCGGCTACTACACTCTCTCGTCGGGCCTGTTTGCGAACAAGTCATCAAGAAAAGCGGTGGTTGCTTTGACGAAGCCAGAATCTAATATTCAAGCCACAAATTTGTAGTAATATTAGTATAACTATAAAAATACCCCTGTCGCAGCATCCTGCATAACATAGCGAATTTTCATTTATAAAAATTCCTTTTTTCTCGGAAACTAGTTGACATAGACAAAAAGTTTAAAGACATTTTTTATATAATTTTTTCTTCTCTTTTAAATAGTGTAAAAAAATTTCGCAAAAAATTTTGAATAAGTGGAAATTTTGGCAAAAAACTAATTTTTTGCAAGAACAAAAACCATGTTCCTGGTATCCGACGTATCTGGCTGACGAACTCATCCAAGGGTTTGGGACTTCCAATGTTCTCACCAAGTTTCGTCAAATTGGATATTTCGTTCGAGAGTTATCGCGCGGAAACACACACACACACATATACATATACATATACATATACATATATATATATATATATATATATATATATATATATATATATATATATATATATATATATATATATAAATTTTAGTGAATATTATTTTCGGTTTCTAGGGACCTCAGGGACCTCAAAACAAATTTCTGCCGTAGTCCCGGGCTCAGGTCGCGTCATAACAGTGGCTGTAATAACTGAATTCCATTCTGGAAATTCGCTAATATCAATATATCGATACATAAACACGCATAAAACATTAGTTTATCCAAAAATAATGGTGGCCAGCAAAAAAGTACCTTCTAAATATGTTTTCATGTTAGTTTCAATAAAATTTTAATAATTTCTCCGGGCTCCTTCAAATAAAACATCATTTTTAAATTCGAAATTTTCGGCGACAAATTTTCGGTATTTTTATGAAAAAATATCAATATTTCGATATATTGATATTTTGGTCTATCCCTAAGGGAACGGAGAGATAGGGAGACTAGTTTTGTACCACCTAAAGATAAACTGTTTCCCGCAAATTAAAAAATAAGCTAGTTTCTTTTATCCCCGTTATATTATTGTGGGACACACTATGTTCACATATTACAGGTATATATATGTAGGTATGTATCAGAATAGGTACTTTATTTGTTATTACCTTTTTGGGTTAGATATTTCACGTAATCCAAAGTAAATGCTGAACTTTATTAAATTTTATTTGTTGAAATGCGAGAATATTTGTAATTGATTTGAAATTTTGAAAATGGTGAATGGAGAGATAATTTAAATTCCATTATGATAACAATAAGCGCTATGATTGAGTGACTGGATTGCTTTTATGTCGCTAAATTATGTCCTTTTGAGAAATATAGGAGTGGAGAAATACCAAATATTTGAATAAATTACAAAATATATGAAAATAAAATAGTTCAATTCTCTTTACGGAAATTCGTTTAAATTAGAATTGCCTCTAGTAATGGCGTAGTTGTTATTTGGTGTAGTATTTGGAGTTATTCAAAAATTTGTTAAGAAGGGTCGGTACAGGTACAATCAAACGTACAGTTCATAAATTAATAAAAAATATTCAATATTTAAGGGGGGGTAAGGTTTTAAAAGCGAAAAAAAGGCATATTTTCATGATTTTTTTTTGGAGATATGAATAATGTTTGCTTATTTATTTCATGTACGCGTTATAGTATGACATCTGAAGTATCTTTGAAAAAATTATCAATTATAAATATCGATAAATAAGTCCGTGACAGCGAATTTCCGGAGGCGCGTCGAAAAAAAGTTGTTTTGCGGTGAACATCATAACTTGGTACCGGATCATCCGAGACAAAAAAATCGAAATGCGTTTAAAAATCGATATATTTCCCTAGGGAGTGACGAAGAGTTTTTTGTATTTTTTCGATTTTTTTATTTTTGGCAGCATTTTGAAGTGAAAAACGCAATTTTTGCTAAAAATTTCGGTTAATTTGTTATTATAAACTGGCAAAAAAATAGCAAAAAATAAAAAAAGCTCGACCTGATTACCTGTTGATTTATGTGTAGAAACAGTGTACAAAATTTCAACAAAATTGGTGAAGTAGATTTTGAGTTATGATGTTCACGGACTTCAAAAATGTTGTATGCGAGAAAATGGATTTAAAGTTTTTTATACTCAAAAATCCAAAACTAAGCATCAATAAAATGATATAGTTTTTTATACTTACGCGAGTAATTATAGTAAGTATTTGTTTTGTATAAGATGTGTAAGTATAAAATTAAAGTAAATTTTATACTTACCAGGTAGGCGCGTCACGCAGCTACCAGGTATAAAAATCGAGCATGAGGGTCGGTCGCTTGAAATGCTGTATCTTCATTAGTTTTGCTCGGATTTACTTGAAATTTTGACACAACACGCTCGACATATTGTACATTCAGAAAAAAAATTTAAAAAAAAAAAAAAAAAAAAAATTTTTTTAAAAACCTTACCCCCCCCCCCCCTTAAGATGAAATTTCACAACGTGTTGTCTAGTTGTTAGTTAGACTAATAATTATAAACAACTAAAATTCTTTGGTAATTAATGATTGAAAATTTCAATTATTACTTTAACTAATACCTAAATACATAATTTAACTTTCACTTGCAATCATTAGTTACAATTACAAACAATTTTTGAAGCCACCGTTCTGAAACACCCTGAGCAAATTTTGATTTTTCTTTTTCGGGAAAGTTTACGATATCGGCTTACGGTACCTCTCTAACAAGGAATGTTACGGAAGTGTACCCCTGCGATTTTGTTCATTTTAAGATATATTGTAGTACTTGACAAAGTAACAAACATATTTTAATTATACGTGCCCAATCCCATATTTAGGGGGTAAAACACCCCTTCAAAAATTTCCTGAAAAATCATATTTTGGTATTTTTCCCATACTAGCCCTTAAGCAATTTTGATGAAAAGTGGTCAAAAGATTTAGACTGAGGTTACAAAACTACAGAATTTTTTTCACTGGGGTCACTTCATTTTTAAGGGGTGAAACACCCCTAAGAGTGGGTTTTTAAAAATTTTTTTAGGGAAATCATAGCTCAAATTCTTTAAAATTCTGTAAAAAGGCTACAGGTTATTAGTTAATAAATAATACGTGTTACTCACTGTAGTGGCGCGGAGTAACTGAGGGGCTATGGGGGGCCCTGTATGAGAACGAAATTTTTAATAAAAATTAAATATTTTGGGTTTTCCTCACTATAAAATTTATAAAATTTTCAAGATTAATTATCAATAAATTATTTAATTCTTTACTTTATTTTATGGCTTGTGGATCTTCTCAAAATGTGAATAAAAGAAGTTTTTTTGCCAAATACCGGTAAAAAAAGTGTCCTTTTAGTAGATTCGTGGAGTGTAAATTGTCCGATTACCATTAACGAATTAACATCAACAGACAAAGAAATAACAGTCATGATAATACCTAAAGGGACTACAGGGAAGATACAACCACTAGATGTATACGGATTCCGAATATGGAATAATTTTATCAAGCGGTTTTCGGATAGTATAATGCTACTCAATTACGATATCAATCTTCATTCTCGTAACAACATAATAAATCTGCAATCACTGATTCATAACCAATTTTCTTCTCCTTGATATCAAAAATTATTCCGTTATTCATGGTACAAAAGCGGATACATAAGTAAGAAACCAGAAAAATTTGAGAATCCAGTTGCCTTTGCTCTCCAAGAAAATTTGTCCTCCAAATGCGAAATTGAAGGTTGTGAAGAATTATCTATTATAAGATGTTGTTGGTGCACGAATTCGCTCTGCTTAAGACACTTCTTTGAAGAATATCATTACTGCGTAAATTATTACCCATAATTCTAAATAACATTTTTTAATACTTCTATAATATTTGATAAATACATTGTAAAATACAGGCATACTGAAGCACTTTAACATCCGTTCACTGTACCACTATTCAACATCTACTCAAAATAATAAATAAAACTTAAATTATATTTTTACTTGTATATTCTTCCACTATTCTTCATAACCCATCACATTTAATTACAAGCTACAATCGAAAATTTTTTTTCATGATGATATTTCAGTGTTTCAGAACTATCTATTTCAAGTCAAGGAGTTTGCCAGTTAACCTTATTTTTGAGATTTTATAAATGTTATAGCGAGTAAAATCCAAAATATTTAATTTTTGTTAAAAATTTCGTTCTCATATAGAGCCCCCCATAGCCCCCCAGTTACGCCGTGCCACTACAGCGGGTAACACGTATTATTTATTAACTAATAACTTGTAGTCTTTTTATAGAATTTTAAAGAATTTGAGCTATGATTTCCCTAAAAATTTTTTTAAAAACCCACTCTTAGGGGTGTTTCACCCCTTAAAAATTAAGTGACCCCAATGAACAAAATTCTATAGTAATGTAACCTCAGTCTAAATCTTTTGACCACTTTTCATCAAAATTGCTTAAGGTCTAGTATGGGAAAAATACCAAAATATGATTTTTTAGGAAATTTTTGAAGGGGTGTTTTACCCCCTAAAAATGGGATTGGGCACGTATAATTAAAATATGTTTGTTACTTTGTCAAGTACTACAATATATCTTAAAATGAACAAAATCGCAGGGGTACACTTCCGTAACATTCCTTGTAAGTTTTCATAACTGATAATGTTCTGGTATATCTTTAGTTCTCTTGGTTACCATTTTTTTTTTTAAATTTCCCTGTTTTCGCCATTTATGAGAAAATTGTTTTTGTAAGTTTTTCTGTATTGATTAAAATTACTGAGTAATATACCTAAATGGTATCATGGTATTAGAAAAATATGAATTTATTTTTAGAAAATTATTTAGAAAATTATGAGGAAGTTCTTCCCATGTAAGACACAAAAGAACACCACCACAAAAATACGTGCATTGAATTGGTTCAAAAAATTTTTTTCTGCATGGACCGTATGAACTTATGTGAGAACAGCAATTATTCACGTTTCTGCTCATAAATCTGTCAGATTTAGGAGGTTTCATAATTTAAATTGTTAATGTATATGAGTAGTTATTAGCTATAACTATAGTATGACTACAAATAATAGCTAATAACTAAGCAATCTAGTAACTACAAATAATTTTTTTTAATTATGAATAATTGAACTGCGAGTAAATTAGTCAACTGAAAACAGAAATTTAAATCTTGGAATGGCTTCGTTCAGACAAACTAAGAATTAGATTTTGGTGCTATTTTCTACCGTCTTTTTTCTATTGTTTAGATGCGCTACAACTAAAGTGGTAAGTATGCATCATTTTTAGATAGTGCTATTGTTTTTGATGATGTATGAATGATTATTGATAATTAAAGTGTGAGGTATAGTAATGTTGGAAATGAAATAACTCTCCCGGTCGGTATCGAAATCACAATCTACCAGACAAGACCGGAGATGCTAACCACATGACCAACTATATACCGCCTTATTTATTAATTATTATAAATAATATTTCAAATTTTAAATATTTTTTAAAATTTATTATTAAAAGCAAAACTTAAAACCTTTTTTTTGTTCAATCTGTGTTTATTTTATCCTCATTGTTATTCTAAAATACGTATTATAATATTCAACGAAAATTACATAACAAAGATTAAATGAAGTCTTATAAAAGAATTATAAATATCGTACAAACATCAATATGCTGTTTGATACAGAGACCGACAATAATTTATTATTCAATTTGACTGACTCATTTACTTTGTTCGAGGCACACTTGAGGATTAAATAAAACCATATAAATATTGCAAACTTGAATATTAATATGCAGAATTTACTGGTAAAATTGAAAAAAAATTCAATTTTTTTATAGAGTTAACCTCGTTAACCTTACTAACCTTGAATTTTTCTATTCGGGTAAGTTAAAGTTAATCAAGGCTTTTAAAGGCTACCTTTTGGAAACAAGTATGTCATTGACTTTCTTATCGATTAATTTGTGTCCTTGTAACTAGTGTTAGTTGTAGTACACAGATATAATTATCATATGACAGTTTATTTCTTTTCATTTTATCTAAATATACACAATGAGCCATTTTCTCAAAATATGTAACTGTCTGACACCAAGGCGGCGACACAGGTAAGTTGGGACTACATCTCTATGATTGAAATTTTAATTTAATAATTGCTATGTAACCGCATAAAAAAATTGTTTAACACCAGGGCGGCGCCACGGGTTAATCGGAACTATCTCTATAGTTGAAATATTAATTTCTAAAAAATAAACAATATTCCTGGGTAACTTAATTGGAAAATTTCGTTGCTAAAATGGAATTAACAGAAGGTGATTTTTGGTTGGTTAAATTAATATCGCGATTATAGACGTGTAATCCCAATTACCTGTGTCGCCGCCCTGGTGATAGATTGCTACATATTTGAGAAAATGGTCCATTGGAAACTGGACTTCAAAAACCGGCTGTGCCAAAAAAAAAAAAATTGAGTTAGACCCGAAAAAGGAATCTAATTGTAAGTGCTATTAGCAACAATCTAGACGGCATGCTAAAATTTCATTTTTTTGGCACTTAACCTGTTTTTGAAGTCCAGCCTTCATTTATTCAAAAATTACTAGTAAGTTTTTTTTTTGAGTCTTTTAGACTATAAAAAATTAGATTTTTTTAAATAAAATATTATGAAAAAAATCGTAAGAATGCCCTAAATTTTTTCTTTAATATTTTTATCATTATGTTTAAACTCCCAAATTTTTAGAACAATGTTCAAAATCTTGCGCACATGCTAGACTCCTTGGTCCGTGTATCAAGACGGGTCCCGAAAGTATCCAGGCTATAGCGTCGCCGACAAAAAGATTATTGTTCAAATTAATTCTTAAAAACTAACAGTAATATGGGAATTATAATAGCCGTCATTCGATTTATAGGCATTTTAAGTTATTGACATGCACACAGGTTGACTTTGATTCTATTTATAAATAAACCATAATAAATATGTACCTAAGATCCTACGTGCTTTCTGGTACTAGTACCGGTATATGTGTGATTTATTACAGATGGACTTGGCAAAACTATCAGGGGTTTCAGAAAAGGTTATTTCGTAACCCCATAAAACATAAGTTATATAAAAGTTCATTTACTGAAATCGTACAATTGCTGGAAGATTACATTGCAATCGTCACTCGTTTTAACTTATTAACACTGCTCGCAGTTTGACTCGATTTATAGACAAACCTTACCCATTAGTAAATTGAGTGACCCCTGTACCACTACTGTGTACATTGTGAGTATATATTGAACGAGTGCACAATGGGATAAAAGAAAAAGAAAGAAAAATAATTATGTTTATGGAATTTCAAATTTTGTTAGTTTTATTTAATTCTTTCCAAAACACAAAACGTAATACGAGAGCTATGTGTATTAAACTATAATTACAAATGACAATGAATCTATTATTTCTACTAGCTTTCCAATTAAAGGAACATTAAAATAAGCAAAAAAGAAAAATAAGAAATATGGTATTTTTTCATTACCTTAATGACAAACGTTCATAGAATTACAGACGAAATAAAAGTATTAATGGAAATTAATCTTTAAATATCACGAAAGAACAATACAATTGTGTACAAATTTGATATTTGTATTAACACCATGATGGTTATAATCTATAATAACGAAACATCCCACTTGATACACTATTTTCATAGATAAATACACTTTATATGGAATTGTTGACGTCGTACGACGTGGTGTATATTGTATAAATTTGTAAGGTTTCACTTGACATCTTGTAACATCAGTGACCGGGAACGTGTTAAAGCGATTATTAATATCTGGCCTCAATATTTAGTTAAGCTATGAATTACATTTTTCCGGAGAATTTTTAAGGTTCCTCACACTGCAGTAAAATTTGACATTACATCAGAAGTAATCTTAATCTTAATAATATAAATATGAAAGTTTGGATGTTGATGGCTGAACAACATGATGGCTGAACCAGTTTTCATAAAATTTTATATACAGACTATTTATAAACTGAACTAATACATGGGCTAAATTTTATGCCGGTTGCATATTCCTAAGCGATATAACACCAACTGAGGGGTGCCAAACCATAATGTTGTAAGTGCCAAAAAAATAAGTTTTCAGTAGAAACAAAAAACAGGTGTAATTGTGAAATAACAAACGAATTAATGCATACAATATTTATTATTAAACATTCATTTAATGCACACAATTAACATACAAATTTGTAATATGCCGAAAAACAGAAATAATTTTAATATTAATTTAGAAAAACTGAAAACAACAAAATGTTTTAAGTGTCGTTATTTATGCAAGTCATAATAACGTTGTAAGTGTACCTTTACTTGCACTTGCACTAAACCTAAACTTTTAAAATATTTATTTTATAAAGTTTTTATATACAATTTATATTCTCCTGATAAATACGGTAACATGGTATGAATGTCATTTTCCTTCTCAGTAGCTAAAGGTATGGATGCTTCCTTCATCTCAATTTTCAAGTCCTCAAAATTCGTCTTTGTGACTCCAGGTTTCAGCACTCAAGTTGTTATCCATTGGGCAAATTCGCTGTAGCTTTTTCGTATATATAAAATACACCAAAATTTTCAGATGTTACTCGAATCATAGTAGGTGAAGATATGTGTAGTTTTTTGGTGTTTATTATCGTTTAGCCAGATTCATCAAATCAAAAAACGGTGTAGTCTCCACTATTAAGAATGATATTTCTTTAACAGCATTCGCAACAGGCTCAATGAAGTCTTTAGGAATAAGTGGTTTCGCACACTTTTTTTTTAATAATCGAAAAATCACGATCACAGGCACATACAACGTTATGACTTTCTTTTTAGCAGTATTGAGGGTGGGTCACAGAGTCTGAACCGTCTGAACTTTAAGAGTGCAGGTAAACACCAGCATATGCAACGCTTTACTGCAATAAAACGTATTCGAGTTCATGGGGCACTTACAACGTTATGGTTTGGCACCCCTCAATTACTCAATGATGCCCAAATAACTAAACCGAATTTGGTATACAGACACTATTTACTATGAATTAACATGTAGAGTTTTATCGCGGTTGAAGACTGCTATTGGAGGCAATAGTATTTTACAATATAAGTTCGGTATGTTACTTTTACCGAAAGAGAAAATGTTGCGAAAATGAGACCCACAGTACCGAGTTTTTGCAATTTTCGAGATAAGTAAAGACACTTAACGCATCGTGTATTGTATAATATTTTTTGCATATTTATATTTCTATGTTATCATATACAATGCCATGAATAAATATTATTAATATTTATAGCAACTATAATACGAATCTTTGCAGTGACAATTGACAACTATATTTGTAAATAAAAAATTAAATGTCAATACTTAATTGGCTTGAATATTTTTTTGAATTTTCTATTAAAAAAATTGAGAAAAATAGTTTGTTAAATTATAGTATTAGTGAGCATAATGAAACTGATGAAGCATTATAATTTTGGCTGCAAATTTATTCTCGTAAAATAAAAGGAAGGTTATGAAAACTACAGAAAATTTTGATGACTTTTGAACCTTTGAAATGTCAGTAAAATAAGCCTAATGGCAATAATAATAATAATAATGTGCAAACTAGTGAAAATTTTCATATTAATCGATTAATTTTCCTAACTGTTCAAATTGTACTTTTAATTTAAATATAAATAAATAATTACAATCATTTTTGAGCTATTTTCATTTACCGCACTCCTATTCACTTACCGCTCTTACCAGGCACCTATTTTACTTACCGCATAGTTATTTTTTGGTTTCCATGGATATTAACAAACGTTCGGGAAATGTAACTTACTGGTATTATCAATAATATTGGTAAGTGCATGAAAATACACGATCGTGCAAAAAATTATTTATTCAGTCATCGAAATAACTGAATCCGAATTGAATGAAATTTGTTATATAGTTAAAATTTATCTTGATTTAATACATAATTTTATTTCGATTAAAATTTCCTGTGGGAAGAAAGTTTCATATTTGAAAAATAATTATCACAATGCTTTTCCTACTTTAATAGTTTCGGAAGTAATAACGAATTTCCAAATACGATACAAGCTTTTAATAATGTCAAATTTAGTCAACAGGAGAGTATAAAATTGTTGACAAAGCCATATCCCCAATTTAGCTCCACATTCTTCATCGTCACATTTCGTTTTAACGCCTTTGAATAATACCAGTGACTAAAAAAAAAATTTGAAGACATGAGTGGATCAAGGTGTGTGAACATTTTTATAATTTTACGATAGAAGCGTTTGAAAATTTTTATTTACATATACGTCCCCATGTAATAGCACGTGTTTATTATTGAATTTCTGAAAAATTATTGGACGTAATGAAACTCCGCTGTGAAGTTAGCACCTCATTTTTTAGCACTGCAAAATTTAATGATAGTTTTATTAGCACTCACAATAGTTCTACATATCAAATTTTAGTATATGATACTTCAGAATAGGATATTTCAAATTTTTTCAAAAAATGACTTTTTGAAAAAATGTTACATAACACTTTCATCCACTCACGTCGTCAATTAATTTTTGCTGTGTAGTACATGGCAAAAATGCTTCACTTTGGAACTCAAGATTTCGCATACGAGGCGTAAAGATAAAAAGTACTAAAAAGAATCTAAGCTTCATGAAAAAGAAATTTTCATCTCTACTTTCTTATAAGGGACAATATTTTAAAAAAATTAAAGAAATATTTTTTTTGGTAAGATTGATATTTATAGCATCTATAGTTGCAAAATTTTATATTTGTGGACTGAAAGATAGAGAATTATGGGAGTGTAATAACGGAAATCCGGATGGACAGACATGACAAAATTATAAGAACTTCGAGATCTTTTTCTGGAACCCGAAAATTGTAAAGTAAAATAATTAAAAATATATGAAACACTAAAAAAAACTGAAATGTCCAATTGTATTTTGACTATTTAACACAAAGACCGTTGAGGTGACCACTATGTTCCCATATGACAGAAGTTTCCAAACTGTACACAGCGACTGCTTTGTTATAAAAGCGAAAATAGTGTAAATGGGTTCAAGTCCAATGAAAGTGGTTGTTTCAATTTTCTTTTTTATTTTGCTCATCACTTATATTTTATGAAGAAATTTTTGAAAAATTTGGTTTTCGGAACTAAAGTGTGTCGTTGAAAATGATTTGTAACTTAAGGACGCCGCGAGTCAAAAAAGTTTAGGTACCTCTACCATATAGCATGAGCAAATAATAACTCATTTATTTAATTTTTTTAACACTACCCACGCATGTTAGTAATTTAGTAAGTAAATATGTAAAAGTTTTAATTTCAGTTCAACAGTTTATAATCTCTTTTAATACATGAAAAAATATTTTCAAACAATAAATAATATTTGATAATAGTTATGTAATTTATTAGTAATAGTAGTTACAATACAAACCAGAATAACTGAACCCACTTACACCAAACCACTAGTCGAGTAAATATCTGTAATTGGTTAATTTATGCTCTGTTTACTGGCACCACTCGACCTACAGACGTTTTAGGTTATAGACATGCTCGTAGTTTAACTTTTGTTTGTATTTAAACATACGTTAGTATTCATATGCTCATTTAACGTTCAGCCTAGCCGTTCAGCTAAACTGAAACTTAAACACTCGATCTCTTAGCTACCCATGACCAAATCCATATGTCAATTAAAAATCATATACCTAGTGATTGAAAAAATTATCAAACTGGATGAGCTGGGACTCGAACCTAGGTTTTCCTGGTAACTTGCCCCAAGACCAATGATCCTCTGCTCGACAGCACTGCAGTTCGATAATAATTTAATCACTACAGCTAAACCGTTTATTTAATCGAAAAATTGTTCAAATAAGAATTGTAGATATTGACGTGAGCAACCGATTGCTATAGTCAGGAGCTTTATAGCTCTTATTATTTTCGAGCTATGATACAAACTTATAGATTTTTAAATGAGACTATATATTAACTTTTCGATAAAACTGATCTAATGCATTAATTAACAACATTAATGAACAAAAAAAATTTCTTTACCCAAGTTTAGTTTTTGAATTTTTCTTTAATTTATTAATTAGGCGGTAAAAATATGCATATGTACTTGAGGCTACTTCAACCAATAGTGTTCTGGTTGATTACATTTCTATTAACTCCAAGAAAAGAATCTTTTCCAGTACCATTTCTATCATAAAAATTTGGCTGTAAAAAAAAATGGCAACTCTCAAAAAACTCACATGGTACATATACTACTACTCTCTTTAATGCGAGAAACAGTTATTAGTCTAATTTTAAATATTATCGAGTGTTTATGAAATATTACTACGAATGGCGAACTTCAGTTTAGCTGAACATTAAGTGAGCATATGAATACTAACGTATGTTTAAATACGAACAAAAGTTCGCCATTCGTAGTAATGTTTTAGAGTGATTTCAGTTAGTAGTTGTTCTGTTATTTTCGTCATGTAACGTGGCAATAAAGTCTAATTCAAGCCAGTTTGGGACTTTGATTTGCTCACCAAGTACTTAAATACAAAAAATATGAAATTTGAAAATCCTGACGTTTACCCACTTTTGTCTCATTTCTCATATATGTACATATATGTATAAAGCAAACAATATATATGTAATAACTTTAATTTTTTCCATTTCTTTGGTTTTTAAATAAAAATGCTTATTTCGAAACATAAAACTTTTTATTTTACATACTTGTACGTATGCCTATATGAGAAAAAAATAAATAAAAATAAAAATTATAAACAACAATTTTAGCAAACAAAAAAGGTAAAAGACAAAGGATTTAATATTTTCTTTTTTTTTTTTATTCCTGATATATAAATAGAGAACACAATGAAAAAATGCCCGTATACCTGCCCACTGTGGTGTAAATTTGTTATTCTCAGCATTTTGATTACATCTTCTTGTTGGATTACTCCCTCGCCATGTTATCGTATGGCCTCATTTCCATGACAGTTTAATTCACCTTTTGTTTAAATTACATAAAATATATCGTATTATGTAAAGAGTTATGGGTGGCTGATAAAGGGCAAACCGATAAAAAGTATTCGGTATTACGATTTATTTTCGGGACAGTTCCATTTTTATCCGAGAACGTACGTTTTATTCAAATAAAAAGATTAAAAAAAAAAATAAGCATAGAAGAAAAAACATTGTGCAATACAGAAAATGTTTATTAAAGAGTTAAGCTACACTGCAGTGACTGATCTAAAAACTATAATAATTAATTCGGTAACATATAGGGTGATATTCTTTTAACACATGGAGGGTGAATTTTGAAAAAATTATACCCGAAGATTTAGAATCGAATTTTTATGTGAAATTCAAAGAAAAATTATCATATTTGTTTCAATATAATAACAGTTTTCAAGGAAGCACGATAATACTGAAAGCGAAGTTTCTCGTAAATTTAAACTCATCGTTAATTATATTTTTGATGGTAATTTAAAATTACTGAAAATTTTCCTTTATTAATTCACTTAACTGGGACAAATACCATGATTTTTTTTTTTGGATTTCACTTAAAAATCCTGTTCTAACTTTTCGGGTAAAATTGTATCAAAATTTATCTCTCATATGTTAAAAAAAAAACGCCGTGAGCAGCGGGGCCCCATTACGGGAGTCAAATTTTTCGCTACATCTTCGGTATTTTCAAAATATCTAAATGTGATTAAAAGGCTACAGGCGAGTTGCCATTTTGGTGGTTTTAAAACTGATGATGAGTGTTCGGCTGATCGAGGAATTTGATAAGACCTGAATGTACTATTTTCTTCTTTTCAAAAACTACGCAGTCACAAACGCCTTTATGAACATATTTAAATTCAGTAAATTTCAATTTTATTTCGTACCCATGCTTATCCGCGAATAGCCTTTGTGTTTTATTTTTAAAAAAATATTAAAAAAGGACTTTAAACATTGAACTGGAAGGCCTTTTTGAAGATATCTTTTCTTTCCAAAAAATTCAAAATTCCTACTTTATTAATAAAAAGTGACTTTAATAACATTTTTTGATTTACTTAATATTTATTACATTTATTACTAGCTGCTGCTCGCAGTTTCACCCGCGTACAATTATTTGAATAATGGGTCAAATTATTAGATAAATTGTAAATTAGATATTCGGAAATTTTGTAAACATTTATATCGGCCACACCACTATCATTTACAATTTACATCATTTAATTTATCTTTTCCACTTGGATTTAGTTTTTTAACAGACATTTTTAGTTTGATTGCAAACCACGTGTATGTTTTGCTAACAATTAAATTTGAATAAATAACAAACTTTGTAATTGTTTGATTACTTATATGCTTTTGTTTTATAATAAAATAATTATTCGGCCTATAATTTTTTCTTTCCTATATACGTTGGTTATCACGCACTAGTCACGTCGGGGTCACTATTCTGTAACGTTTTAGTTACTTTAACAAAGAGTTTTGAAACGAATTTAATTTTAATTTCTCGCCACTTCTACTTCAACAATTTTTATTGAATTTGAATCTAAATTTTACGTTTTAGGCATGAAACTTACAGACCTTGAATAGCACAATTCAGAAATCAAATATCGATCGTTGTTCACAAGTTACAGGTATTTAAGATTATTGATTCCTAGAAAACCATTAGTGATTTTTTAATCCAGTCAACAAAGCTGAATGAGCGAAAAAAAATCGTGTAGTGGTGTAGTCCCGGATATTTGTACGATTGTAGGGAATATCTTCCTGAACAACATACTAAGAGTCCTGACCAGATGGGTGTGAGTGTTGGGAGAGGGGAGAGATTCATTTTTAAGGCTTTTTGTAAATATTTCAAAAATGGTGCCCTCTAGACGAAAGATGTGACGACTTACCAAATTAAAGTAAATTAAATTTCCAACAAAAATAGTCCTATTTATTTTGACCCCATGGAAATAAACTATGATACTAAAGCTTTTTTTTTCTTTTTCAGCAGGACTACACAACACATACTTACATACGTTGTAAAATGCGGCAAAATGATTTAAAAAATCAAAACTCATATAGCGACCAGATTTTAGTGGAAATAAGTTAAAATGGGGTTTGTTTTTCAAATGCCAGATTATTTCCTGAAATTAATACATTACGCAGCACTGGCCAAGTTATAAAAAAACACTAACGATTTTTCAGGAATCAAATAATTTTAAATATGTGTAACTTGTGAACAACGATCGATAACGAATTCGTTAAGTTGTGCTGAATTGTGCTATTCAAGGCCTATAAGTTTCATGACTAAAAACGTAAAATGTAGTTTCAAATTCAATAAAAATTGATGAAGTAGAAGTGGCGGGAAATTCAAATGTTGGCATTTTTAAATTTTTTTGGTTGTGCCTGATTATGCTAGATGAGCATAACAATTTTCCCAATTGACAAAATTTCCTCAGACTAATACATTGCGCAGCACAGACTGACTTATAAAAATCTGTTAGGGTTCTCTAAGAATACAAAAACCTTTGTGTCCAAATGAAATATGGATTTAAATTTTTTTCGACAGCATAATGTGGCACAAATGTTGTATAATGCAATTAAATTTAAGAAAGTTCAAATTTCAAAAATTACCGAGTTGGCCAAAAATTTGTTTTTTTATTTTTTTCAAAGTTCTTGATTATTCTGAGTTGTCGTTTGCGGCACAATGCGGCATAAACGTGGCACAAAGCAGAACATCTAAAAAAAAATTTTAAAAATTACGGGGCTGGCAAAAAATTTCTTTTTTGGTGTTTTCTCCTAAACGCTTCTAATTTCGGGCTGCTGTTTGCGGCATAAATGGGCACAAACCTAGCACACTTGAGTACAATTGAATAAGTGAGATCTAAAAGGATAACATTCCGTTTGGTTTGTTTTTGGGTATTGAAAAAAAACTTTTTGGAAGCTTACCTTCTTTTTTTAGCCTTATACAATTAATCACTAATTTGTAGTGCTAGATTCATTTAACCAACAAATGCATTGATTAAGTTATTTTTAACTACAATAAATGAGTAATAATTAGTTTTCTACAGTGGAATGTTACCCTTTTTGATCTCAAATATACCCCTGTCGCAGCATCCTGCATAACATAGCGAATTTCCATTTACAAAAGTACGTTTTTCTCGGAAACTAGTTGATATAGAGTAATTGTAAATAAAAAACCTTTTTTATGTGATTTTTCCGTCTCATTTCGCCAAATTTTTTTAACGAAAAATGCCCAAAAAACCGTAAACATTTTCACGAAATTTCTTAATAATAAGATGTTTCGTTCTTGAGTTATCGTGCGGATATTTAGTAAACATATATATATATATATATATATATATATATATATATATATATATATATATATATATATATATATAAATGTGTCCGCACGATAACTCAAGAACGAAACATCTTATTATTAAGCTATTTCGTGAAAATGTTTACGGTTTTTTGGGCATTTTTCGTTAAAAAAATTTGGCGGAATGAGACGGAAAAATCACATAAAAAAGGTTTTTTATTTACAATTACTCTATATCAACTAGTTTCCGAGAAAAACGTACCTTTGTAAATGGAAATTCGCTATGTTATGCAGCATGCTGCGACAGGGGTATTTTTAATAGTCAGTTGTTACTTCATTGATATTTTTCCACAGGAATGAAATTTCCCACGGGAAACTTCCCGGGGTATAAAGTAGTTTGTGTGCCTTCTCATCCCTTCTGTTAGCAATATACAAAGTTTGAAATCATTTATCCGTTTTTTAACGGTTTTTAATAGTCAGCTGTTGTTATTTTTATGCATTTTCCCACGGGAATGAAATATTTTCCCGCGATAAAAAGTAGCCTATAACCGTCTCTGGCCCGCAAGCAACGTCTGTACAAAGTTTCAAGTTGATTGGTTAAGCTGTTGAGGCGTGAAAGCCAGTCAAACAAACAAACAAACTCACTTTCGCATTTATAATATTAGTAAGGATATATATATATATATATATATATAATATATATAATATATATATATATATATATATATATATATATATATATATATATATATATATATATATATAAATATTCAATATTTTTGGACTTCCAACGTTTTCAAGAAATTTCTTAAAAATAGGATATTTCGTACTTGAGTTATCGTGCGAACATATATATATATATATATATATATATATATATAGTGCGTTTGTAATATTTTGAAGTGTCAATGACCTGAAAATTATCATATCGAGTGTATTTCATTTTTGAAGTGGTACCTCCTCCTTGAGGTCGCTCAAAAAAATCGAATGGTGGGTCCAGAACTGTTCAAAACTTGCTACTGACTTTTTTTCTTATTTTCTCAAAAACTAGCTAACCTAGAAAAATAGTTCAAAAACCTTTTTTATGTGATTTTTTGCCGTCTTTGCAATGGTGTAAAAAAATGTGGCAAAATCTTCTAAATTATAGCAAATTTTGGCAAAAAACTAATTTTTTGCAAGAACAAAAACCATGTTCCTGGCATCCGACGTGTCTGGCTGAAGAACTCATCCAAGATTTTTGAACTTCCAACGTTGTCACCAAATTTCGTAAACCTAGGATATTTCGTTCGAGAGTTATCGTGCTAATACATAAATACATACATATATACATATATATATATATATATATATATATATATATATATATATATATATATATATATAAATTTTAGTGAATGTTATTTTTGGGTTCTAGGGACCTCAAAACAAATTTCTGCCATAGTCCCGGGCTCAAGTCGCGTCATGACACCGGCTGTAATAGCTGAATTTCCAGAATGGAAATTCGCTAAAACTACAGTAATCTGTTTTTAATTATTAATTTTTAATTATTAAAAACCATAAAAATTTCAAAAAGTGCCGGACTTACTTCACACACATGATGTTATCGGGCAATATTTAAAGCAATTAATTATTTCTGGTACGAAAATTCAGAAATTTACACGTCCAAGTTTCCTGAAATTATTTTGGAAATCTTAATTAATGTTGTAAAATCTTTATTTTTTCGATAAAAGGAAAAGAAATACTACTGTGGCAGTAGTATTCCGCTCCAATTTAACTTTTAGTGTATTAACCACACTTCATTACTATCTTCATTTGAGCTTAGATTTTGGATTTCCAACTTCTTGATAGTTGCAGGAGGTTTTGAATAATTTATTTTAATACAAGCTAATTGATTAACTAAGGGCACAGGAGTTCTTGAAATTTCATTGAAATGTCTTTTGTTTGCTTTAAAATTGTGTTTTATTAACTGTTAAATTCAAATATTTCAACAATCAAATTTAAATTTGAAAAATAACTAATTTTAGAGTTTTCTTTTTTTTTTTTTTAAAAAAAAATTAAATATATAGTTAATATGCACTAACAAAGAAAATATCCAAAATTTAAAAAAAAAAAAATTGTGAATATAAGCAAATTATTCAAAATCAAAATTAGCTCATTTGCTTTTAAATGGTTTATAATACTGAAAACTAAATTTTAGAATAAATATGCTCACAAATAAAGAGGTTATGCAAATATACATTTGTCCAACCTTAATGATCTATTTTAAAATAGATAATATTCATTGTTTACATTGATTACATTGTCTACGTAGACAATGCTTACGAAGTCTACCTTATTGCTTAGGCGTAGACAATTGAGGTAGACTCCCTTACGTAGTCTACGTGCACAACCCTGATTGTGAGTTCGACCGGGAGAGAGACAGCATCACCAATATTAGCATACGTCCAATCTCGAACTTAACCGTATCATATCAAACAATTCCTACGACCTTAACTGTTGCTATCAAAAAAAAAAACTCGTAATTATATGATATTTCTGACTGCAAATTGCAAAGGTTAACATTTAAAAATTAATGAATATATATAAAAGGTGTCTGAAATTTGTTTTTAATGTTTAGTCACACAAAATTTTATGTACAGGGCGTTTCAAAATCATTGAAGTGCCAAGATCACAGAAAATGTGCAGCCCAACCAACATAAGGTTGCCGGTCAGATGTGCAAATGAAGGATTACGACAACAAGAATTACACATATAGCATATATGCATAAAAGTGTGATAGAAGTTGTGTTTACTGCGCGTACAACCTTGACCGGCAACCTTATGTTGGTTGAGCTGTAGAAATATTGCCGCTCTTCATAAAAATGACCAAAAATATGTATACGTATAACGTTGGATAGCGAGGCATGTATACTATATTGTTTGGAAAAGGAAATGTATTTTTATAGAAAATATGTACTACGTAGTTACCGTGAAATAAGTTTTGTGTTCAGCAATGACCTTGGCACTTCAATCATTTTGAAACGTTCTGTATATTTCATATCAAAGAAGCTTAATTTGCATAGTTTATTTAATAATTTCTTTATTTACATACTGAATGGCTGTTTGATAAAATCTCTGAATAAATTACAATGATTGATTATACAATATGATCTTTGCATACATAACGACTGCTCGAAAAAATAATTTGTAGCTTTTCGTACGGAATAATAAAGTTTTATTAAATATTTACATATATTGTATTAATATTTTTATGGTAGTTTCTTTAAAAATACATACTGTATGGTCTAAAGTGCACCTAATCAATTGGTGAAAATTCTGTTTAAGAAAAAACAAAACAAGAATAGTGTATTGTATTGTACAATAAGCTTTTCCTATATGTTTTACACTGTACTTTTTAACAATCACAATTTTTTTTTTTTTTTGTGAAATTTACTTTATATTTATTTATTCGATACTGCAATATTACTTAGGATTTCGTAACCGGCGACGACTGCGTGCACGTATATTATCCGTCCGTATTATCTGAATTTTTAGCCCACATATGCTTGAATACTCAAGACTTTACTGTACTTAAGGGGGTATTCTGGTTAGATTTCAGGTTTTTTTCCAGGCGTAATAAATAAAAAACCTTAAATATTTTTACTATCGTTTTTTTTATCAGTTTTTTATTAACATTTGAAAAGTACAAAAAAGTAAAAAAAAGTCAAAATTGAAAAGGTACAGACCCAATAAGAGCTGCTCCCTGGTTGACATGATTCCGATCCCCTTGGTGATCTGAAGCACATAATTTTAGTGAATTCTTAAAGAGTAAAGATGTTATTTTCGTTTGACAGGAGCGATTTGAGAAACAAAATTTTTGCAAAATGGCGTTCATGTGAAAAAAAGTTTTTTCCGATCGTTTTTTCAGTTTTGAGAATTTTTTAAAAATAGCAAAAAGAAATTCGAAAAACCTCTCGTCAAAAAAATTTTGAAAATATTAAGAAACTCTGTACAAAATTTCAAAGCAATCGGTCCATTAGAACTTGAGATATCATGTCAAAGGTTTCAAAAAATATAGTTTCGAGAAAAACGAGTTTAAAGATTGAAGCCTCGTTTCGGGTAGTCTGAGTCATTTATGGTGGGTTATACTTATATTTTCTTGTAAGGAATCGCTGCCTCGTACAATGTTCCTCCCTCTAAACTTTGAAAATATACGAAAAAAAAAAACAATCGATTTTTTGAATTTCAAGTTAGCAATTTCGTTGCATATTGTGTTGATATCATTTTCTTATTTAATAAAGATTAAAACGCTGATATGGACATACGTACTTCACATACTTAATAGATAAATAGATAAATCGAAGCTGAGTTTAAAAATCTGCCGGACACGGTTTCTAAGTTCTAAATAAATTTCTACTACATGTATTTTAATCAGAAAAATTACATATTTAAAAATTTAAACTTGAATTCTATGTGACTTTTCTGTTTAATTAAATCATTGTATTGGAAGGATTGCGAGAAGGTACATAGTCAGTACTCTCCGATTGTGAAACTTTCGTTTATTTGAGATCCGCCGATAATAACTTGTATAATTGGAGCTCTACTGTATTATTAATTTTGTTTCTTAATATATTTTTATAAACATATCTCCTTTTTTTCTATCATAATTCTAATCGGTTACTGAAATCGTAGCTACCTACGTAGCTGTTCAATTTCTAGAAAATATACTGTTAAAGACACTGAATAAGTTTTTTGTTGCTATAAAATTGTGGAAATTTCCACTCATAATAACATTTCGTATCAAAAAACGAAAGTAAACTGAAAGAGACAAACAAGTTTGTAAAAGAAAAAACGTTTTTCAAAATTCATTTAATAAAAATAAGGATTTAAAAGACAGATAATCCTTCTTTTAAGCACTTTATCGGAATAAAATCTTATTACCTATAATGCGATTAGAAGAAACAAACAAAGAAGAATAAGAAAAATTTTCCCATGGTAGGCTAAACTAGATTACCATGTCGATTCTAAATATTAATGGTATTCAAATTATATAGGTTTATTTTTATAAAATGATTTCTTACAATAAGTGTAATAAAAGGCACATCAAAAATGAGAAAAAACAATTTTAAACATTTAATATTTTAACGTCAAGATTATTGATAAATTGCTTATCAAATTATATTGAACATATATGAAGGTTGGACTTCAAAAACAGGCAGTGCCAAAAAAAAAAATTGAGTTAGACCCGAAAAAGGAATCTAACAATAAGTGCCATTACCAACAATCTAGACAGCATGCTAAAATATCATTTTTTTTTTGGGACTTAACCTGTTTTTGAAGTCTAGCCTTCATACATTGGTTGGGTAGTTTATTTTTGGCTCTTCTGGATCTTCAGGTGCCTTACGAACCTCATATAACAGAATCTATATCCATCTAAAATTGTTTAGGTTTCTTAAAATAGTAACAAAATTTTCAAAATCGATCAAAGTACTTATTGAATTTTTATAATATTAGTCATGTTATGAATTAGGCCCGATTTACATTAACGCTCTGCTCTCACTCCGATATCACTACGCTCCCGATTCGATATAATCTTGTTGTGTTCACATTACAGTGCTGATATCATGCTGGTACCTATTCGTTCTCTATGGACATTATAATGCTGCTCTGGGTACACTCCCAGTTCGGCCTCAGTTCGATACAAATATCTTTTCATAACAACTGAATGCAAGCGGAGTGGAGTGGAATCAACAAAGTGTTTACACTATAGATACAAGTCATAACAAGTCTGATATCGCTCCGATAAAATATTACCTGAGTGGTATTGATATTGGAGTGACATTGGAGCGAGAGCCAACCGTGACTGATATCGGACCGATATCAGAGCGATGATGTGAATACACCCATTGTTTATTGTGTAAGAATATTTTATCGAACCTGGAGCGGAGTGATATCGGAGTGAGAACAGAGCGTTAATGTAAATCGGGCCTTAGAAATAATATTAGTCATGATGATAACGTTCCACTCAAAGCTTTTTCAATTAAAATACAGTACATATTTAAAAAAAAAATATTTCACTATGTATTTTTACAATCTTGTTAAATTTTTTTTTAATATGGAGCAGATTTAAATATTGTTATTGTAATGACAAAAATAGATGAAGCAGTTGCCGTTTTCCTAAAATTAGTTTACTTACAACAATGTTTAAAATACCGATACTATGTGATTTTGAAAAGATTCCAAGATTTCGTTTTTTGACGAATAATGATCAAGATTTCCAGTTTCAGAAATGGGATGTGTCCGGTTGACGAACTCATTTGAAGGTCGGCTTCGAAAGGCCTTAAAGAAAATTTTTATCATAGTCCCAGGTTCAAGTCTTAGCATGACAGCTACTTTAACCGTAGATTACTACAATGATTTTTGCGATGTCTTTACTACACAGAATATCCAAAGAGAAAATTGAATTTTGTTGAATAATAAACGACAGAAGGACAAGATCACAACTAGTACTGGAGATACATACAAGAAAACTTAGCAACAATTCTCCGCATCTCTTAAATTACAAAGATATAACAACACATAGGTCTTCTTTCACCCTTTGTAGTACTCTATGGTTAATAGCCAAATTTTCATAATAGAAATTCTCCAAAAATATCTGAGAGTAAGGTTGCCATCTACGAACGTTTAATAAAAAGAAAAATTTACATTTTCATGATGAAATAAGTTTAAAAAATCAATAATAATGCAATATAATCTACCGTATTTTTTCTTCCTTATATCTTTTGGATACAACACATATTTCGGAAAAACGCAAAAACCCGTATCTCCTAATTTTTGGTGCTCTTTCTATTTATGATAACAAAAATTTGATACATTGAATCACTTAAGCTGTATAAGAAAATTTACCCCCATTCTCCCCCCCCCCCCCAATTCCTCTTATGAACCCGATCCTGGTTTAACCTATACAGGTGAATAGGTCTTTGAAACAGTAACATTTGGTCAATATGAAATACGATTTGAACCTCCAAATTTAGGGGTTTTTTTCACCCCGTAAAAGTGGAAGATGGCCAATAAAAAAATAAGGGTCCCTTATTTTTTGCCTATTCGACACTCCTGTCAAGTTTCATCAAAATCGGAAATTATCACAACAAGACTTTTTTTTGTAAGTGAGGTGAAACCGTTCCTTAATTTTTTTAAATTAACACATTACAGTCCGCGTTTTTAGCATCTGAAAATAGCCAGAACAACCATAGAGACCGACCGCGATCAGTGATCACACATGTCTGCGCAAACAGGTAAAAAACAAACACACTCTCTATGTGTTGGTTTTTGTAAACATTTAGAGTATAACATAAACTTAAAAATATACTTTTATATTATACTAAAAATGGATACCTACTCGTATATTTCAATACAGTCACAAAATCAATGTATTTTTCTGCTATTGATATTATTTTTATTAAATTTATGTATGTTTACTTTATTGATATAATTTTTTTTTATTCCTTTAAAAAATATTGCTATGGCTCTTGAGGAAGTTTACTGTGAAAGTGCGCGGTCTGTACAGTGTTAAGTTAAAATTTGAAATATTGTTGAATCTTTTTATTGTCGTAATTGTTTTTGAACAATGGAAACTTATGAACCCGAATATTCAAAAATATCTGAGACTTCGCCAGTACGCAGTTTCTGATTACTTAATAACAGAAAAACATCAATTGGTGCTAGAAAGCAATTTTAAAGAGTATAATAAGTTGGAACTCAAAGATTTAAAAATTGATGAAATTTTGTCTATATAGAGTTTTTGATAGTAAACATAACATTATTTTTTTCATTCGCATAAGTATATTTAAAAGGTGAATCCACCCCTTCAAATATGTATTGAATTGGTTTTAGTTGTGACCCGAAAGAACAAACTGTCTTCTAATATAATAATAAATTAATAAATTTTCACACTAACGCAATAATATTTTAAAATTTCTCCAATACAAAGATTATACGAATATTTGTTTACCCTAAGTGTTCCCTAAATATGTTGCAACATATTTTATAACGTAGGTACGTGTGATAAAGCTTAACAAGCTGTAGTTAAGCTACGTCAAAATAATTTAATTATTATGGTTGACTAATTACAATTAATTCAATATCGTCTGTTTTATAGACATATAATGTATACAAATTTGACAGGTACTTGCTTAGTGCTGCTTATTTTTGAATTTATAATTAATATTATGTGTGTGTCAGCATTTAGTAATATAATAATGAAATTACAACAAAAGATAATTAAAATAATATATTATGTGGGCAGATACCTATATAATGTATATAAATCATTCTCCACAAGCAAAAATAATTTTAAACGAGGTGAAACTGAAAGGAAGGAGGGGTGGTAACTTCAGATAACGAAATAGGAATGACCAGGGTAATTGTGAATTGGGGCAATTGTGAACGGCGCCTATAATTTCTAAAATAACATTAATATTGTTAAAAATCAACTCTTAATATGTTTTTCTGTCCTTTCCTAATATGCTATTAAAATTTCAAAACAATTTTCCAAGTATTAGTATCTTTTTTTTATTTTGAAAAAACCCTTGCAAAATTTTATGTATCTTACTTCGACCAAACCTCAAAAAAAATTTTTTTTACATACATTTTCTTTTTTTAAAAGGAAAGAAATGGTTAAAAGTACTTCTAAAGAAGTGGTCTAAATCCTGAGAGGGTTCCTTATTGACTGCTAAAGAAATTGGACAATTTATCACCAATTCACAATTACCCCATGATTTTAAAATTGTGGGGTAATTGTGAACGTCATTCACAAATGCCCCCATTCGGTCAAAAATTTCAGTAGTGTCCTTTTCAGAGCTGAAAATGTTGATAAAGGTGCTGGTGACCTTATTGTACAAGTTTCCGTTGTACAAACAATATTAAAAAAAATTGTTTTCTATTCATGTAAACTAAATATATTTTCTTGAAAAAGTCTTATTTTCTTAGTTTTTATGTGAATACATGTAATTTTTTGATTTTTTTTATATGATAAAATGACAAAATATCATTAAAATATCATTTTTAGCTTGTAATAAATTTGTTCCTACAATTTTTGTTATTTTTATTTAACCTTGATTTTTTGTAGAAATTTGAGGTATGCGTAACTTGCATTAAACAAAGAGAAATTGTGACCGCTAAAGTATGATGAAAAATTTGAAAGCGGAGTAAATGTGAAGAATTTGAGTTGGGCTTTACTCTGACGTACCACACTTCTCTTGTAATCCATTCTAAATAATTTTTCTGATGGCATTGACTTTTACCCCGAAATTCATAAGATTTGCAAAACTGCACCGGGGAAATGTGAATGGCTTATAAAATTTTTCTCATACGAATTTGCTCAAAATTTGTGTGGTGCATCCTGAATAATGTAGAATTAAAAATAAATCAACCATAATGTGATATATAAAATAAAAAATACTTAAAACAACGTTTTTATCTCAACTCATGAGAATCCATTCACAATTACCCCGGTCAACCCTACCACATAAATATCTAGCGTATGTATGTTATATTTTTGACACTATCTACAGTAAGTAAACTGATACTACACTGCAAACTCTAGTGTGTAAAAATATTGTAACTCAGTAATTTTTAACCGATTTCAAAAAAGGGGATGTTAATTTGATACGTATGTATCAGTACAATTAGTACAAGTCTGATATGCTATATCCAGGTCCGTTGAAAATAAACTCACAATTGGTAAAAATTTTGTTTATTATTCATCGGCTTGTTAATTTTTGACGAAGAAGAGACATTAAATAAAATGATCTAGGGGCACTAGGAGCTAGTGTCCGGGGTGGCAAATTTTGTTTTTAGAAGAGCGGCAAAAATTTGTTGTCGTTTTTTCTGCTCGTCACTTATTTTTTAAAGGGATGTTGTTAAAAGTATAGTTGTTTTGATCTGCTTTTTCCAAGGGGTGGCATTTTTCACGGAGCCCTAGGGCGGAAATTAGGGAAAATCTGGCCTTGACTGTTCAATGTAGTTATTATATCAATAAATATAAAATTCGAAAAAAATCGACAGTTGTATTTGAAATAACCAAATAATTCATATCAATTGGTACTGTAGGTACTGTATTGTAGGTACTGTAGGTACTGTATTTGCCTCCTGAAATGTACATGAATTGGACACTATTTTATTATTTATTCATCTGCCGATCTCTAAAATAAGAATAGTTTAGAAATTAAGAAAATAAAAAAGAATAAATATTAATAATTTATTTTATTTTCTTCAGAAATTATAAGTGTTTGGGAGTTTGTTCTATTTTTCCTGTGTTATACGAGTATGTATATAGAATCTTCCATTTATTTGAATTCTCTCCAATTTTTCGAAACTTTAGCGATAAAATAGAGCGAACGGCATTTTTTCGCATATTCCTTGGCATAAGTCAAAAAATAATTTAAAAAAATATATTCTTAAGTTGAGTAAACAAAGTCGTTTCACATGATATCCCATACTTGATTTCGCTTTTTTAAGGGGGACCACTAATGTGACCGCCTGAAAAAGGTGATTTTTGGGAATTTTTTTAAAGAAAACTACAGTATGGAATGTTTTAATATTTTAAGGATATATTCGTTGATATATAATAAATTCATGATAAAATTTTTGGACCAAAAAACTGAAAATTCAGTGAGTTATTCGCCATCTCCTAAGGCTCCACAAAAAAAGTTCCCCCACTGCTACAGTGATAGCGACCTTCACAGTGCCTGAAATCAAAAAAACCAAAACGCCTATTAAACTAGAAGGTATTGCCCGTGCCATAACCCTCAATCGAAATAAAAGTTGAAATTTAACAAAATGGCGGAGTTTTTTAAGTTTTTTAAGTTTCAAATTTTGCGCGAAAATTTGATGATTTTTGGCTTGCAAAAATTACATTTTTTGTTCGATCGGAAAACTGGAGGTCCATGGCACGAAAAACATATATAAAAGAAACTGCAACAAGAATCATATCGATCGGATGATTTGTCTTCTAGTTATAACTGCAGCAAATTTGAGAAATGTAGTTTTTCTTTATCTTTTAGTTTTAATTACTTATTATTACACGAGACGTCTGTATTTTTTCGAATAAATTTGGGTTTGTCTAACGAAAATTTGTTTCCTAGCAATTTAACGAGAAGAATTGTCAACTAACAAAAACGCGACAATGGAGCTGAAGCGATTTTGGGTTGACAATTCTTCGAGTTAAATTGCTGTTAGGCAAGAAATTTGAGTTGTAGAAAACACAAATTTATTCAGAAAAGATATAAAACTCAAGTGTAATACGGTAAGATAATTTAACGAATAAAATAAATTAGTATAATTCATATTATAATTTAATATATTGTTACTATGGTTCTGAAGTCAGTAAAATTTTTTATCGTGTTTACCTATAACGAAGTAATCAATGAAATGTTGTACCATTTTTATCGCTGTAAAAGTCTGCCCTAACTTTTTTTTCATGGTAAAAGTGAAAAAATTACATTTGGTAGTAACAACATTCTTATGGGACTTGAGTTAAATTATCACTGAGAATTTTTACTAAAATTATTTACGATATACTCACTATAACGGTCATAGTAAAACTAGATGAGTCGTTTAAATGTGTCAGGGTCTAGCTTCTCCACAACATGTGACTGGCAGCCACGTCCAAAACATACATTTCTCAATATACCTCAAAGTTAACAATGAAAATCAGAATCCGTTCTTCGGATGGCTGCAACTCAAAAACTGTTTGAAATATGCACTTGAAATTTTAATGTTACCTTTAAAGGTATAGACTATAGACTATCGAAACATGCACAAAAAATTTTTCAGTTTTTTTCAGAATATCACCCTAGTGGTCCCTCTTAAATTTCACCCACCATCTTGGTCCTCTTTTCGAACAAAAATTAAAAATATTCTTGAAACTACTATATCAGGTATATGTACCGGCAAACGACAGCATTAACCAAGAAAAATGGTTGCAAATTTTGAATATTTGAATCCATATTTGAGATTTGTTTTAGTTTTTCACATTATTTAGTTTTGTTTCATTTATTTATATTCTCTGTGGGCTCTGTCTTATGGGAGTGAGAGGGATCCGGTAAAAAAAAACCTTTAGTGTCCCAAAGTGGGTTAATTTCTTACAGCCTGAAATCATTTCCATCATTAATTGGAATAACAGTAGGTCAATTAGCCAACCATGTAACACCAGATAAACGTTAACACTTTTTTGAGCGTTAGAGAAATGTTTAAATCAATTCTTTAATTGTAAATAGAATTCTTATAGCCCGGAGTCATTTTCACCATTATTTGGAATAATTATTAGGTCGTGTAATATCAAATGTCGTTTTCCGACCACTTGGTCGAGAACGTAATTCAGATAAATATCGACACTCAGGGCCGGATCATCACATAGACAAATGAGACAAATGGCTAGGGTCTGGTTTTTTGAAGAGTCTGGTCAAACTGTCTATTTTGAATATTTGAATTAGAGATGTAACGATACCGATTCCCATACCGATATAATCGGCAACCCGATATATCGGCATCGCTGATTAGAATACAGCCGATATCACACAGTTCAAAAAGAGAAAAATCAAAAAGTTTTCAACCGCAGGGCTCATACAAAATGATTTGCGTAACAAATTATCTGCAAATAATTTGAAGAAACTTTACTTCTTAACAAAAATCTGCCAAAAGTAAACATTAATTACTGACTTTATGTTTCGGTTTATTACTTCATGTAATAAATATTTTCTTTGAATTTTGATTCGACATTTTTTTTTACATTTCTTACAAGGTCGAGTCTCTGTTAAATATATAGGTAACTTTTATGCATATAAACGCCCAAGGTACATATAATTTGATCTATTATCTACTAAGGCATCGATATCGATATCAGTATCGGTATCGCTGATTATTTGCTACAATTATCGGTATCGGTATCGGTATCGTATCGGTAAAATTAAGTATCGTTACATCCCTAATTTGAATCAATATTTGAGATTTGAGTTTTTCACATTATTTAATTTTAATATGTAAAAACTCGGTTTTAAATTCACGGTAGGCTCGTAAACGGTAGGCTACAAGTATCTAGCAATTGCAGAATACAAAACGATAAAAAAGTTTAATTAATTTTCTAAATATTTTCTACTTTATTTGTGTCCTTAAAGAAAAATATTTATTATAATGTATCTCTTGGTTTTCTTATATCCAGTAAAAATGTAGTTTTTAAGGTATATTTTTAGATATTCTATAATTAACTGTGAAAGCAATATAGGTATTGGCTCAAACAAATTTTTGTACTTTAAGACAATAATAAGCTATTATTAATTTCCTTAAAACGCAATATATTGATTTTTTTTAAAATAAGAGGCATACTAAGGACCTAAGTCTTTTTAGACATTTTTTTGAAATATATGCTGTAAAAACATGCTAGATGTTACTCATTTTGAATTTAGTTAACAAAAATACGTACAATGCTTGTAAAATTTATAATTTTTAAGTCCCCATATTTTTGGTTGCTTTAAGCGGTTGCCTAGTTCGCCTGTATTGTTGCGCCGGCCCTGACTGTTTAATATATATTTAATTTTCATATTCTTTTCTTGATTACTTCCACTGTTTTAATTATATTTTTACTGTTGTTTGATCAAACCACTTGATAAACAGTAACTCACACCTACTTGTGTTTAATTAATTATATATTATTAATGTTTGATAATTTATTAGCATACAGATTGCCAAGACATTTTTGTTAATAAAACTAATTTGATAATTATTAAGAAGGCAGTTCTATTGTAAATAGTTAGTACCATAAGTTAGTACTAATGGGGTGGTGCGAGTACTTAACAAAAATAAATTAAGCGAATGTGCTGGTCAGAATTTCTGGTATGGCACTTTCACCTGAGAATACTTAATACACTTATTTAAGGACGTTCGTGCGTGAAACCTAATAGTAGATAAAAATTTTAATTTTAGAGAATTGACAAGTTCAATTACATAGTTATCTTCCCTTAAAGATTTTAAGGCCTTCATAGATCATTTCTTAAAGTAATTGACGATTAAAAATCAAATTTTTAACACAGAGATATTAGGAAAAAATATTCTAAACAGCATTTTTTAGGCTACTCAGAGGTCAATAACCTCTGAGTAAGCCTCATGTATTACCATTTTACACATTCTAACGTGTGACCAGCTTGTACTTCACGAACCTTTCTGCTAATGACAGTTCGCCAAGTTTTTTCATTTTAAAAATTATAGTAAGTAGGTATATTATAAGAGTAGATATCATAATAAAATATGTTTAAAAATATTCTTTGAATTATGCAATTTATATAATTGCACAAAAAAAATCGTGTTGACGAACGTTAAAATGAAATATTAATTATTGAAATTAATATTCAGGTAGATTTTGATGTGTAAACGTACATAATATACATACAAGGTCAAATCAGGCTACTAAATTTCAATCAACAACTGTGTATCATTGATGTCATAGATCAGTACATAGATGGTACGTATAGCAATCACCCATATTCAGGACACGATATGACACATGAACAAGTACAAGCTCTGTATACATAACATACAGGTATAGTTTTTTGTGGTAGCTATATAACATTATTCTGTAGTGTTTTGTGGACGCGCTCGAACGTCTTTAATTTCATATAATTAATTGTAGATAGTTTTACTTTGTGAAAATCCATAATATGTATGGCGAAGAATCTTTAACTTTGTCAAATTTTCACTTAAATATAGAAAAATACTTTTTCACAAACTAGTTTTCGGTTTCCTAAACCATCTTCAGGTAAACTCTGAATTGACCTGAAGATGGTTTAGGAAACCGAAAACTAGTTTGTGAAAAGGTATTTTTCTATATTTAGGTGAAAATTTGGCAAAGTTAAACATTCTTCGCCATATATACTTACTTAATTACAGTATAATTAAATTTCAATGTAAAATGGTTTGTATTACTTTAATACATAAATGATGTACTAAACATAACTTGATGAAGAATTGTGTCTTCAGTGTAGATTATGTGATCCTAAGTGAGCCCAGAAGTTCTGTATATCGCAACGCTGCGCTGCGAACGTTATTAAAATGTTTGAAATTTTTCTATTCAGTTGCATGATAAAAGTCGTATTCGAGCCTATACATACTGTGAACACTGCGGTAATTCTGCCAATAGTAACTTTTACGTTTTATTGTGTGTTGTCAATGTTCCGTCGCAGTGTCTATCCTATTTATGACGTCTGCATGACGTCACTGATGGACGCCGTCTTTTTCTGTAAGCACTGTTTTGACGAAAGTAAGGCAGTCGCATTATTGGAGTAATCAGTATACTGTATAGTGTATAGACTTGTTCCGTTATTGACGGTTCAGAGTACATTCAAATACAATCATTTAAAACGAACGCTCTTCTTAAGCGGGTTCTACACGATGCTACGAACGTTCCTTCCAACGTTTGATCGAACGTTTGAGGCAATTAAGTTCGATAGTTGGTGCGACGAATGTATCTGCTACACGGTGAATCGAATGTTTGATCCAATACGAATGATGATGTGTTGGTACTCAATGGACGAGGCTGCTATCTGTCTGATGTTATCTCTAATGTTATACACTGATGTTGTCTCTCTTGTATAATGTGTTGGGACAAACGTTTATTCAGTGGACGAAGATGTCATCTGTCTTATGTGATCTCTAATGTTATACACTGATGTTGTCTCTCTTCACATGAACGAGTCGTGCAGCTGCTGAGTCGAACCAACCAACGCAACCAACATTGACCTTCAAACGTTCGAAGCATCCCTTTGACTCGGTGCAAGAATACCGACATCGAGCGGGACATGGCCAAATGCGAATGTTTGACGCTCGACATTGGACACTCATAGGTTCGAACAACGGCTACACGATGCGATGAACGGCTACACGATGCGATACGATGCGATTGGGAGGTGTTCGTAGCATCGTGTAGAACCGTCTTTAGTGTATTGACATGACATTACAACCCAGAATGCTCCCAGTACTAGCCAATATATATCGGAATACAGCCAAAATATATTAAACCCAACAAACTGGAAAAGCGCTTTGTATAACGTTAATTTAGAATATTTTATAAGGTACTATAGGATTTTCGTCGGTATGTGTATAGTTAAAAAACGCCTAATTTATACCTAATTCTTTATACGTTCATGCCAATTACCAAAAACATTTTTTTACGGATAAAAGGTTAGGTTTAGGTAAAGTTAGTAATTCTTTTTGTTTTTCATGTTTTCTGGAAAACTTAGAATAATTTTTTATTTATACCTAAAATGGATCTGTTTGCCTATTATCACGGAAAGTATAACCAAGTTCTCTGGTTTTATGTCGAAATAATGACAATACTAAACAAGATTAATTCTTAAATATTTGATAAAGAAATTTTATTGCATTATAATTTTATAAAATAAGATATAAAAGCCATGTACAAAATAAGAAGGAAATAATTACTCTACATAATTTTATGATGTTTTGTAAAGTTATATTTCATATACTTACCTACTGAATGAGAAGATTTTAAAAGTAATTAAAGTATGAAAATATAATGAAACAAAAGAACATTTTACTTCAATCTTTAATTTAAATAGCTTTTCTATAATGATGTAGTGGATTTCTTTTCAATTAGATAGACAGACATATTACCATACTTTATGGTGGAACATAATTTACTGTACTGAAGATGTCAAAATGAATTTAATTTGTTGTTTATTGAATACAGTGTACACATTTGTGTATTGTAATTAAGAATTTTAAAACTAGGAAGCAAAGAACCTACCAGTAAAGTATTTCTTATGTTTAAATTTATTAAATCTCTGTCTATGTAATTTTGTGTGTAATAGTATACGTATGTATTTAAATTTTTTTTTATCTGTATTCAGTATTGAGATATTTTCGATATATACGTACGATATCTGGTGGAAAAAAATAAAGTTGGACAATTGGAGCTATTTACTATAGACTAGCGACTTACTTCTTAAAAGATGTTTAGAAACTGAAAAAGTAACCAGAAGCATTCCAGTGGCTGGGTTTTTTTTAATCGATTCAAAATTTAAAACAGAATAAAAAATACAAACTATATTTTTTTTTAAACATGGGCGTCCATATTAAAAATTTATTGACATAAATAACACTGGTATACAAATCAAAATATTTTCGGAACAGAAATGTCAATAGGTTGATTTTAATCTATTTAATTAGTTTTTCTATATCATTCTTAGATTTTTTGTTACAACCCTTCCAAAATTAGGGGAAGTGTGCCTAATATCGCACCCATTTTGAAAAGTGAAATTTTCTCTGCTATTTTTACTTTTTAATTAGGTCCACTTGTACTTCTGTTTAGTTCTTTTAATGCTCTTGAAGTACTGAATAGTTGCCAATTGATTAAGCATGTAGAGAATTTATTTTTTTTTATAATTAATGAAAGAAACTGATTTTGGCCGCTTCATGAAATGTCGTCTCAATATCGCCCACCAATAGTGGTCGAAATGTCGCCCTGTACGATATTAGGCTATTACTTTTGTCACAATGTTAGACGTGGTTTATGAATAAAAAAAACACATTTAATAAAGGTGAAATTATCTGAACTTGGACTGACGTCATTAACAAATGAAATAAAACTAGACGTACAATTTTATATTACTACAGTTATCTTAATACCAAAATTACAGAAAGGAAAAGAGACAGAAAATTTTGGTACGTCTAATTTTTTTGAATTTGTTGCATTTGTTTAATGGCGTTAGTCTAAGTTTAGATAATTTCACCTATACAAAATAATAGTGTTTATTCTCAAGTAACAAAATTTCATAGAATTACATTAATATGTTTAATCATATGCAAATTAGATATATGTAATTTTGTAGTTTTACTTATTTTACGCTTTTAATTAACCATCTAAACAATAATCACAAATAAATGTTTTGTAATCTTCCGTTCCCAAACACTGTTCGTGACTCCAAATGCGGCACTTTGTACTAATGATCCATTTTTCGTCCTTTCTGTCTGTTAAATACGACCAATACGACTGATCACAATAGCGACGTTCACAGTCATTCTCGCTATCAAGAAAAATTATATTTTTTGCGCGCCAAGAATATTAAAAATTTGCTTTAGAGTTAGCGAAAACAGTCTAAACGAACAGAAAAATAACTTCTTTCTATATCCCAATCAAATCTTGATTTGTACCATCCCCGCATACGTGCCGTAAAGTCGGTTGGAGAATAGACTTTAAATAATATGTCTTTAAAGAAATTAGTTTATCTAAATTATAAGCGAGGCCCACAATACATTTGAAAAGACTTTTGTGTGATAAAATCTTAACTTGAGAGAATATGTCCGATCAGCTTTTCATATTTTTTACTATTTCTGTTCTTAAATATCAGTATCTAACACTAGTAAAACATTCTGTTTTTATGTACAAAAATATGAGGATTTCTTCACACGCTACATATTTTTAGGTGGGCCCTTTTTAGACAGAAAGGAAACATAGATTTTGAATATGAAGTCTATCTGCCATTCTTGTTTATCTTTCAAATTTACATTACATTCATTTTTAAAATTTAATTTGTACAAGGAAAAGTGCACGGATTGTCAACATTATTAGTCTGTATTTAATATCAAGTAGAGTGGTGTCAATAATATTTTGAATTTGGTAGTCATAGATGAAAATGTTTTATCATACATTTGACGATTTTTAATCTTGTATAATTATCGAACTTATTACTTAACTATTTTAATGTAAAAATTGTTTGTTTCGGCATTGCTGACATCAAATACGAGTCTAATGGCCATTGTTACTGCTTAATTACATTATTCTAGTCATATAATATTCTAATATTCTCGTGTCTGTCTCTTTGAAATGTTTAGATCACATTTTAATTATGTACTATAAAAATTATGTACTATTAATTATGTACTATAAATAAAAAACGATATTTTGTCTGGGAAATTTGAACACATTATTAACCTAGGTCCCGAACTGCTTTTTTCAGAAACTTAGGACCCTATACAATATCCGTAAATGAAGAATAGACGATACTTTTTAAAAAAGAAAGTTCAAATTTTTAAATTTTTTTTATTTACTAGCCGTACCCGCGACGTCGTTCGCGCAAAAAATTGTTATAAACTCAATAAGAATTATGTAAGTGTAATAATTATACAGAAATTGTAAAGAATAATAATTTTTGTGTAATGCAGGCACATGCTCAAAGTGGTTTTTCTATTTTCCCGTAGGAATGAGGAATTTTCCCGGAGTAAAAAGTATCTTAAATGTTGACCCAAGTAATAGGTTATCACCACACCAAATTTCATCAAAATCCGTCCAATAGTTTTGCGTAATACGTGCATATGCACAAAATGGTTTATCTAATTTTCCGTGGCAATAAGGCATTTTCCCAAAGTAAAAAGTATTTTAAATGTTGCCCTAGATAATAAGTTATCACCACACCAAATTTTATTAAAATCTGTCCAATAGTTTTTGCCTAATATGTGCACATGCTGAAAATGGTTTTTCCATTTTCCCGTGGGAATGAGAACTTTTCCCGGAGTAAAAAGTATTTTAGATGTTGACCCAGGTAATAAGTTATTATCACACCAAATTTCATTAAAATCCGTCCAATAGTTTTTGCGTGATGCGTGAACAGACAGACAGACAAAAAATCTAAGAATCGCTGTTTTGGTAACTACATCGATAACTATTTACAGTATCAGTACAATTTTCAAAAAATATTCCATGTACAGAAATAGTCTCGTTATAATCTTTTTATATGTATAGATTTGAGAATCCGAGCACAGCCTCTTTGTGAACGAAAGAACAGATACACACATACATATGTAGTTTTAAAACTGTTACCAATAATGTATACATATACACAATATGCGTATATATGTGTATGTATATATGTAAAAAGGTCATTCTGATTTACAGCACCTTTAAGTATAAGCAATCGCTACACGCTCAATAGTATTATGCAGTCAGCTGCAGTCAGCAATTTATTAAAGTCTTCTTTAGATGCTAATAGAAGTGTTTTTGGATTCAAAATGTTAAGTGATTAATTGATAAACATGCTACGATGCAGTAAATAATTGAAGTGTGGAAGTACCAAAGGCACTAAGTGCGAAAAAATAGCTTTTTTTTCTTTTAAAAATTAGTCTTCAAAACGTACTATATGACATCGCCAAAACCCAAACAAAAGTTAGAAGTAATATTTATCATATTTTTAATTTTTAACTTGACAATTTAACTCATGTGTATCAAGTGCCATAAGAATATTGTAATTTTTTCACTTTTACCATGGAAAAAAGTTACGACAAAATTTTTACAGCGAAAAAAATAGTACGAAATATTTCATTGGTCATTTCGTTGTAGGTAAACACGATAAAAACAAAACAAAAATTCTTATTGGTAAATTTAAATGATTTCAGAATCATGGTAACAATGTATTAAATAATTTAATTAATAATATGAATTATACTAATTTATTTTATTTGTTAAATTGTCTTACTGTATTACATTTTAGATTTATATTTTTTCTGAATAAATTTGCGTTTTTTATAACTCAAATTTCTTGCCTAAAGCAATTTAACTCGAAGAACTGTCAACCCAAAAACGCTTCAGCTCCGCTGTTGCGTTTTTGTTAGTTGACAGTTCTCCTCGTTAAATTGGTATAGGCAACAAATTTTCGTTAGACAAACCCAAATTTATTCGAAAAAATACAAACCTCTCGTGTAATAATAAGTAAATAAAAAATTGGATAATGTATTATATCTAAGGAGTTTTTATTCCTTATTTGTGTAATAACTCAAAATATATGAATTGATACTTAGTGCCTTTGCTACTTCCACGCTTCAATTACTTTTTACAAATTAATATTTTAAACTGGTTCAAATTATAGGCACAATAGGTGACACAATAAACAAATTAAACTTGTAAATAAACAAAGTTGAATGTCGAACAAGCCTTCAGTATAATCTACAATAAATTGCTCCGTAATATTGTATAAGATCAGATTTTGTTGTAATGTTACTGAGTGTGTAGGGGCTACTTTACCATTTTGTTTACAATTTAAAAAAAATAGATCTTTGGGATATGTGTATGAATCAGTATGAATGTATTTGTACAATACTACAAGCCCCATGTCATAACAAACTCGACAATATCCGGTATCAACCAATCAGAATCAAGAAGAAAATAATGTTGATAAGATCTTGTGCGAAACATGTCCTGAATTGACCAAGTTTGTTGTTTAGTTGTGTTAAATTTACACACTATATTGTTTAAACGAAACAGAATGTTTATAATACGCAGAAAATGAATTAAAATTTTTTGAGCATATTATAATTTTTATCTGCAGTCCAGTACTCAAAATATGTAAAAGGCATAAACTCACGTGACGCACGGGGCATCGTACAAAACGAAGTTTATGTCTTATATTTGGAGTACTGCATTTCAGATATAAATTAAAATATGCTTAAAAAATTTTAATCCAGTTGCCCCATGTTATAAACTTTTTGTTTTGTTTGTTATTAATTTCATTTAAAAGAAAAAAAATGTTTTTGTTGCAAAAATGTCCCGTGCGTCACGCGAGAATTGCCCATATATTTAAGTTGTGTCATTAGAAACCAACTTTAAGATTTAAAAAAACTGAAAATTATTTTCTTTTATGTTTTCGAAACATTAAAAAATTATTTTGTTCAATATTATCAAATGTTACCAAATACAGTTGAACCTGGATAAGCGAGAGTTGAAGGGACCGCGATCTATTTTTCTCTTATAGAGGTTTCTCACTAACCCGAGTTTCTAGCTTACACAGGTACGGGAGAGATTTATCTCACTTATAGAGGTCTAGAAAAAATACAACCAATATGTATTGAGAAACATGCATGTATTGTATGGATACTACTTATTAGAATAATATACATATACATATTTGAACATATATAAGCTTACAAAAAAAAAAAAAACATGATTTTTGGCTATTTGAATAGAAAAGTTCCGTGAATTATAAGAAAACAAGAACATAAATCCATTCAGGCCTTCTAATAAAATATGTAGAAGTTCTTTGAAATTTAAGAATGAGTCATAACTAGAAAATGTTAAATACGTTTAACTGTCGCTTATAGAGGTACAGGCAATTTTCAGTCTCAGTTATAGAGGTCCACGAGCGAAAAACGACTCTCACTTATACAGGTTTTTGTTTCTCACTCATAGAGGTTTTAGAGTGGTAAAGTGACGGGACCTGGCAATTACTCTCACTTACAGACTTTTCTCGCTTAGCCAGTTCTCCCTTATCCAGATTTGACTGTATAATGAAACTAAAAATATTCTTAAAATATAGTCCAGAATCTAGCGAATGTCGTAGGATTTTTTTGATAAATTGATTTTTATAGATTTTGTAAGCGATTTTTGGTCAATTTTTTCGAAAAAAACAAAAGTTCAAACTAACGCCCTTTTTTAAAAAACAATTTGTAGAAAAAATCCTACGACGTTCGCTAGATTTTGGACTATATTTTAAGAAACTTTTTGATTTTTTTCAAATTAAAAATTGTGTAGCGGTACACCCATGTCGACCGTCTGAGATTTTTTTTCCTTGTGTGCGCTGCTGTACCGCCATTTTAAAACTAAAATAAAACATAGCTTTTGTAGTTAAAGACTAGTACATTCATATGCACAAAACCTCACAGCTCTATCTCTTTCCTTTCACATGAAATTTAGTGAACACAAGATGATATTACCCCGTAACACTAAACATTTAACAGTCGGTCTGAACATGGTTTTGTCAGTGAAAAAAAACTTAGAGGTAACGACAAAAAACATTAGATTTTAAAAATTACGGGTAACACTCAAAACCTCATGATTTCCTTAGTTGCTTTTCTAAAAAAGATAAACCATTAACTTACACATGAGAACATTTTATTTCATTTTTATTATATTAGGAAAATTGTGAAAAATCCCTACATCTGTAAAAAAACTTAATGATAGTTAATGTCTAAGTTTCTGACTGTCTCTTGATTTTGATTCACATTGTGAATTTTATTTTTTTAAAAACCGTATAAAAAATCGCATAAAAAAGTCGCACAAAAAAAGGCGCATAGAAAATTTAGCTGTACTATATCCACCAAATACGTACTGATTGTTAGTAGACATAAACTACTGGAATATAGGTATTAAGGACTAATTAGACTGGCGCACGGAACACTGTCCATAGTTCAAAAATATGTGAAATCCGACAAAAACAGATATTTGGGAATATCTGTAAAAAATGGCGCCAAGAATATTATGTATTTGTATCTAAGAAAAAAAAATGAAGCTTTAAAAAATAACTGAAATCCATTGCTATGCCAAGAACAGATATAATTATAACTAAGCTTACGTACAGATGGTATTTAAAAAAATAATCTAAAAAAAATTAATACTAATTTTCGGAATAAAAACTTTTGTTGTACTTGGCTCAATTTTTTTTGTTTTGTTTTGTTTTGTTTATTAATATCAAGTTAAATCTTGAGCCAAGTACAACAAAAGTTTTTATTCCGAAAATTAGTATTAAATTTTTTTAGATTATTTTTTTAAATACCATCTGTACGTAAGCTTAGTTATTATAATTATATCTGTTCTTGGCATAGCAATGGATTTCAGTTATTTTTTAAAGCTTTATTTTTTTTTTCTTAGATAAAAATACATAATATTCTTGGCGCCATTTTTTACAGATATTCCCAAATATCTGTTTTTGTCGGATTGCCTTTATCAGTTGAAACAGTAAATGTCAGCTCCCTTACCATTCAAAACAAACAGTCTTATAATATTATACACTAAACGACTAAACCAATCTTTCACCGTGCCTAATATCGTATAGGGCGATATTATGATTACTGTATGTGGGCGATATTTGGCATATTATAATACATATGGCGGATATTTCAGCTTGAAATATGTTATAAACTAATATTATAATTATGAAAACATAAACTATACAATACAGAGAAGTTATTGTTACAAATAGCAAATAAATATCACTTAGGTGTCTCTCATCATACAATTAGATGCATAAGTAACACCTACAAAATATTTGAAATCAAAAAAATTTAAAAAAAAATTTATAAAAGTTACAAATCTCGTTCAACACTTGGCCTCGTCTAATGGCTGCCAGAGGGCAAAGAGTTAGACTGATTGTCACCAGAATATATCAATTACCAAAGGCAATATGGTGGTATGCGATATTAGGAAGATGTACGATATTAGGCACAGTTCCCCTACGTGGCGATTGTTAACTTTATTATTACAGTTATTATAAATTACGATTTTTTAAGATATAACAACCATAATATTTTATAAACTAAGCAATCATATAATCAAATATATATTACACAGGATAATATTTTTCCTATCTTTATTGTTTTTCAGCATTAAGTTACACAGCTTTTCATGATATATGTACCTACCCTATCTCAACCGGAAGCTGCTGTTTTCACTTATGTACTACAGGGTCTCCTTTTGGTAAAAATCAGCAGTATTCACTCATCATAGATTCATCCTATTTGCCCTGATAACGTTGTTTTAGTTGTAATATTTTCTAATAAAACCTTTCTCCTGTTTCATTACTCACAGCACCCAAATTCGATGGGAATAGTCCAAACATAAAATGTAAATGTTTTTTTGTGGCATTCTTTTTTTTTTTTTAAATTGCCTAAATTTTTAAAAAAAATTAGTTAAAAGGTTCTGTGTTAAAAATTCGTACAAATTATAAATATTCGTATTAATTAATAAATCACAAATTTAAATTGTATGTATCAATTCTTTGACAAAAGGCAGCCAAAATTTTATTTACGTGAAAGAGGAATATGCAATTTACATAAAAATAAACATGACATATTAATTTTTGTACCTTAAATTAATACCCGATAACTTTTTTTTTAACTAATATGATATCGGTGAGAAATTTTTAGAGACAAATCATAAGGGTACACTGGATATCTTTTTCGTAGTTTTATCATTTTTCAAACGAAAGTGCTTGGAGAGGTTGAAAATTAACAATAAATTCAACAAAACGGTTTCCGATATTTTATGTTGAAAGATGTTTAAAAACGATAAATGGACTTCAGGAAATAATCATGGTAATTTATTTAACAGTTCGGTATGCGGAGTGCTAGGTGGTGTTATAAGCACTTTATCACCTCATTAATATTAGCTTATTTGATTCAAACAATGGATAGCTCTTGTTTTAATTAAATAAATCCCATTAACTTATGCCTAACTGTACAATTAATTTGATAACACCTCTCGTAAAACTTTTTAATATCTGCTTAGGAAAAGAAATTTTATTAATTAATTTTTCGAATAAAAGTATCGACCAGTTTGTTAAAATTTGAATACGTTTCCGGTTGCGTGCATGGAACAGTACCCTAACAAATTTTTGAGTTAAATAAATTATATAATATCATTTTCAAGTGCACCATAAAAGTAATAACAAAAAACTTTTTAATAAATAGGTAATTTGTACTTGTTTTTCTCTTTCTATTGAAAAGTTTAATTACATTTTTCAACCTTTGAGAAAAACTTTTACTGATATTGTGCAATAAAAAGTTGGAAAATTAGGTGATTAGCGGTATTTAAAAAGTTTTAAAAAAAACTGGTGTGCGATTTATTACAGTTTGTATGTATTTATTTATAGTCCAAGCAAATTAAATTTTTACGTGCCAAAATTAGTACCTGGAAGGGAATATATGGAAAAGATAGGAAAAATACGTAGAATTCCATGAACTATTTTTAAACAACTGAATCACTGGGGGAGTGCCTCAAAATGGCGAACAAAAAAGACCAAAAACAGTTTTTTGAATTTTTTTTTAAAAAGACTGAATTTCGTACAAAATAAAAGTTTGGTACAAAAGTTGTAGAACTATTTAATATCAACAGAATGAGACCAATTTCATGCAAATTAGTGCATAAACAAATTAGTTATCGCAAAAAACCGCTAAACATCGCGATTTTTTCAATTGCTTATACCTTAAAGGGAGAAAAATATTTTTTTATGAAAATTGGCAAAAGTATAGTCCTTGGTAAGTAGAATAGGAACGTTTTTGAAAAATTTCAAAACATTTGATAATTTTTGCAAAAATAAATTTTTCTGAAAAAAGACGTTTTCGCAGAATTCGATTTAACTAGGTTCTGGACCATCTGCAGGCATGTTTGTCGACTTAAAATTTTCTTAAAGATTTACGTATGCAATAAGTGCGCGCATTATTAAGTTATTCAAAGTATGCAAAATAAATGACCGAAAAATTAATGATTTTTATGAATCCAGAAAACAGATTATTTTCAATATTTTGAAATTTTATTTTATTAATTATGTCTTCAAAAATCATTAAGTTAGAGCTGTAAAAAGGTTGAAAAGTATTACTAATGATTCTCCAGCCCCATTTTTTGGGATAAAGTTATTTTCAATGGCTAAAGTGAAAATCTCATAAGTCATTTTTTTCTAGTTTTGAGTTGTTACTATTAAGAGCTTCACAATAGTGGCAGGCACTAATCCATCAAATTTCGATTTCCAGCCTTATATCCAGTCAGATTTGTTTTTCGGATGGATAGGTGGGGGAATGGGGACAAATTTTTTTTACGATTAATACCACTATTTAAGAATACAAAAACATTTTTTTTCAGTTTATTTATTTTTTATAATTATTATAATTTTTTGAAAAAAGTGTCTTTAAAAAGGGCGGAAATCGGTACACACGATTGCGGCCGCAGTTTTCATCCGAAAAAAAAATCAAATAGATTATCAATCTGTAGGTAAGCCGCTATGTATCTATGGGAGCTTTTTTTCTTGAAATTTAAAAAAATGGCGACGGTTTAAATAAAAAGTACAAAATTTTTTATAGTTTTCGTGTGGAAAAATAAGAAGTGGCTTATCTACAGATTGATAATCTATTTGATTTTTTTTCGGATGAAAAAATTATAATAATTATAAAAAATAAAAATGAATAAAAAAAATATTTTTGTATTGTTAAATAGTAGTATTAATCGTAAAAAAACAAATTCGTCTCCATTCCGCCATCCTATCCATTCGAGAAAAAATCGCGAAAATTTGTCAATTTTTCGACAAATCACACTGTGATGGTATCTTAAGATTAAGGTGAGGCTTAGATTTTTGTAGTAAGAAGTTGGCCTACCCACTTATTTATGGCTATAGCTTTTTTATTATTAGAGAACTAACGGAGATACTGGAGAACTCTCGAGAACTAACGATCAGCATAAAAATATGTGGGTAAGCTAATTTGGGTAGGCTAACGTCACAAACCTTTGAACTAAAGTTAAACAGACTTTAAAATAAAAAAAATTCCTTTTACGTCTTACATTGATTAGAAAAAATTACACATAACCCATACTCTTATGAAAAATGAGATATTTTAAAAAAATGATGTTAAAAATCTAAAATTTTTCATAATAAGCAAGTAGATCTGTTTAAACATGTATACGAAGTATATTACAAGATACATTGTAGAAAAAAATAGTAAGCATATTAAGTAATTGAGGTTGTAATTTGAATACGCAGTGTGTAATTTGCTTTACAACTGAGTTACATACTATAGTTTACCTACGATTAGTATGAAATTCACAATAAATAGTAAAAATTTGATACAAATATATAATAACATTAAAATCATGTCGAACTTGAAATGTATTAAAAATAAATGCCAATTCTCTGTCGTTAGGTAAATATTTTGTACAGATTTTAATACAAAATACAGTATAATAATTAATAAAAGTATAGTCAGCCGTTGTTCTTTGCACACAGTCGTGTGTAAAGTATAAAATTTCCCAGAACTCTATGTAAAACATAATTTACCTAGGTAGTACTTTGTACAGTATACATACGTGGGTAGCGCCAAAAGTTCTCGGCCTAACATGATTAAACTTATTTAAAGGTGACGTAATTAATACTCACAGAAAGTATTAAGTCGCAGTGGACGAGTTTACATGTGTTTTATTTATTCTGTTGTAAAAGTGTAAACTCAATATGTCGACCGTTTCAAAAATTGAATATCGTGTAGTCATAAAATTTCTGACAAAAGAAAGACAAACTCCAGAAGAAATTCAGGACAGATTGGATGGTGTATACGGTAAAGCCGTGCCAAAGGTTTCGTTTGCGGTATGAGTCCCTCAATGACGATGATCGTTCTGGACGTCCGGCAGATTCGATCACTTCCGAAAACATCGCTCTCGTAGAATCGCTACAAAGAATTTGCTTAATATTATAAAGGCATAGAGATGCTTATCCCACCTTATAATAAGTGTATTGAAATAGAGGGCCGTTATATAGAAAAATAAATTCTTTTCACTGTTCTCTCTGTATTTTTTAATACTCAGGCCTAGAACTTATGGCGCGCCCACGTATAAGTAATTTTATTGTAGACGTAGATAAAACTAATCTCACAACTACGCTACCGAAAACAAAAAAATATCCAATGATCATGGAAATATTTTTAGATTATATAAAGAAATTAGTCTGTACAAACATAATTTCTTTAAGTGACTGTTAAGTTTTTTTTCATCAGTTTATAAGTTTCTAGAGCTTCTGAGAAAATATATACCACCCTGTATTTTTAACAAACTCACTAGTAAAATTTAAGAAGTTGGAACTTATTTGTATTTACATAATTTTTAAAAAAAGTTTTACTAACAATATACGATTTCATTTATGTGAAATGCTGAAAATTTCTAAAACTTTGATTTGTGTGTATAAACTACACTATTGATATTTGTAAGTACAACACAAACGTATTCGGGGCTAATATCTAATAAATTTTGCTAACAACAACTGGAAAAAGTTGTGCCATTAAATTATCTGAAGAAGCTATCTATAGGTTATTTGCATTGAATATACACCGTACTGCGCTGTTCGGAAATTTAATAATTAATTTGATAGTTTAGTGTTAACTTTTCATCCTTCAGTTTATTTTTAACGTTCTCACTGTCACTATAACATCTTTGAAAACTAAAGATGAAATGCAAAAAACTAAATTATATAGTTCCAAGTTCACTATACACATTCAGATTTTGGTAAAATATTTGGTAAAAGCAACTTGAACATTATCTCTCCGCACCAGAACGAGTGTTCAAAAAATTTCCAAGTATTTGCCTTACAAGTAAAGGTCCCGAGGCCGGACCTATCGATTTTGATGAAACTTAAATATGTTGTAGAACACTAAAAAATAAGCGACACGTATTTTTTTTACCTGCGAAAAAACGGTTTGGAGGGGTGAAATCACCCTTCAAAAATTGGGGTAAAAATTTAATTTTTCAAATATCTCGAAAACAGTAAGAGATAGAGCTATGTTTAAATTGGCATTATTGCTCTTTTTTAACCCTTAACTGGTCCACTCACTTTTTGAAACATAAGTAGTCTACTGGGGTACAAAAAATATTTTATTAAATTATTGGTTAATCTGCTTTGAAAATAGCAATATATTATTCAAAAAATACTAAAATATTTTCCTGAGATCATAATATATTTTATTTAATAGTTTTCACAAACATTTTTCGTGGAAATATCTAGGCATATGAAATTAGAATTTAAATAGTAATAAAGTAAAACAAATTAGAATTAAAACATTAACCTCAAATTAAATTGTATTTTCCAAGTGTCTAGTCGTCCGCTAAACGGACGAATAAAATAACTTAGTCGTCCGCTAAACGGATGAATAAAATAACTTAGTCGTCCGCTAAACGGATGAATAAAATAACTTAGTCGTCCGTAAAGTATTGACTTTTCGCGCAAGTATTGATTTTTAATAATGTTATTAGTTCTTAAAGAAATGAAAGTAATTTAAAATCATATTTAAAAAATCGAATTGAGAAACTAGGTGGTGAGGTTGGTTTTGTTTAGGTTAGTTTAGTTAGTTTTGACAGTATACCTCGATTTTTGATATAAAAACTAGGTGGTGAGGTTTCTTTTGTTTAGGTTAGTTTAGTTAGTTTTGACAATATACTTCGATTTTTGATATGAAAACTAAGTGGTGAGGTTAGTTAAGGTTACCCTTTGCCCGAAGGTTAGCTTAGTTTTGACAATATACTTGGATTTTTGATATAAAAACTAGGTAGTGAGGTTAGTTAACGTTACCCTTTCCCCGAAGGTTAGATTAGTTTTGACAATATACTTCGATTTTTGATATAAGAACTAGCTAGTGAGATTAGTTAAGGTTACCCTTTGCCCGAAGATTAGGTTAGTTTTGACAGTATACTTCGACTTTGATATAAAAACTAGGTAGATTTTATATAATAACTAGGTAGTTATTTAATTCGTCAATTTAGTGGACGACTAGCAACTTATTCATCCGTTTAGCGGGCGAGTAGTAACTTATTCATCCGTTTAGCGGACGACAAAGTTATTTTATTCGTCCGTTTAGCGGACGACAAGCAGCAGCCTCGTATTTTTGCATATTTCAGAAAATTAAGTTACCTAGATCTGTTTACACATAAATTAAATTTAATTAATTTATTAATTACCTTTAATTTGGTTAATTATTTTAAATAAGATTATCAGTCTACTGGGATACAAAAAAATTAAATCGTTAATAACCGAAATTAAATGTTTGTAAAGAGAAGGTAATCACACATCAAATGGAAGTACTTAATCTCATTTGGGAATACATGGTGGTTACAGTTCAGTAGTAGCGATTATAAAAAAATTATTTAAAAAAAAATAAAATAAAATTGGATTTGTACCCCAATAGACCAATTAAGGGTTAAAGGGCTATCTATTGATATACAATTTGTTCAAATTACATTAACAGGGGTGGTTGGAGGTTAAAATTTAGGGGTTAATTTTATAAAAAAGGGGTGAAAAATAAATAATATAAAAATTTTGTTTGCAAATTTGAAATCTACGTCGAAAAATAATTGATCCCTTTTTGCTCAATTTCCTAATATTAAGTCTATGGGTAGTTAACTAGGGGGTGACTGTGTCGTATTATTTGGGTAATTCAAGAAGTTCTTCTTCATGAAAAATAGTTTAAGGTATTCAGAATAAAGTAGAAATGGATTTAAGGATGGATTTAAAAATTCAGTTTGAGCAATATTGGATAGGGGGTGAGTCATCCTCTTAAATTACATACTAGTTTTCATACACTTATTTTTACTGTTAACACACTGACAGTGGGTCACAATAAGTGGTTCTGAAGTTAGAGTGTCATTATATGTTAGGAAAATATCGTTATTATCGATATCGATAATTTTCGAAAACGAAAACTATTTTTTGATAGTCGTAATATGTTTGAAATGCCTGTAACTTCCTTCACTTACGCCTTCAAAAAATTTGTTATTTGTTTGCTACGATGCAACGTTGAGATATTTACGGTCAAAATTTTACGTAAACGAAATGTGTCATCAAAAAACGAACCTTAAAAACACGTTATATACGACATTTTAACTTCAGAACCACTTATTGTGACATTATTACCCACTGTCAGTGTGTTAACAGTAAAAATGAGTATGAAAACTAGTATGAGTATTTAATGTGACCCACGCCCTCGCCAATATTGCTCAAATTGAATTTTGAATTCGAGAATTCCATTTCTATGTTATTCCAATTATCTTAAAATATTTTTCATGAAGAAGAACTTCTTGAATTACCCAAATAGTACGACTATTCGACACTGCCATCTCCTATTTAATTACCCCTAGACTTAATATTAGAAAATTGTACAAAAAAAGATCAATTAGATTTTTTGACGTAGATTTCAAATCTCCAAACAAAATTGTTATGTTTATTTTTTTACTCCTTTTTTGTAAAATTAACCCCTAAATTTTAACCCCCAACTACCCCTGTTGTCGTAATTTGAACAAATTGCATATTAACAGATAGCTCTTTAGAAAGGCGCAATATCGCCAATTTAAACTTTTGCTCTATATCTCTTATTGTTTTCGAGATATTTGAAAAATTAAATTTTTTCGAAATTTTTTAGTGTTCTACAAAATATTTAAGTTTCATCAAATTCGATATGTGCGACCTCGGGACTTTTGCTTGTTAGTGGGCTTTCGGTATGATATATCTTTCTTAAAGAGCAGTTCAGATCTAGCTCCTTCGCTAGTGCCATTTCTAGTGCAATGATACCTCTGCTCAGGGCCGGACCTAGAGTTACTAGGAAGGGGGCAAATTTTCCTGTTGGCGCCCTCCGCGACAAAAATGCAAACTAAGAAATTTTGGCGCAGCGATATTTTCAAATTTCTCTCCTGCAGAAGGATGTGATGACCAAAAAAAAGTCAACACTACATTTTTTAAGTTCACCTTGCCTCTATCAGAAATGGGCAATGTTGACCTTTTTTTTGTTATCACTTCCTTTTGCAGGGAAAAATTTTTAGAAGATCCCTGCGCCAAAAAATTTTTAATTAAGCATTTCTATCGTTTTGGCGCCCTTAAAGCTTGCAGGGGGCACATGCCCCGCTGCCCATTCCCCTCCTTCCTAGATCCGGCCCTGCCTCTGCTGGTTCGAAATATCTCATTTATCTAGACACAGATAAGGTTACTATTAGAAAATTAATTTTACTTTACCAAACAATTTAAAGAATGTGAAATAATACAGCTCTACGGGCATATTTATTTTAAACTTGCGGTTGTATCCCAATAAATAGAGCTTACTACACCACTTTCTTAGGATTCTGAAGAAAACATTTCGGAATCCATATAACTTCGTCATGTTTGCTGTTTTGTCGGTCTGTTCGTTACATCTCTATGAGGTATTTTTCATTTTTCCCTATTGGAAAGTGGGGATGAATGTCTTGTTCATATACCATATCGACAAGGGTTTTTAATGAAGTTGAGACTGTTTTGTAGCATTGTCGAGTATATTTATTTTTAGTCGAATTTTTCACTGAAAAATTTGACTGCTACAGTCTATCTAACAAGAACGGATTTGAAAAATTTCATAAGATTATAAGATAAAAAATATGTATATCATTTTAAGTGTTATTTAGATGTGTCAATAAAGAATCAAGAAAAAAGGTATTTTTTCGCGCGCCAAGAATATTAAAAATTTGCTTTAAAGTTAGCGAAAACAGTTTAAACGAACAGAAAAATAACTTGTTTCTATATCCCAATCAAATCTTGATTTGTACCATCCACGCATACGTCCCCTAAAGTCGGTTGCAGAATAGACTTTAAATAATATGTCTTTAAAGAAATTAGTATATCTAAATTTTAAGCGCCGCCCATTATACATTTAAAAAGGTTTTTATGTGTTAAAATCTTAACTGGAGAGAAAATGTCCGATCAGTTTTTCATATTTTTACTATTTCTGTTCTTAAATATCAGTATCTAACACTAGTAAGTTTCCGTTTTTATGTATAAAAATATGAGGGTTTCTTCACACACTACATATTTTTAGGTAGGCCCTTTTTAGACAGAATGAAAACATAGATTTTGAATATGAAACCTATCTGTCATTCTTGTTTGTCTTTCAAATTTACATATTCATTTTTAAAATTTAAATTTGTGCAAGGAAAAGTGCACGGACTGTCAACATTATTAGTCTATATTTAACATCAAGAAAAGTGGTGCCAATAATATTTTGAATTTGGTAGTCATAGATGAAAATGTTTTACCATACATTTGACGATTTTTAATCTTGTATAATTATCGAACTTATTACTTAACTATTTTAATGTAAAAATTGTTTGTTTCGGTATTGCTGACATCAAATACGAGTCTAATGGCGATTGTTAATGCTTCATTACATTATTCTAATCATATAATATTCTAATATTCCCGTGTCTGTCTATTTGAAATGTTTAGATTCAATTTTAATTAATTATGTACTATAAAAATTATGTACTATTAATTATGTACTATAAATAAAAAACGATATTTTGTCTAGGAAATTTGAACACATTGTTAAGCTAGGCCTCGAACTGCTTTTTTCAGAAATTTAAGACCCTATACAATATCCGTAAATGAAGAATAGACGATAATTTTTAAAAACGAGAGTTCAAATTTTTAATTTTTTGTTGTTTACTAGCCATACTCACGACATCGTTCGCGCAAAGCATTGTTATAAACTCAATGAGAAGTATGTAAGTGTAATAATTATACAGAACTTGCAAAGAATAATAATTTTTGTGTAATGCAGACACATGCTCAAAATGGTTTTTCTATTTTTCCGTGAGAATGAGGAATTTTCCCGGAGTAAAAAGTATCTTAAATGTTGACCCAAGTAGTTTCATCAAATTTCATCAAAATCCGTCCAATAGTTTTTGCGTAATACGTGCACATGCATAAAATAGTTTTTCTATTTTCCCGTGGGAATAAGGCACTTTCCGAGAGTAAAAAGTATCTTAAATGTTGCCCTAGGTAATAGGTTATCACCGCACCAAATTTTATTAAAATTCCTCCAATAGTTTTTGGGTGATGCGTGAACAGACAGACAGACAGAGAGACAAAAATTCTAAAAATCGCTGTTTTGGTATCTACATCGATAACTATTATATTTACAGTACCAGTAAAATTTTCAAAAAATATTCCATGTACAGAAATGGTCTCGTTATATAATTTTATTATATGTATAGATTTGACAATCCAAGCACAGCCTCAGTGTGAACGAAACAACAGATACACACATATGTAGTTTTAAAACGGTTACCAATAATGTATACACATACACAATATGCGTATATATGTGTAAGTATATATGTAAAAAGGTTTTTACAGCACCTTTAAGTATAAGCAATCCCTACACGCTCAATAGTATTATGCAATCAGCTTATGCTTCTTTAGATGATAATAAAATTTTTTTTTGATTTAAAATGTTAAGTGATTAACTGATAAAAATGCTACGACGCAGTAAATAATTGAAGCGTGGAAGTATCAAAGGCACTAAGTGCCAAAAAATAGCTTTCTTTTTAAAATTAGTCTTCAAAACGTACTATATTACATCGCCAAAACCCAAACAAAAGTTAGAAGTAATATTTGTCATATTTTTAATTTTTAACTTGACAATTTAACTTATGTGTATCAAGTGCCATAAGAATATTGTAATTTTTTCACTTTTACCTTGGAAAAAAGTTAGGACAAATTTTTATAGCCAAAAAAATGGTACAAAATATTTCACTGGTCATTTCGTTGTAGATAAATACGATAAAAACGAAACAAAAATTTTTCTTATTGGTAAATTTAAATGATTTCAGAATCATGGTAACAATATATTAAATAATTTAAATAATAATACGAATTATACTAATTTATTTTATTCGTTAAATTGTCTTACCGTATTAAACTTTAGATTTATATTTTTTCTGAATAAATTTGTGTTTTCTAGAACTCAAATTTCTTGCCTAAAGCAATTTAACTCGAAGAACTGTCAACCCAAAAACGCTTCAGCTCCGCTGTCGCGTTTTTTTCAGTTGACAGTTTTTCTCGTTAAATTGCTATAGGCAACAAATTTTCGTTAGACAAACCCAAATTTATTCAAAAAAATACAAACCTCCCGTGTAATAATAAGTAAATAAAAAATTGCATAACGTATTATAGCTAAGGAGTTTTTATTCCTTATTTGTGTAATAACTCAAAATATATGAATTGGTACTGAGTGCCTTTTCTACTTCCACGTTTCAGTTACTTTTACAAATTAATGTTTTAAACTGGCTCAAATTATAGGCACAACAGGTGACACAATAAACAAATTAAACTTGTAAATAAATAAAGTTGCATGTCGTACAACCCTTTAGTACAATCTACTATAAATTGATCCGTAATATTGTATAAGATCAGATTTTGTGTAATGTTATTAAGTGTGTAGGGGCCACTTTACTATTCTGTTTACAATTGAGAAAAATAGATCTTTGGGATAGTACAGCATGTATACGTATATGTATATGAATCAGTATGAATGTATTTGTACAATACTACAAGCCCCATGTCATAACAAACTCGACAATATCCAATATCAACCAATCAGAATCAAAAAGAAAATAATGTTGATAAGATCTTGTGCGAACTATGTCCTGAATTGACCCAGTCTGGTGTTTAGTTGTGTTAAATTTACACCCTATATTATTAACTTATAAATTTTTTAACAAAATAAATCCATCTGTAAAATGCAGAAAATACTAATTTTTTCAGAAAACTGCGCATTATTACTGTACTCATTTTGTTTAAATTCCTTTTCATCTCCGTCACTTTTGATTAATAGTATGTAAGTAAACTTTGAATTCCTTGTGGTGAAGAGTATGGGATAGAGGGGAAACAGTCCATAAGAATTAATGTAAAATCGTAGTATACGAGTTTCAGCGCCTACAAAATATATATTAATATACGAGTATATTAATAAATGTATATTAATCTTTTTTGTTATAATATTTTTGTAATTCAACTACCTCGTCGTCCCCGTAAAGGCCGACAAACTTTATAGTTGGTAGCCACAGACTCAAAATGTCACTAAAAACTTATATTTCAGTTTCTCCTCTATCCCGAAAAGCTTCCTCACAATTTTTGTGGGTATCACAATGAGCGTCATGATTTTCCTAAATCCTTAACATTATTTTTTTTTACTCTAGTAATGCCGCCACTCATACAAGTATAACTCACAAAGTATGAGTGCACCCGGACATCCAAAGTACAGAGTAGAAAATCTCTATTCAGTCGGGATTCAAACATCGGTCTCCTGTATGCTAACCTTCCTGTATGCTAAATTAAAAGTAATCTAAATTGCAGTATGTATTTTCAATGTGGTAAGAAATTGTGAAATAAAACTGAAATGGTATGACTATCTAGATCGAAATAAGCAAAATCCAATTCCGTTTGGAACAAAGGCGGCAATATCCACTAGTTCAGATAATAATCTGCAATCTCCAGCATTTAGAGCTGAATAACTCAGAAAGTTTAAAAAATACGTGGATTTTGACACTCGAAATCTTTTTTTATGGTCTGAATCTATAACCGTACTAATTTTTTTTAGTATATTCGAACTCCAATAGTTTAAATCAATTTTTCGCGATTTCCCAAAATTTGAGCAAGGTGGAGATTGCAGACTTTAGAATGACAACCCTCATATATTACTAAGGCAATTAAATAATATTGTCTTATTTAATAAATATTTAACACTGACTGACATCCTGAGATGTTGCCGATTGGCTGGGTATACGGCGTAAACGACTAGTTGTAAAATAATATTATTTAAGGTGACTCGATTACAAGAAATTTTCCATGTTTAGAATTTGAAATTTTAGTATATTATAGACAAAGATATGATGCATTCACTAGCACCATTTGAATAATTTCTGACGTCTAGTTTAGAAGAAATAAATTTTTAAAGTTAGAATTTTTAACGTACGAGTAAATGCAAAAGTATGATGAGAGATGGATCTTAGGTATATAGGCGATTCTCGCGTGACGCACGGGACATTTTTACAACAAAAACATTTTTTCATAAAAAATGCAATTAATAATGAACAAAACAGAATATTTATAATACCCAGAAAATGAATTAAAATTTTTTGAGAATATTATAATTTTTATATGCAGTCCAGTACTCAAGATATGTAAAAGGCATAAACTCACGTGACGCACGGGACATCGTACAAAACGAAGTTTATGTCTTATATTTGGAGTACTGCATTTCAGATATAAATTAAAATATGCTCAAAAAATTTTAACCCAGTTGCCCCATGTTATAAACTTTTTGTTTGTTATTAATTTCGTTTTTTAAAAAAAAATATTTTTGTTGCAGAAATGTCCCGTGCATCAAGCGAGAATCGCCCATATATTTAAGTAATTTGTGTCATTAAAAACCAACTTTAAGATTTAAAAAAAACTGAAAATTATTTTCTCTTATGTTTTCGAATCATTAAAAAATTATTTTATATAATATTACCAAATAAAAAATAAAACCAAAAAGTTTCTTAAAATATAGACCAGAATCTAGCGAATGTCGTAGGATTTTTTTGATAAATTGAGTTTTATAGATTTTATAAGCGATTTTTGGTCAATTTTATCGAAAAAAAAAAACAAAAGTTCAAATTAACGCCCTTTTTTAAAAAAAACAATTTGTAGAAAAAATCTTACGACGTTCGCTAGATTTTGGACTATATTTTAAGAAACTTTTTGATTTTTTCCAAATTAAAAATTGTGTAGCGGTACACCCATGTCGACCGTCTGAGATTTTTTCCTTGTGTGCACTGCTGTGCCGCCATTTTAAAACTAAAATAAAACATATTTTTTGTAGTTAAAGACTAGTACTTTCATATGCACAAAACCTTATATCTCTATCTCTTTCCTTTCGTTCGTGGTACGTCTCAGAAAATCACATGAAATTTAGTAAACACAAGGTGATATTACTCCCTAACACTAAACATTTAACAGTCGCAGTCGGTCTGAACATGGTTTTGTCAGTGAAAAAAAAAACAAAAAAAACTTAGAGGTAACGACAAAAAACATTAGATTTTAAAAATTACAGGTAACACTCAAAACCTCATGATTTCCTTAGAAGTTGCTTTTCTAAAAAAGATAAACCATTAATTTACACATGAGAACATTTTATTTCATATATTACGAAAATTGTGGAAAATACATCTGTAAAAAAACTTAATGATAGTTAATGTCTATGTTTCTGACTGTCTCTTGTTTCTGATTCACACTGTGCATTTTAAGAGCCATTTTTTTAAAAACCGTATAAAAATCGCATAAAAAATTGGCACAAAAAAGGCACATAGAAGGTTTAGCTGTACTATATCAACCAAATACGAACTCATTGTGAGTAGACATAAACTACTGGAATATAGGTATTAAGGACTAATTAGACTGGCGCACGGAACACTGTCCATAGTTCAAAAATATGTGAAATCCGACAAAAACAAATGTTTGGGAATATCTGTGAAAAATGGCGCCAAGAATAATATTATGTATTTCTAAGAAAAAAAAAGCTTTAAAAAATAATTGAAATCCATTGCTATGACAAGAACAGATATAATTATAATAACTAAGCCTACGTACAGATGGTATTTAAAAGAATAATCTAAAAAAAATTAATACTAATTTCCGGAATAAAAACTTTTGTTGTACTTGGCTTAAGATTTAACTTTATATTAATAAACAAAACAAAACAAAAATATTGAGCCAAGTACAACAAAAGTTTTTATTCCGGAAATTAGTATTAATTTTTTTTTAGATTATTTTTTAAATACCATCTGTACGTAAGCTTAGTTATAATAATTATATCTGTTCTTGGCATAGCAATGGATTTCAATTATTTTTTAAAGCTTTATTTTTTTTCTTAAATACAAAATAATATACCTCTTTTCAGATAAAATTGATCATGAGTTTTCGTTAAAAAATTAAATAATTCTTATATTCGAAACAAATCGATTTTCTATTCCTTTCTAAAAATAAACTGCAAATTTAAAATTTACATAAATGCAATAATAAAAGAGATAAAGCCAAGAAAACAAAAATTATTTAAATTCAAAGTTACGAAGCATGGTTAAATTTAACTGAAATAGACTACATAATATTCTTGGCGCCATTTTTTTACAGATATTCCCAAAAATGTTTTTTTGTCGGATTAAATGTTCTTACCGTTTTCCAGAAAATATGGAAAACAAAAACGAAGCTTAGGGGGTACAATACGAACAAATTTTATAGTTACATAAATACGACATTAATCACGATGTGGCCGCTAATATGATGAAATAGTCAAGCAAGCACATTAATAATGAAATTTTAATATCTTTTATAATGAAAAAAGCCTACGCACATTGTTTGACAAAACAGTGAATTGTTAACGTCGTACAAACGTACAATATGCTCCAAGCCACTGACAGCATAGAAATGAGTTTTGATATGGGAGTAATTCTCTGGGATACGAAAGTAAATATTTTTTTGTTTTAGGGAGTAAGATTTGTGATATTAATTATAAAATTCTGTAGGCACAAATTACTCTTGGTTTCTTTCGTAGTATGATAGTTCTTAATGAGTACTATCGAAGTTTTCGAACACCTTTGGGTTATAAAATTAAGCTACTTGGAAAATATGTACCGAGTTTAGACCATCGTAATTAGCTATGCTATATGCTTATTAGAAGAACTATTATTGATGTTATTTTAGTTTTTCGTATTGTAGTTAATTCGAAGCAGAGAAATAACTATAATTTTTGCATCCTGAAGCGATTTTGACTTAGGCACCCTTGTTCTAGAAGTTCATTTTTCCCAAAAATGTAACCGAAGAGCAAAAAAAAAAAAAAAAAACAAAGAAGGGCCATGTCCCCCAAAAAGCAAAAAGTACCTGTGGCAAGCAAAAAAAGCCAAATATTTCTGAATATTTCTGAATTTCCTTCTTTGTAGTAATAGGCTCTATGGGGAAGAAGGAATTCTTTCTCAATAAAAAAAAATTATTGTTTTTCTTGCGTCTATATTTTTCTCTGTTGCGTCTCTTTTTGTTTGTGCGCTCCACTTACTCCGTTGTACTTACACGACTGATCCGGAGAAAATTAGGAAAATGAGATGTTAGATAATAATATAAAACGATATTACGTAAAGTAAAGTAAAAATATTTAAATATTTAATAATAACTTTTGTTATAACGTAAATTTCTATAATTTAAGTGAAAAAGCTTTCCAAGATTAAAATACTTCTTTGTATATTCCCAGTAGCTTGAAATACGCCGTATATACCTATCCGAAGGAATGTATTTGCAAACCTTCAACTAGTGAATTGTTAACGATATAATGTATAATATGAAAGTCAAACTGCTTTGTATAGTGGTAGTAAACAAAGTTATTTCTTGGATCAATTCTTTGTGTAATTTCGTAATTTCAGACCACTACTACTGTTGTACTATATACAATAATATTATTATTCTAAAAGCTCCCTGCGTCTCTGCATTCTGATTTGATGTACAAGAGTAAGTTAGTAATATTAATTTTTCATAAAAGAAGACACTGGATTTCATTTCCAAGAAATATAGGCCGGAAATCAAGTTAATTTTAAGTAAAGTTGTTTTGGAACGTTAATGTCTTAAAATTAATAAAGACAAAAGTATTTCGGATCCTTATGTTCCTGTAAGAAATTTTTTATGGATATACTATGTAGGTATTATTGAGTATAAAGGAAAATAATCCTTTTCGGATTTAGATAAAATAAAAAAAAAAAAACTATTGTTATGCAGAGTTCGTTTTTATACGGTTTTCAAATAAATTTTACTTTTTTTTTGGTTATAAGATTTTTAATTTATTTTTCCGGACAGTCCAAATAAGAGCAAACCATCAAATATTTAAAACATTTATTGTTTTCATATTTTTTAAAACGGAACAAAATTTTATCGAAATATGACTCGATAGCTTTTGTTGAGGGAGACTGGGAGATTCCTTGTCTAAAATAGGACCTTATTTTAACTGAGGTAGTCATACGAATATAATAGAGAATTAAAATTGGTGAGAACTACCCAACCAATTTCAAAAATTCTTTCACTAGTTGCTCGGGAATAGCCTATCTTCTAATATATGCTATGTTACAAAGATTAAAATTGTCCGAAAGGATCCTAAGGTCACAAAAAGGGAAAAAGCTCCACGAATTGTTACTAGATTTTGTTCAAATGCCATTGAGATCCGGGAAAAATGAACGTTAGATTAAAATTGATTTCTAGGGTCTTAAGGTCTCAAAAAGGATTCAAAATAAATAGCTTAACTGACCTTTACCAAATTTTGCTCGTATATAATATTTAGATCTGGAAAAAATTAAGAGAATTGGTTCAAATATTATTGAGACTCCGAAACAAATTAAGGCGAGTTCAGAATTGTTCGGTAGTTCTGGGGGTCTCAAAAAGGATTCGAAATTAAAATGACTAAAAATATCAACATGAGTATATTAATAAGAATTATATGAGTATGACTAAAAATACCAATATAAGTATTTATAATTAGGAAAATTTTTTCAAAGAACACACAGCCAGTGTTACTTAACGAATTTTGACGGGTAAAATATCTGTTAATAGAACATGATTTTGGGAGTGACCTAACAGAGTTCAAATTTTCTGTTTCAGTCATGAAATTTTTTTAGATTTTTTTAGGTAAATTAAACTTAGAGTAAAATTGTTTACTCATTTCTGTAGAAACGAAGGATATTTCTGGATCATTTTCAAACGACATTATTTTTACCAAGAAAATCCATCTTTTTATTAGCTGTAACTATATGCTATTTTTATAGACAATAATAAATAACTTCGTCGATATTTCGTCTATTCTATTGATATTTTTTTATGATTTTGCATGCAATAAACAAATAACTTTTCAACTTTGTTCCAGGTGTGCGTCAACAACACATACTAAATTGTTACATTAAATGTACATTAAAAAACAAAAATATTAAAATAAACCTGTGTCACGTTATTTTCAATTTAAAAATAGATACATATGTTCACTTTACGGCAGTCAAATAAGATTAATGACATTCAAATAATCTTCGTTTCAATGTTAAGTTTCACCAATATATCACAGTGAATTCCTTCATTTAAATTTGCAACAATTGAACAAGTTGTTTTGTGAAAATTGTAACTTGATAATACTTTTATTTTCATTTCTTGAATGTACGAAGCGCTTATCGGTTACCAATTTTAAAGAGCTATTAAAAATTACTAATTAGAAAAAATTATTACATGCATATGAATGTTTAGATGCCGAAGTGTTATAAAACGTGTATAGGTGTAATTCGTATTTTAAGTAGTGACCTATCGAACCTTCGGTTTCGGTTTCGGTTTCGTCCAGTTTCGGCCAAAAATTAGCCGAAACTTCAGCCGCACTGAAACTTAGTGTTCGTGAATTTTCGGGCTTTGTTCGGGTTAGTTAGTACCTCGTATGTTTGTTCATATTAAAGTTAATATTACATAAATAAATATCTACTTTTCTTATATGTCATAATTGTTGTTTTGTTTTTTATTTGATTTAACACAAATGAACTATATAACATGTGAAACATACACTAGATTTCAGCATACAATTGAAATTCTAACATGCCTAAATAAGTTTCGGTTTCGATTGCAAATCCTGTTTCGGTCGGACACTAATTTTAAAACATCGCTCTATCATTATACATGCTCTATGGTACTATGGTAGTTGGTACGCATGTATTGGGAACTGTCCAAAAGGAGGAGCTTCAGAAAAATGGCTGACAAAAAAGTGCATTAACATTAGTTTTATATACAGTGACTGTATAATATTCTTTATAACAGTGTGGCCATTGGAACCATATCCGCCATATTCAGGCCAAATTTGAAGTGAGTAACCGTAGTAACAGAATAAACAAGGTATACAAATTCAATGCATTTGGCCTGTTAATGGCGTCAACCAATAAAAAACTAGACCTACTAATGGCCACACTGTTATCAAGTATATTATAAAGTCACTGTAGTTTTATATATAGTAACCAGTGCTATATTAAGAAAAAATGATAAATATTAGAACTGTTTGTATTTGGGTTAACACAAGTCCAAAACAAAGAGATTTTGTTGAAGGAGAGAAAATTTAACATCTGTAAAACAGTTAAAATGTGGTAAAAATATGAAAAAATGGATGAATGAGTTAATGAATATTACAATTTAGAGTATACAAACGTCAAATTTAAATAGTAAACGTCATAAAATAACTGGAGAATTGTAAATGAATGGAAGAATCAAATCAATTGTATGTACTTCCAGAATTACAAAATTCAGCTCATAAATGACATTTCAACAAATGCACTTTAAGAATAATCTGATCTTTCAACACCAGATGTCATACCGCCATTCGACAGATCCCAATAGCTTGTCTATAAATCGAGTGAAATTGCAAGATGTCTTAATTTCGCTATGGATTGCCTTTAGACAAGACAATCCTTGCTAGTATTATAAATGTGAAAGTTTGTCTTGCTTTCACCCTTTAGGAGTTTAACCAATTAAAATAAAATTTTGCAGAGATAGCTTAGAAAACAGAGATGTTTATAGGTTACTTTTTACTCCAGGAAAACGTTCTATTCTAGTGGGAAAATTCCCCAAAGAAATACCAACTTGAAAACCCGCTTGAAGTATTACATAGAGAAATTTTCAAAAATTCAATTTCCTTTCGATTTATATATTTTATATATGTATTTCTTTGTCTATACAGAAAGAAATCACTTCTTTGAGTCAAAGAGTTCTTTTTAAGTATATAATAAAATTTGATGGCCACCGATGATGTGACTAAAGCTTTGATATGTCTTAGATCTAATTAATAATTTGAACAAGATGAAACAATATACAGATAACGTTTTATCTATCAGAGTTTGATCATTTTGATTTTACAAAATTGAACTGAAATTGATGCTATTTTTAGACACAAAAGAAATTGTTTTGAGATTAGTTTGTTTTTATCTTGCGTACCAACTTTATAGTCCGGGAATCCAACATGTTTTCTATTTGTGACTTGTGTACTCATAAAAATACAAAATATTGGTAGGGAAGTGGGTGTACAACAAGGATATTTTGTGTGGAAGTAAGTTGGTTGACTACACTCTCAATTTTCCCAATCTCCCAATAGATTTAACTCTGAATTTACACACGTCACCGGAAAATTCTTTAAATATAAAGTAGGTAATATGTCAAATAACCTTTTTTCTTCAGTTTGCGACTAACCAAATTTTAAGATCAGTCATATCAATGATAGCCGACTTGTGACCTCTTATGATTAGTTTCGGATGCAGTAATGAGTCAACTAAACTAATGTAGGGTAGAACGAAACTAGCTGAGCATAGGTGTAAGTTGAGCAATCGAAATATCTCAGAAACTATACATCGCACGCTAATACATTAAATGGTGAATACAAGCGGGCAGGAGAGGGGAACTCATTATGCGACTGCCAGTTGCAACCGGTCGATCGAGTGACGTATGCGCATGCTTTATTTATTTTGCGTGTAAAACTAAAAAACTTCTGTTTGTGAATATTTCTTCTATACGAGGCAATCTATGTTAAATCAAATAAGTGTTAAACTTTTATAAATTTAGTAAGTATATTTTTGATATCTAGAAAGGATTTGGTTCTAATTCAAACAGTTTTTTCACAACCTCACTTTTGTTTCAAATTATCTGAGTGGAGTGAGCAATAGAACTTTCGTTTGCATTAATTGTACCAGTGACAATGATGATGAAGTTCTTAATATATACTTAATGTTTCTCTTTTAATTTAATTTCTTTTTGATTAATTACTTAAATGTTAAAGTCTGATATTAAGTAGAAAGACTGAGTATAGGTATTCCAAATATTAAGATTCTAGTTTAAATATTAAGTTGAAGTTGATTTTTTATTAATTTTATTTTCTGTATTTAATATCCAAAGAAACTTACTTTTTGTTTCACTATTATGTCACTAAAACATTATAAATAAAAGATTGACTGTCAAATAATCATTTTATTTTATGTCTGATAAACATCTAAGCCATGGTTTGGCTACATTTTCTAACTGCTCAATTTACCCCGTACCCTTGCTCAACTTACCTCACCTATGGGGTATGTTGAGTATGTCGGACTTCCTTCACTTAAACAGCTATATCTGTTAAATGTGAATTGTTAGAAAAATGTTACTATGGGGACTTTAGGAAACGAAGAAATTAGCTACACATCAGTATTCATAACAATAAATTTGGACTTACGGTTGAAGAGCTATGACCGATTAAGTGAAAAATTGCTCAATTAGCCCTATTTATATACATATTTTTTTTTCTCAAAAAGGTACAATATTTTACAAAGTTTTTATGTAATTATAGTTCATTTCAGTTAAATTTAACCATGCTTCGTCACTTTGAATTTAAATAATTTCCGTTTCCTTGGCTTTATCTCTTTTATTATTGCATTTATGTAAATTTTAAATTTGCAGTTTATTTTTAGAAAAGAATAGAAGATTGATTTGTTTCGAATATAAGAATTATTTAATTTTTTAACGAAAACTCATGATCAATTGTATCTGAAAAGAGGTATACAATACTTCACTTAATTCTAGGTACCTACAACTAGTGCTTAACCCTAACCTAACATGTACAATTCTAAGTAATACAATACATGAGAAAACTTAATTATTAATGACTCTATACAAAGGAAAATTTTCAAAAAACCTTTAAACATGAATAATTAAAAATAAATTAAAAACTTAACCTAAAAACACTTACGCACACACTTTCTCTTCATTTACTCCGTCTACACTTACACATTTGACCGCCCCCTGGGGTCGAGGGCAGTCATCGGCAGGATGAACTTCTTGCTCCGCTTGGACAGTGTCTTTGAAGGCAGGAACATGTCAGCAATTCGGTCGTTGTGGTGAAGACGGCATCTGGCCAGGTGACGTGAAGTTAGTGACATAATGTGGTCAAGACCAGGTTCAACGTCTGATTTTTGATGTAGTTGACGTACTGGGGTACATCGCGGGGCGTTCAGGTCATTTAGCCCCGATCTACCCTACTTTTATACTACCCATAAAGTGTTTTCATAGGTACGCGATATAGAAAATGTGTTGAGCTTCCGGACTAGAAAAGAAAAGCCTTTTTCTCTTTTAAACATATTCGTTAAAAGAATAACCCTTAACCACCCTTGTGAAAATATAAAAAGACTGTTCAAAAATAAACAGGAATAAAAGCTAAAAGAAAACAATAAACATAATTGATAGAACAAAAGATCATTAAAATAGACCAACCATCAATCAACAATATCTACAAGCCATTCATCACAAAGAAGACGTTTTAAAGTATGGGAGAAGGCAAAAATTTTGGAATTCAATCCTATAGAAAAAGAAGGAGAAATACAAAATGTATCAAAAGAATATATTTAAAAGATAAAATGCAATCGTTTTATGTATGTATGTGTATATTGTATATAATAAATAGCTTCCATTCTATTACGTAATATAAATTTTTGCTCTCTTACGGTGAATGTAATGTATTCATTTTCAGATATTCCCACAAGGGAAAGATTTACTTACAATCGATAAATCAAACAATTGTAGTCGAAACAGAAAATGAGAAAAATAGTTTTTCACTAAATCTTGAAGTAATTTGCTCAATATTTACATGTGCAATCGGTTTGCAATTGATTGATATTGTTTGTCCGCACACGAGCGCGACTGATTGTCGATCAGTTTACAATTTTATAAAGAGTAGTACCGTGATGGAAAAATTTTTAATCCCGATTACTGAAGCTAGTTTTGACAACATGTTAAATAGTAGTTGAGATGAAGAAGATATAGTTGATTATTATCAATACCGCAGACTTCGGAGAGCTGTACAAAGAAAATATTAAAAAAAAGGTGATAATTATATAACACTCCATGTCTTTCCATCTCTTCAACAAATCCAATGTTTATTACTTGGTCACTCATTTCAAATTAAATATTAAAAGATGTTAAAAATGTTCACAAAAAACCCTTTAAAATTTTAAAACCATGCAACCATGCAACTGAAACTGTTTCGTGATCATGCAAGCACGGTCGCATGCGACCAGTTGGAAATCTATTTAAAATCGGTTCCGTTTTAGTCGAGTCATGTGCGGTTCTTCATTCATATACACGTGAAAGTTCACCAAACCGTTTCATGCTCAACTGGTTTGAAATTCAAGTTGCAAAACAGTCGACTCGTGTGCGGAGGGCCGTATTTAAACATTTCTGGAAGATTTTATATAACACAAGATGATTTTGTTAAGATTTAATTTTCACTTGATGTCAAGAAGCTATCTATAAGGACTGTAAGCATAGAAATATGAAAGTTAATATATGTACAAAGCAACTTGTGCATGTAACAAGGTTATGTAATTTTAAAAAAAAAGTTGTTTTTAAAAGGCATTTGTTACAATGTGGTGCAAGTTCCTGAGTTTGAATCGTAGTTGTTAAATACGTTATTCAGAATACTTAACCATCCATAAAAATCCATCACTAAGTAGTCCATTACTGCAATTGTTTGTGACCACTATCCATATTCAAGATGTCTCTCTTTGCATCTTTTTTTTTGATAACTGCTTCTTCTTTTGCCTGTGTGGGTTCATTTCGTGATATGTTGGGACAGCAAGCTTCTTCTGCTGCTTGACGGAGGCATTTGATTATACGTTCATACTGCTCCTTGACTATTTTCGTTGTTTTAAATTGTTGAAGCTTGACACTGAGGCGGCTCTGATAAACGTACCGGGTACTGTTTTCCTTAAGTGAGTCTAAATTATATATTACATTTTAAAGCAGAGTTAGGTTGTCATCTTTTCCTTTTTTACCGTTACACTTGAATGGGAATATCTATGTATTATCAATTTGAAATTATTTCGAATGGTCGAATGGACAGGTAATCAGTTGATATGGAGTATGCACACGTTGCAAGAGGGTAGATAAAGATAACAGGTATACCTATCATCATAGTTACGATAGTCATGGTTGACGATATTCTATGTGACAATATAATATATTCAATATTCCTTTTCACAGTGATAATACGGTAATCATTTGCATATAAAATATTCAATCTGGCACAGAATATCTGGCACTGTCTACGTAAACACATACAGTATAGCATCGATAATGGAAACATCAGTTTTGGAAATTTTTTGAGAGCATCAAATTAGTCAACATCACTTTCGGAAAGTTGCATCAAAAATGTCAAGTACATAAATATTAAATCCATGTGCAATAGACCATGACGTATGATTTTATCAAAAGAAACAAATAAATATACCGGTAATGGAGTGACAAACAACAACAGACCTCAAAGCGTGGGTCTGATTTTTATTATTGTATATAGAATGTTTATCTGTATGTATTCTGTTCTGTGGCGGTTTTTATCATACGTAAAATGTAAACAAAATCATTTCAAAGCAAATTAATAAAACGACAAATGAAAAAATATTTTCTGAGATAATAATTTTTAATTCTTCACTTCTTTTTTTCTTTAATTAATATTTTAAAAAGAATATAATTTAATTCAAAACATAATCTTACGATATTTGTGAATCGCCCTTGGTCAAAAAGCATCACTTTTGTCAAGCACCACTTTTGGAGACTACTTTTTCTTGATAAAACTGGTGCTCTACTGTAATTATATTTATAGTTAATAAAAGAAAATATCTAGGTATAGTATGCACATTCTTGTATTTTACCGAATTCCTGTAAAATGTTTTAAGCAAGTACTTATGAAGTGAGCCATTAAAAACAGATTTAATACAAAAATTATATAATATGATTTTTTGAAAAGGCGTAACTAGTGACTATAAATTCCACTTACTTAAAAATCTTTCCAAATACTTCAAATTTAGGGTCTTTCAGTGAACATCACTGTAGCAATGATTAAACTGAGATAAATAGCCTATCGTGTAACTTATACCGAGCCGCATCACTACCGCTAAATAAGTCAAGTCACCGATTAATTCCCGATACAGTAGATTTCCATCGTTTAGCAAATCCTTTTCCTTGGATAATTTCACAATGCGTTCAATCGGAGTTTGCAATCCGAGATTTCAAGTAGACTCAGTATATCGATTCCTGCATCAGGCATATATCATGACCGCTTCTCGTAAGTTCGGTACTGAGGTAATAACTTAAATCCCTGATACTTTTAGTTTCGAATCTTTCAGAAAGTTTCATTCCGATAGACTCTGCCGTACTTTTATTTACGGACGCAACTAATAGATCGTCTACACATATGCCGATTAACAAGAATTCACTTCCGTTTTGAAGTTGATATACCAACACACAAATCAATAAACGTAGGTTTTGCGTCGAAACTTTCTAAAATTCCATTGAGCTTCTCATAGCATTTTATTTCGGCTTAACGTGATCCATAGAGCAGTTGATGCAACAAACACATTTTGTCGCTTTGTTATAGCTCAGTCAACAGCTTTTCTGCGGTCCGTTGTAATGTAGGAAGAAAATGCATGTTGTAACACGTGCATTAATTTATGACATTATTATAAATTTATTTATTTTTGTTGTGGTTACAGTGTTTGCAATATAATTTATTTATTTATATATTTACTTATTTAATATTATTTAATTTATTATACTACTCATATACATATATATAATTATAGTATATTATTAAACGAGCTAGTAATGATAGCTATTACTCACGAAGATGAAATTGCGACACGAGCCGAGCTTGCGAGGCGAGTGTCGTAATGCATCTGAGTGAATAATAGCCATTGCAAGGGAGTGGAATACAATATTTTTTCTACGACTTTTTTCCTTTTTGATTTAAATAAAAGTGAATATAAATTTTAAATCAAATTTTTAATCTATTTCTAATTTCATTAAATGTTTGTCTAATATGTATAAAGCGATTAAAACAAAACATATACTACTTTATTTATTTGAACCTTACTACGCAACATATATTAAATTAAAAGTTGATACATACATTATACATAAAACAATCGGAAACCCATTGAATAATGGTTAATATTATGATTTTATTGGTCAAAAAGGTATTGAGTAATGGTTATTCCTCCACCAATTTGAATAATGCTTAACTTTTCAACAATTAATAGATATATAATGAGTGTGTTCTTCAACAGGAGTAGAAAAACAAACAAATAACAAACCTAGATATGTAATAATAAGTAATTAATATCTACAATGTGAAGAGGCCAGGTGGTTTCGCAAAGCGAATAAACTTTTAACCCGGCAAAATGGGATGGACTGTATGAGTTTAAAATGAAAAAAATACACTTCAAATCAACCTTTTCAAAAATGAACAAATAAAATTTTCAATATAAAATAAATTCAAAAAAAGAAACTTACGTTCTGATCCGCTGCACTGCTGCACTATCAAGTTGACAGAGTTAGTCAGGAAAAACGATGGAAAATAGGAAATCTAGGTTTTCTGTAACTTATTTTTAATTTACACTTGATTTTCACTGATCAATAAAAATTTAATAGAAAATTATTAATAACGAAGAAAATAAATAGGTGCTTTAAAATGAGCTCAGCGGTGAGCTATGATTTCGCGGGAAATCGAGAACAAAAAAAAAAAAAAAATTATCTGTTACTGCGAACCTTATAGTCACGAATGCTGTACTTAACTGAGTGCCTCGGTATACATACATTAGACAGTAAAAAGGATTAATTATATATTTTTTATAATTATGTAATTGCCAATATGTTTCCATTTATCAACAAATAAAGTAATTGAATTTTTTTATTTTTTTTTATATAAATTAGTTATTCATAAAGAATAAAAATTTTATTGCTAGGTGGCGCAACCATACCCCCAGCCTTAAAAGACCTAGACTTTTAATAAAATTTATAAGCCGAGGAATAACTTAGGATCAAATAATGTAAATGTAATTTAAACATCTTAATGAAAATAAGGAAATCATAATAAAAGAAATTATAATTAATTATAAAATAAATGTAATTCTGCGGAAATCATAAAAGGAAAACTTTTATTTATTTATTTTTTTTTTTTTTTTGGTGATTTTTTATGTTTCATTGCGTGGGCAATGGACATAATCGGACCACAGGTCGTTTATAGGTACCTGTGGTTGTGCGAACGGTCGCGATTCTAACAACTCCATCCGGTCCTGGATGGAGTTCTGTTATAACACCAAGTGGCCAATGAAGCGGAGGGGTGTTCTCTTTCATGAGTACGACTATCATTCCGATGCTAATGGGTGTAGCTGGTGTGTTCCAGCGCCGACGTTGCTGTAAACCTAGCAGATATTCGTAACTGTATCGCTTCCAATAACTTTGAACCAAATTATCAAGTAGTTTGTGTCTCAACAGCAAATTTGGAGATGTTTTACTAAAATCTTCTGCTGGAATGAATGTCAAAGGTGCCGTGTTTAAAAAATGAGCAGGTGTCAAAACAGACGGATCTGCGGGATCGCTACTCAAATAGCACAGCGGACGTGAATTTAATAACCCTTCAACTTGGGCTAATACTGTCGAGAATTCTTCGTAAGAAAGAATTTGAGTGCCAATTACTTTAAATAGATGTTTTTTAACAACTTTGATATTAGATTCCCAAAGGCCTCCAAAATGTGGACTATGGGGAGCGTTGAATTTGAACGTAATTCGATTCTTTAATAATTCGTGTTTTAATGCGTCATTATAATCGGAGGATTTTATGAAGTCATAAACTTCATCTAAATGTGATTTTGCTCCGATAAAACAACCTCCCTGATCACTGTATAATGTAGAAACTTGACCACGACGACAAATAAATCTTTTGAATGCGTCTATAAATTTTTGAGTCGATAGGTCTGACGCCAACTCTAAATGAACGGCTTTAGTTACAAAACACACAAAAAGACATAAATATGCCTTTTGACTACGTACGCCTCGTTTACGCCCCATAGTAATAAAAAAGGGGCCAGCGTAATCGACTCCTGTATGTAAAAATGCTTTACATGGAGTGACACGCGTCGCTGGCAAATCTGCCATGATGGGGAACTGTGGTTTTGGATTTGTTTTAAAACATGAATTACACGATTGAGTAACCTTTCGAATAGCTACTCTAGCGGAAAGGATCCAAAATTTTTGTCTAATTAAGGACAGAACTAGATGCGGTCCAGTATGTAAATTAGATTCATGATAGTGGGTGATTAATAAATTTACAAATGGGTCACCTTTTGGCAACAAAATTGGGTGACATGCGTTGTAATCCAGTTGTGAGTGTGATAAACGACCACCAACACGTATTATACCATCTTTTAGAAATGGTCTTAATTTGCGAATAGTGGAAGAACAATTTTCATTTTTACTTAAGGAGTGAATTTCAGATGCAAAATATTTTTGCTGCACAATTTTGCATAATTGAAGTTCTGCGGACTCTAAATCAGATAATAATATTTCACGTCTGTAGGGTAAAAGCCGAGCAAATCGTAATACATACACAGTAGATTTTAATAATTTATGATATTGTGAAAATTTAGCAATTAAATCATACAGTGGATGTTCAGAATCTCGTTGTGAAATAAGACAAGTGGTTGACTGTTCCTCATTTGTGATTTCCTTTATGGGAAAGTCTTTAGACAAAGGCCAAAACTGATGATCTAATTTTAACCATTCGGGACCAGTCAACCAAGTATCGTTATTTATAAACTGTTTTGGACTTAACCCACGGGAAGCACAATCAGCTGGATTATGTTGCCCTTCAACAAAATTCCAACAATTTACTGGTAAGTTATTATGAATTTTGGTGATTCTATTTGCCACAAATGTTTTCCATTTGTATGGTTCTGAGTGAATCCAACTTAAAACTATCTGTGAGTCAGAAAATGCAAAAAAGTTATTGATCATATACCGTGGGGTATAAGTATCTAAAATAAATCTTAATAATTTTGACAAGAGTACTGCCGCTAGTAACTCAAGTCTGGGAATGGTTAATGTTTTCATAGGACTTACTTTTGATTTAGCTAAAACTAAAGTAATTTTGGTAGTACTATTTCGTGTATCTGCTGTTTTTAAGTACACAACAGCTGCGTATCCTTTCGACGATGCATCAGAAAATCCTACTAATGTTGAAATTGTATAATTAGAATTATACAAGTGTCGAGGAATTTGAAATTCTGACAGAGACGAAAGTTCTCTTTGAAACAGAAACCATAAATTTTGAATTTCTGTAGACGGTAGATCATCCCAATCAATTTTTAATTTCCAAATTTCTTTTATGAGGTTCTTTGCAAATAAAGTTACGGGTGATAAAAATCCTAACGGATCAAATATTCTGGCAACTGTGGAGAGAATATTTCTTTTAGAACATACGTCTGATAGTACATTAACCTTGAACAAAAATACATCCATTTTAGGATTCCATTGAAGTCCTAGTACTTTCTGAAACTCAGTGTCTTCAAAGTCAACAAACTGATCGGGGCATAAGCGAGTATTCTCTGGAAGATGATTTAATAATTGTGGATAATTGCTGAGCCATTTAACTAAACTGAAACCCCCAGCCCTGAAAAAGCTCATCAACTCGTTTATAAGCGACTGGGCCTCCTCAAAGGTCTCCACACTTCCACAAACATCGTCAACGTACATTGAATATTTTATAAACTTTGCTGCGTTGGGAAATGTAGAAGCCTCATCTAAAGCCAGTTGGTTTACAACGCGTAAAGCCAAGTATGGACTCGAACTAACACCAAATGAAACGGTAGTCAGCTCGTAAGTTTTTAACGGCTCGTTGGGTGAAAATCTCCAGAGAATTCTTTGAAATCGGCGATGTTCATTTTTTAAAGAAATTTGGCGATACATTTGTTTAATGTCTGAAAGAATAGATATCTTATATAAACGGGTATTTAACAAAATTGTGATGATATCTGTTTGTAATTTTTGACCTCTATATAAAATATCATTTAGTGAGAAGGATGAACTACTTTTCGCACTTGCGTCAAAAACAACCCTAAGTGGGGTAGTCGGATGTCCTGGACGTTCTACACCATGATGAGGTATATAATAATAAGGACCATCATCATCTAATGTACGATCTACTTCAATCAAATGTCCTTGATTTAAGTAATCTTGGATGACTTCACAATAATTTTTATTAAGTGTGGGAGACTTATGTAATCGTCTCTCTAAGGAGAGAAAACGTTGAAACGCCATAAGTTCCGAATTACCTAAACAAGAGGGGTCTTGTCGAAACGGTAAAGCTACCGTATAGCGTCCCGTAGCATCCCGAGAATGTGTTGCGATAAAAATATTTTCGCATTCTTCGTCGTCGCTGCTAATTGTGGGACTGGACACATTCACTTCCTCAACTTCCCAAAATTTAGAAATAATTTGTTCCAGTGGAGGTTCGAATGTACAAAATGATTGTACCTCACTATCTGAGGATTGCGCAGCGGGCGCAGAACCCGTTACTATAAACCCGAGTGTAGTTTGTATAGCTATCGGAAGTGTAGGGGGGCCTAACACCTTTGCAGTTCCTATTATATGACCATATAGTTCTGCACCAATAATTCCGTCAATGGTTGACGGAATATAAAAACCATCATCTGCTAATTGTATATCTTTTAAATGTGTGAATGTTTCCACATCGACTGACGATTGTGGAGAGCGGTTAGCAATTTTGTCTATTATTAAACATTCAATGGAATATTTTATATTAGAATTAAATCGCGAATGAATTATTACATTTGTTTTACCCTTAATGGATCGTGTTGCTTGACCGATACCAATTACAGAGGTGTAAACTTTGGAAATCGGCAAACCTAACCGTTGAACGCATTCTTGGGTAAGGAAATGGGACTGAGACCCTGAATCGAGCAGCATTCGAATTTTGTGTTTTTTATTATATTTATCGAGAACATTAACCACGACTGTAGATAATAGCACAATATTACTTTTGGTGGAATTGTTAGAGGAATAACCAACAAAAGTATTTTCCGCGGAAATTGAATTTTTACTATCACTACATGACGGTTGGTTATTGACTAGATTATTATCTGAGCTTTTATTGCTTTTCTCAAAATGGAGGAAAGTATGATGTTTTGCGAAACAGATTGAACATTTGTTTTTTGAGTCACATGAACTAGTTTTATGTTTACCAGACAGACAATTTAAACAAAGGGATTTATCTTTTACAAGTTCAAATCTCTTTTGCGGTGTTAATTGTTTAAATTTAGAACATCGATAAGCCATATGGGTTGGAGACGTATTGCATATGTTACATTTAGAAGAATTATTTTGATTTACCATAAATGATTGTGTTGGCTTTGGTTTGGAAATCGTATTAAATGCGCGACTTGTAGTTGCTTTTGAAAATGTGGAAGAGTGGCTAAGGGTTCTAATCTGATCACGCACAAAATTTATAATATCTCGGTACGTGGGTAATTCATTTTTATTGGGACGAGAAAGTTCAAAAAATTTCAAAGTTTGAGTGTCAAGTTTCGACATCGCTATGTAGCCTAATATAAATTCACTTAGATCGTGAATTTTTAAATTTTTAAGCGCAGCAATAGCAGTGTCGAATTGATCCAGAAATTGTTTTAAATTGTTTTCCGATTCGATTTGAATTTGTTTGAACTCCATTATTTGTCTCATGTAAGTATTTGCCAACGTACGCGTATCTTGATACCGATCAATAAGAGATTCCCATATTGTATTGTAGTTATTTCCGGTAGCAGGGATTTTGGAAAATACTGAGGCGGCTTTTCCACTTACTTGACTTACTAAATAATAAATTTTATCATCAGCTGTTAGTCTATCATTCATGTGAATTTTATTTTTAAAGATTTCATAAAATGTCAACCATTGTTGTGGGTCCCCTGAGAATTTTGGTAATTCAAGTCTGGGCAAACATGGGTCAGCCGAAACTAAATTTGAAGGGTTCACATTAGTTTGTGTTGGCGGCGATGTAGTTTCTGCTGGTTGTTTGCTGAAAACATTTTCTGCCGCCAAGCAAACTGTGTCCACTATATCCAAAAATGAATCTAATATTGCATAATCAGGCACATTATCGGGAGAAATTTCTAAGCTAATCGTGTTGATTTCATCGAGAATTTGAATGAAATTTGATTTCGTTTCATTTAAACTCTGATATTTTATTTTGAAATTGCGTCGGGTGTTTTCATCATTCAAATTTCGGGTATAATCGTATAATGTTTGCACGCGCCTGAAATACATCTCCTTTTTGCTGATAAGAGCTTTTAAACGGTTTTCTAATTTAGTAGACATTTTTTAATTGAAAGCAAAAAAGGTTAAAGGCCACTGGATTTTTAACAATTGACAATAAATAAAAAAAATTTTATTTTGTAATTAAAAGGGGATATAAATAAATTCAATATAATTTTCAAAAATAAATTTGTAAATATCAACAAATTTTAAATTAATTAAATTATATTTACAACGGCTGATTGAGTTTACTGTTAATCCTTTTGTGTTATCTAATAACTGTAAAAATATGAAAAACAACAAAACAACTGGGGTGTGTCTGCTGTATGTATGACCTTATGCAACAGATTCGCGCCAATTTGAAATGTATTTTTTAGGGATAGGCAACTGGAATTATTTCGGGATTTTAGAGATCCCGGGTCTGAAGGACCAAATGAAGAGGCCAGGTGGTTTCGCAAAGCGAATAAACTTTTAACCCGGCAAAATGGGATGGACTGTATGAGTTTAAAATGAAAAAAATACACTTCAAATCAACCTTTTCAAAAATGAACAAATAAAATTTTCAATATAAAATAAATTCAAAAAAAGAAACTTACGTTCTGATCCGCTGCACTGCTGCACTATCAAGTTGACAGAGTTAGTCAGGAAAAACGATGGAAAATAGGAAATCTAGGTTTTCTGTAACTTATTTTTAATTTACACTTGATTTTCACTGATCAATAAAAATTTAATAGAAAATTATTAATAACGAAGAAAATAAATAGGTGCTTTAAAATGAGCTCAGCGGTGAGCTATGATTTCGCGGGAAATCGAGAACAAAAAAAAAAAAAAATTATCTGTTACTGCGAACCTTATAGTCACGAATGCTGTACTTAACTGAGTGCCTCGGTATACATACATTAGACAGTAAAAAGGATTAATTATATATTTTTTATAATTATGTAATTGCCAATATGTTTCCATTTATCAACAAATAAAGTAATTGAATTTTTTTATTTTTTTTTATATAAATTAGTTATTCATAAAGAATAAAAATTTTATTGCTAGGTGGCGCAACCACAATGTTTAGTGTAGAATGTTTTGTTAATAGATACCTCAAGTACAAAAACTATTTCACATCTAGAATCAATACTGATACAACTGGAAGTAATTTTCAAAAAAGATGTAATGAAGAAAAATGAGACAGATTCTATTTTGTTCATGTTTCATAACACTTTTTCTAAGCTCTTTTCTTCACCTACTAAAATTTGTCATCATTAGTAACAATTTATCAAACTATTCACAGTTTCTGTGTACGAAAAGTTCTAATTGAACGAAAAGGTTGAAATATTTTTTGTACATAACTTTTGTGTAATTATGAGAGGAAGAAGCGTATGTGGTTAACCCAAAAAATCAAGTAAAATGGAAAAATATTTAACGTCTAATATATATATATATATATATATATATATATATATATATATATATATATATATATATATATATATATATATATATATATATATATATATATATATATATATATATATATATATATATTAAAGTAAACACTCTGGATACGTATTTTCTTTACGTCAATAAATAAAGGTCGAATCACGGTCGAATCAGGGTCGAACATAATTACATTTTTTAAGCAACACAATATTGCTGTCAAATAAATTTTATTCTAGCGTTTTTCTTCAACAACTGCTTTTCTTTTTTAGTATTCCGGATTGAAATGGACAAAACGAAATAGTTATAGGATCAAATTGTTCGTCTGTCTGTAACAGGTGATTTTCTCTGAAATTATTCACGTAATTTGTAATTTAGCACAGAGGTTAGATAAATTTCGGCAATAAAAAAAGGGTAACCTGGAAAGGTAATAAAAATATTTTCAAGGACCTAGTGTAAACTGTGTAAAGTGTCAAAGCAAAGCTTATTGAAACACAGATTTAAAAATAGTATGGCACGATATTTAGTGTTATAAGCAATTAACAAATTTAATGTGTAATTTTTTTTAAGTTATACATTTTTTACTGCATAATTTTTAAACTGAAGGAAATATAGTTTTAAGACATATTTGCAAATCATTTCAGTGAATCATGTAGCACTTACAAGAGCTTGTAGTTTATTGAACTTTAAACTTGATATAAGTATTTAGTTAGGCCTGGGCAGCACACGAAAAAGAAGCACAGTTATCATGTCAAATAAGTTAACTGAAAAATAAATATGAATCTCGTCTTTATAAGAATTTGAAATAAGATAAAAGCTTAAGTAGCCAATAAGAAAATGTGGGGACATTTTTATAAAAATATAAAAAAATAATAATATTCTATCAAAATATAACGTCGACTTCGAGTACAAAGAGCATTACCGCATAAGAGTATATGAAAAGTGCCTAATCTTTATATATGACCCATTATGATAAAAAATGACTACTTTAGACTAGAAATGGTAATATATAAAAAATCAGGTCGATTGCCCGCACTGGTGGTAAATACCGGGAGGAAAAGTTTTTTCGATTTTAGGAGTATATGAAAGTATATCATACACTTGTAAATAATGCTTCTCTTGAGATTTTTCCTTCATTCTAAGCTTAAGAAATATGACCTTGAAATTTTAAAATTGAAAATACAGGGTCTTACAGTTGGAGAAACATTTTGGGACTATTTTTTTGAAAAGCTCATAGTTTTTTACCTCCTTTTAGATATCTACCCTAAAAAACAAAATTTCCAGGCTATATGAAAAAAAATCATGAATGACTAATTTTGTCACTTTTAAAGATCAAACGAGTTATTTATTGCAGACAGATAAGGTACATTTTACATAGATAACTGAGAGTAAGGGTGATGTGGGTGATGGCTATTGCTTTAAAACCAAATGTCCGCTACAAAAAAAGGCTTGAGTAGATTAATTCATTCATAGTTATTTCTACTAATGTAAGATACTTTGAATTATTTTACAATATTATGTGCAGATTCGCTCCCAATAATACATATAATAAACCTACATCGTCTTCTATTTCTTTTTTATTAAAAGCTATTTTTCATATATTATACTAGTGTAGAGTCTATGAAGTTTGTTGTTCTAAGACAACAACTCAAGAATCGTACCTAATAAAGAATCAAGCAAAAATCAATTTATTACGTATTCAAAAGCGGAAGCACTTCCATTCCTGCTAAGAATCTTAATGACAAAACTAATAAATAGAAAATCTTTTGATGTTAACCCGGTACCAGCAATGTTGTGAGATCCGAAACATAAAAAAACCACTTTGAGATTCTTAGTAGACATTTATAGTTTTTAAGTCATTCTCGTTATGAGAATATTCCCGTCTCTATCATTTTATTGTTCAAAGATTCTTACAGATTCTATTGTATAAAGGAATATAAATATAATTAAAAAAATATAAGTTTACATTCACAGCCTTTATAATTATCTGTATATTGTTAAAATCTTTAGAATAACATGTCATTCACTATGCATGTGAAGCTGGAGCAGATAATTTGGAAATGTATAGGTATATATATTTTGTGAGGTTTAGATAAAAGTGAGTTGGATAATGGATCGGAATTCTCCTTTCCACTGTTACTATGGTTACTACTGATTTTTCTTTGCATCCTAAGAAAAATTCTTTACATTTATTACTTATTTTTTGTGCTACAGAAAATATGCTAGCAGTTAAAATGTTTGCACTAGATTTCTGTGTATGTAATAAATCCACTTTGCTTCATTATTAATAAGGAATGAATTTTGAGTTGTTGTCTTAGGAAACCACACTTCACAGTCTCTACATTCGTATAAAAAAATAGCTTTTAATAAAAAAGAACTAGAAGACGATGTAGGTTTATTATGTTTTATTGGGAGCGAATCTACACATAATATTGTAAAATAATTCAAAGCATCTTACATTAGTAGAAATAACTATGAATGAATTAATCTACTCAAGCCTTTTTTTGTAGCGGACATTTGGTTTAAAACAATAGCCATCACCCACAACACTCTTACTCTCAGTTATTTATGTACAATGTACCTTATTTGTCTGCAATAAATAACTCGTTTGATCTTTAGAAGTGACAAAATTCGTCATTCATGATTTTTTTTTTTCATATAGCCTGGAAATTTTGTTTTTTAAGGTAGGTATCTAAAAGGGGGTAAAAAACTATGAACTTTTCAAAAAAAATAGTTTCAAAATGTTTCTCCAACTGTAAGACCCTGTATTTTCAATTCTAAAATTTCAAGGTCATATTTCTTAAACTTAGAATGAAGGAAAAATCTCAAAAGAAGCATATATTTACAAGTGTATGATATACTTCCATATACTCCAGCCGGACAACAATCCCCCCATTCCTGTGTGAAAAAACAAGGAAAGTCGAAGAAACGTTTCCTCACGGTATTTTACCACCAGTGCGGGCAATCGAAATGATTTTTGGTATATTACCGTTTCTAGTCTAAAGTAGTCATTTTTTATCATAATGGGTCATATATGAAGATTAGGCACTTTATGGCGGTAATGCTCTTTGCTGACTCCATTTTGGGGTCAATTTATATACTATTCCAGAGAGAACGACGTATTCAATCGTTTGAACATCGTCTGAAATATTCAACTCCACTGAAATAAATCATTCAGTCGACAAAAATATGTAATGAATAAAACCGCCAAATTCAGATTTTCACATAATTTTTATACAACTAACTCCTCAATATCTGCATATGTTAGAGATTTTTACTTCTATTAGACTTTTAACAAGTTTACACTCTAAACCGGCGATAAAACTTAGAATTCTAGAATTGCATAAAATTAGCAGTAAATTTTCTGGGAAATTAATACAGAATCAGAGTTGTACATTACGTTGTAACACTCTTTTTGTTTTTAGCAGTGACTCCCAAGCTGTTAAATATTTATCCAGTCAAGGTTGATCTTAACTGCGATTTAATTCTAGCGAAAATAAAGAAGTACCCGGGCTTCCCCTTAAAAGCTCCACCGATTTCCTTACAACTGTTAAATTTATGTGTAGCTCATTTTATGGAACAGTATTTCTGCCAGTATGACTTGCAACTATTGGATTCTTTTATCTATCAGTTGTTACATTTAATAATAATTGTTATTATAGTGACAATTTAACTCATGTGTATTAAATCCCATAAGAATATTGTAGTTTTTTCACTTTTACTATGGAAAAAAGTTAAGACAGATTTTTACAGCGAAAAAAATTATACAAAACATTTCATTAGTCATTTCATTGTAGGTAAACACGATAGAAACGAAACAAAAATTCGTATTGGTAAATTTAACTGATTTCAGAACCATAATAACAATGTAAGTATTAAATAATAATATGAATTATACTATTTTATTCGTTAAATTGTCTTACCGTATTACACTTGAGTTTTATATTTTTTCTGAATAAATTTGTGTTTTCTGCAACTCAAATTTTTTGCCTAAAAGCAATTTAACTCGAAGAACTGTTAACCCAAAAACGCTTGTTGTATTTTTGTTAGTTGACAGTTCTTCTCGTTAAATTGCTAGGCAAAAAATTTTCGTTAGACAAACACAAATTTATTCGAAAAAATATAAACCTCTCGTGTAATAATAATAGTACGGGGCAATTAGATCCTAATCTCAACATCTAAAGTAAAAGTTTCCTTCCAACTCTAAACTATTCTATACTGTCCACCTATTGTTTGGTAAAAAAATTACACTATTTTGAGCGTCGGGTTTGGGAGGGAGGAGGGTAGAAGTAGGCAAATTAACGATTTTCGTCAGTTTTTTTTTTAATATTTCGAAATCTATGTAGTCTATCGCAAAAAGTGCCTCTATAAAAATAATCTACATTAAATTGCGAACAAAAATAGTCCTGTGCATAATCTTGCTGAAGTGAAGAGTTCCAGAGTTATGCAGGGTGTAAAAGTAGCAATTTTTAGTATTCTTAGATTTTTTGGAAAAAATATGATATTATCACTAAGGAAACTAATTTTTTTTTTATACAGGATTGTGTTTTAGGAAAAGGAAATTGTGATTAGTCCTCCAAACATAGTACCCTCCTCTTCTAGATCTTCATCTATGATGGTCGTATCCCTGTAACACTTTCAAGGGATTATCAAACAAACTGATAATGTAGATTTTAACTAATAAAAACCATAAATATTATTTCTTCTTTGTTAAGGTGTTTTCTTCTATCTCACTATTTTTTTAGAAAATTTTATTTTATATTCAAATGTATTTTGTCTAATAAACTAAACGAACGGTAATAATGTTCCAATTACTTTTTTTTCTATTAATTTTATATTATAATATAAAATAAATATCTGTAAAATATTCGTTTAATTATTGACAATCCATAGCCATAATATAGTTATTTCTGTTTATTTGTAGTTTTCACTTTTTCAAAAAATCTAAAAATACGAAAAATTGGTATTTTACACCCTCCGTAACTCTGGAACTGTATACTTTAGCAAGATTATGCACAGAACCATTTTTGTTCGCAATTTAATGTAGATTAATTTTGTATATTGCCCTTTTTACGGTAAATCCCATAGTTTTCGAAATATTTAAAAAAAAACTGATGAAAACCGTTAATCTGCCTACTTCTACCTTCCTCCCCCCAAAAATCGACGCTCAAAATGATGTAACTTTTGCCAAACAATATGTGGACCGTATAGAACAATTTGGAGTTTGGAGTGAAACTTTTACTTTGAATGTTAAGATTAGGTCGTTTTTTTGAATAATTACACCGTACTGTAAGTGAAAAATCAAAATTTTATTTAAAATTTAGTTAGTCAAGTGGCTGAACCTGTTAGCCACTGATATTGGGATATGATTTCAGTTTACCTTCACAACTATAAACGAATATCAGCTTAGTTCCTCTATAAAGACGCCTGTAGACAAAATTATCTTTCAAATTCAAGTTCCTTTACCATTTACTTCGCTTGTTCTCTACTCACATCATTTTTTAATTGTGTAAATGAAGTAGGGTATCAGAAATAACGATGTGAGCGACTTTTATTGTAGACGAAAAGTCTGAAAAACAGACGTAATGTTCCATTATTTTCATTTATTTCGATTTAAAAAGTAAATATTATTGACAATTTCTTATACCGTTTTTTTTTTTGTTTCAGGAAATTTGGGAAAACGTTTACGAAAATCAAACTAATTTATGTGAGTATTATATACAATATTCATTAGCTTATATTAAATGTTGAGGACTTACCATTAGAGCAACTATTAAAATACAAATTTGCCCTCAATTTCAATATAATATTGCTTATATCTATATTTATTTAATACCAATATTGTCTTAATATTGTTGAATCAGTTAAATGCGAAATGGATTATCAATGTCACAATTTGTGTGCTGTCACGAATATTAATAATTGCAAAAGTTGGATTCGATGTTCATAAATGCTGGGAGCGTTATTAATTATGTTGATGTACATATTATTGGTACTTAAGTGTTCTGGAGCGTAAATTGTACAATAAAATATTTCTATATATATGAACCGATTCACAACTTTGCTTTAGTATACACGACGTAACCACTGAATCTACGATTACTGCTGCTAACGTAACGAGATACTACGATTACTACTGCTAACGTAACGAGACTGTGTAGAGTCTCGTTACGTTAGCAGTCTTATATTTTTCTGATATTTTGAGTTATTTGATTATTACGGCTAGGTAATATAAATTTCTTTAATTCTATTATTGTAGTCACTTATTTCTGACCGCTAGGCCCATTTTTTTAACTACTCAGCATCTCAGTAAAGATTTTGGTAAAAAAATTAAATAATATATTATACACCAAGGTAGTAAAGTGTGACTTTTAATCCCGAGTGTAAATTCATACTTTACAAATCGGTATACTTTGGATAAATCAGTCAAATTTGAATGACATTTAAATAATTTTTTTAATTTTTATAATTTTATATTTTTTAGAACTGCAACAAATAATATGTACGCCACAGGACTACAATGTTTCTTTTTTTTTAAATCCCTCGTGTGAATTGTTGTCCTCGGGCTTTTACAAGCCCTCTGGCTGCAAACTTCACACTCAGGATTAAATATTACACTTGTGTCTCTTGTTGTGTAATATACTGTTCTTTATTTACAAGTTTGAATTGGTTTAGTAATTTAAATTATCTAGCAACGCTATTTAAACTAGTTGGAGCGCTAGAGCCTTGGAAAAATAAAAGAATGATCTTTGGATATGTTATGTTTCAATACCTAATACACAAAATATTAAAACTTAAACCAATTTCTGACGTCCAGTTTGTGAGATAAAAACTTTTAAAAATTACTTGTTTAACATACAAGTAATAGGGTTATCCTTCAAATGTACCGGAAACACTCACTTAATCAAATGAATTAATACCTCCTACTAATGAAAAAACTATAAAAAATTTATTTTAAAAAAATTTAATCCTTTACGGACATTCCAAAAATACAATTAACAAATTCCCCCGTCCTGTATTTTAGTAATTTAATTTTAAAAACCCAGAAGTATATCGACATTTATATTTGTCACATTGGAAATTAGTCAATTAAATAGTTTGACAATATTGCACGTAAAATGCATACCATACATGCATACATTACCATACATACTTACAATCAGTCATTATATTGTTGATAAAACAGATTTCTATCTAATATTGACATAAATATGTTGTATAGTGTGGTGTCACATGCCATAGATGGCATAAATTAATACAACTTCGTAATAACACAAACTGCCTTATTGTTTTCCGAATGATTCTCACATTGTAATCTATTTTGTTAATTTATAATCGAAGTGATTAAAATATTAATATTCACGAAACTGTAACTTACAAATACTGTAACATTTTTATCGACTGTGTACCGAGGAGAGATAGTAATTTCTATTATCAACATTGAACGGCAACTTTTGTAACTATATTTTTTTAACTACGCAATGTTGTCAGATTTTATTACTCTCAAAAATCCACTAGTCAAATTTATATTATGATTTTTTATGATAAAATTGTTTTTTTATCACAAAATGAGCTTTCTCAATGAAATTTTAAATTAAGAAAAAAACATTTAGTAATTAAATAATATTAATTTTTGACAATAAATGACAGACTTTTTTCGAACTTAGTAGTACTTAATCTCTTAGAAGTAAAAGTGCTTTTGGTCCTTTAGAACTAAAAGTGACACTCTACTATCTATTATGAGGGACTAAATCATGTATTTTATTCCGGGAATTGTAAAAAATATTTTACATTTTTACACCTGTGTAGTTATTAAATTGAATGAACAATATAAGTACCTTTGAAAATGTATGTTCCGAGTATTTTGAATAAATAGAATACTACAAAATATGATGAACTGAAAATAATTAAAAATAGAAATATTTGAAATACGAATTTAAACGAACTAACAAATTTACTGGCACTATTTCGTTAAGAAAATATGCATGAATATTCAGTACAAAACTTATATTGTTTTAAATTAGAATTTAAATTTAATTGATGTTAGGTATAGTATTTTTATGTTAAATGTTTTTGCATATTTATTTAGTAATAAAAGTTTATAAAAGTAATAAAATTGTTATAGATTGACTAGAAATTTATTTGCCAAATTTTGATACGTAGAAAGTCAATAACCTTATCAAAATTATGATATTTTTAATTTTGAAATACAATTTTTTGATGTTATTATTATTGTGCAAGAATATATTTCAAAACTTTTGAATGTTGTGTATATATACGTTTTTAGTAGATCGGACGTAAATAAAAATTCTCCGAAAATCTTTTAGAGCGAATTAGGCGTGAAAATATCGTGATTACAGTTGATAACCATGTCTGTTGACTTTCGATTATCGATTTTATAATTTTCTTATTTTGGAACAATTGCTTATTCTTCTTGCTATTGTAAACTGTGATACGTATCCTGTGCGGATGATCACATACACACATACAATATATTGATAATCCAAATTGGCTATTGCCATCTATTGCCTATTACATAATATATAGTAACTTACATATACAGGATGTTTCAAACAATTAATTGGCAAATTGGACTCAAATTACGCGAATATTCGTTCCACGGGGATTCAATTTACGCGGTTACAAATCGCGTAAACTTAATCCGTCATTATAAATAGAAAAAATACTAGAAATAAAAGCTACTAAAAATTTTACAGAATTTTATAATACAAATTATAGTTTATAGTAAATAGTTATTTTCGATATCGATAATTTTCAGTAACGGAAGGTAGGTTTTGACATCACTAATATGTTCGAAATACTTACAATTTGCTTTGCTTAAGCCTGCAAAAATTTCCTTATTTCTTTGCTACGACGCGACACACGGTTTAGGAGATATTTACGATCAAAGTTTCCAATAACGTAAAGTATCATTTATAAACAAACATAGTAAAAAACAGGTACACTTTATGATAGACCGAATTTAGAAGCACTTCGAAAATTTAACACATCGCTATAGACAATATTTTTTAAAATAAGATCGCGGAAATCAAATTGAGTTTAATTTGCCGCGTAAAATGAATATACTTGTGTAAAAAAGTCCACGAAAATTGAAGTTCAATTTGCCGCGTAAAAGGAATACTCGCGTAAAAAAAGTCCGCGTAAATTGAGGGACCGGTGCATTAATTTACATGGGAAATATGTGTTGTGATCAAAAATGCTTTATTTTGTTTTTGCAGTATAATTAATGGGGACCACTAGTGTGACCGCCTGAGAAAAAGTGATTTTTGGGAATTTTTTTAAGCTACTGCAGAGAATGTTTTAATGTTTTAATGATATATTTCTGGATATATTTATAATAAATAAAATACATGATAAAAGTTTTGAACCATAAAATTGAGAATTCAGCGAATTATTCGCAATCTTCAAAGGCTCCAAAAAAAAAGTTCCGCCACTGCTGCAGTTATAGCGATCTTCATAGTGTCTGAATTCAAAAAAACCAAAAAGCCTATTAAACTAGAAGGTTTGGTCCGTGCCGTGAACCTCAATCGAAAAAAAAGTTGAAAATTAACAAAATGACGGAGCTTTTTAAAAAAAAAAAAGTTTCAAATTTTTTGTGAAAATTTGATGATTTTTGGTCTGCAAATTTACATTTTTTATTCGATCGGAAAACTGGAGGTTCGTGGCATGGAGAAACATATATAAAAGAAGCTGCAATAAGATTCAAATCAATCGGGTGATTTATCTTCGAGTTATAACTGCAGCAAATTTGCAAAATGTAATTTTCCTTTACCTTTTTTGTTTTAAATATTAAGAATTCTCGCCCGTTTTTAATAAAATTAGTTACGGTGTACTCACTATAAGGATCACAGTAAAACTAGATGAGTCGTTTAAATGCGTTAGGGTCTAGCAGCTACTAAACATGTGACTGGCAGCCACGTACACGAAATCTCTCACTTACTAACCTTCATACATTTCTCAATACCTCAAGGTCAACAATAGAAACCAGAATTCGCTCTTCAGATGGTTGTAACTCAAAAATTGTTTGCGATATGCACTTGAAATTTTAATATGTTATTTCTAAAGGCATATACTATCGAAATATGCTACAAAAAAATCGATTTTTTCAAAATTTCACACTAGTGGTTCCCTTAACATAAAGTGAAATGACATTACAGCAAAATAATATTTTAAGATAAATAAAATTCAATAGCAGCAAATTGATTGTAATAAGTAAAATAATTATTAAATTAACACCATGACGGTTATAACCTACAATGTGAAAACGGCCAACTGGTACACTATTTTGATTCTATTAATTTTGATATTTTTATTACTATCCTATATGCTCGTGATATTAAAGCATTTAAATTATTTTTTGAGAATTTTTTAGATTAACTCTAAATAATTTATTGTCAACCTACTGATATTCGCCCGAACTGATGGTATTGCAATATTTATCCATTTTCAAGAACAAAATTGTTCTCTTGCTTGTTGACAGTATAACACTACAGTCATAAACACTGTCAGCGCCCGAATTGCCTAGCAACATTATATTTTGGATTAGTAATGTTATCGCATATCAAATGTTATTCGATCTGCCTATAATTTTGAATTAGGAATTTCATGAAATGCCTGCATATATCAGACACATCATGATCTTGCTGATTATACGATCGGCCACCAATGTACATATTTGTAATATAATAATGTACAATTATGTAATATTAAAAACGGTTTGTAATTCACAACCCTTAAACCTTTAGAGTAACCTAAAATTTCATAAAAAGTAATGAATATTATAAACTAGAAACGATTACATAGTGGTAAAAACAGTAAGCTTTATGTTATTTCTGTTATAGAGTTTGTAAAGTTTGTTTACTTGTGAACTGGTAGGGTATAGAGTCAAATTTAATTTCGTTCGGTTAACTTTGTTACAATTATACTTGTCTTAACTTTATACTAACAGAACAAAGAATGTTACTGTAATATGTATGTGAAATGTGAATACACTAAAAGCGTTTAATAGGTTACTTTGAAGATTCGTTTAAAAGTGGTCAACATTTTGCCTGTTCTCTACGTACTCCTGAATATTAGAAATCTTGAATTTTTAGTTTTAGACTATTGCGTCATCAATTAATTCAACCCTTTAGAATGACGTCATATGGATTTTAAACCAACAACTGAATACAAAATTTTTAATACTTTTTAAAAAATTCTTTCTCGATTCTACATTATGTGTAAGAAAAAGATAATATAATAGTCTAATTCAACCTCTTTAAAAGAAACAATAGAAATACGAATGATAACAAAATTAATAATTTATTAGGATGCGACCTACGTCGTTACCTATTTTCAGTAAGACGGCAGAAGAAAACGTAATTATAATGAGTTGTCTGCCAAAAGTTACTTTTAATAAGATTTTCAAATATTTTAAATATAGGTACAGTAAGGTTCAACGTAATGGTAAACGGTCAATTAGATTTTGCCGTACAAATGGTTTAAATAGTTATCAATAAGCGCGGTAGCGCGTCGGCAAGTTCTCACCAGCCGTACGTGCACCAAGCTATATTTACACGAACCATTTCAAGCCATTTTTGACCCCCTAAAAACTCTAGTTCTATTTGTTGTATTGAATTAAAATTTTTCATACACAATAACACACTCGAAATCACTCTCAATTTCAAATTTCATCGATCTAACTTTCGTAGTTCCTGAGGTATAGGTCTCCAAAAATCGACAATTTTGGCACTCACTCATTCACTCACTCACTGAGGGATCATCAAAACCTCTGGCCTATTTCCAGTGGACATAGGAAATTGAAATTCGGTCAGAATATAAATCTGAGTCTAACAGTAAAGGGAAAAATCTAAAATCATAATATTTTTCGTTATTTTCGTTATTTGTGCCCTTTCTTTGGAAAAATACAGGGCAATTTTATATAAAAAAAATATTACTCAAAGCCTTCCTTAATATTCAAATCTATTAGTTGCCGGTAACTATGAAAATAAAATAATTATTTATAGTAACAAATTACCTACTATGAATCGTATAAATATTTTCACCTATTATGATTAATAAACATCAAAAATAATTTAATTTGCAAAAATTTGGAGTAAAATACTTGGTTTACGATAGCCATGGAAATGATTTTTCAAAGTGAAGATACAATTCAGTCATGATTTAATTTTGTGACTTAGAACCTGTGAAAATTAAGTTCAAAATTTTCAGTCGAGCTTAGGTATACAGGGAACAATTCCCGATTTATTTGGCGTACGCTATAACGATTCATAAAAGTCAAGGTTTAAGTCTGGATAGTGCCCTTTTAGATATTGGCTCATCAATATTCGCATGCGCTCAGGCATAGGTTGCACTATCCAGAGTAAGACATCTCCAAGGTGTTCACTTAATAAATTTTGACCCGAGTCAGATTAAAGCACAATAAAGTGCAATAGCAGAGTACAATAGGCTTAGATCTTTGTATCGAAGAGATTTAAACAAAATTATCCTTAAAAAGAACAAAATTCAAAAATTCCGGACAGAGAGTTGATTTTGCGACCAAATTTTATCGCTGTTCAAATACCAAATGAATCCTATAGTAAAAGATCCAGTCAAAAACGTAAAAATAAAACTAAATCAGACTGCAAATCGAAAAAAGAGAAATAACTACTGCTTGCTTGCTATCCTACTATCTAAATTGAACCAGTTTGTATTAAACTACATTTCCTACAAAAAGTCGTGAAATCCCACCAAAAACATAAATGTGAAAAATGGGCAAGTTCTAATATATGTATTGTGTTAGCCTGAAAAAGAATTGAAATCAAAATAAACTGTCAAGTTCCAAACATATTTTTCGTGCAAAATCGGAATAAGATAAATTGTTTTAAAAAATATACATCAAGCTTTTTTAAGGTAAATAATAGAAATTTTTCATTAGAACTTGGGGAGTTTTTAACACCAAGTAATACATAATAAATGAATAAAAACTCGCCATGTTCTAATGAAAAATTTCTATTATTTACCTTAAAAAAGTTTGATGTATATTTTTTAAAACAATTTATCTTATTCCGATTTTGCACGAAAAATATGTTTGGAACTTAACAGTTTATTTTGATTTCAATTCTTTTTCAGGCTAACACAATACATATATTAGAACTTGCCCATTTTTCACATTTATGTTTTTGGTGGGTAAATTATAGTTCTTTAATCACAAACAAATAAACCAAATTTTTCAGTCTTACCTAAACCTTTTTCTATCAACAACAACTCACTCACATTTTATTTTAAAACTGCTTATTTTTTTACCTTATCCTACTTTTTCACTTGATCTAGTAATGTACTTCTAAATAGTTTTTGAATTATTTTATTGACTAGGATTCAACTATTTGAATGAAATTTCGAAAGGAAAATTTCGCTATTACAACTGTCATAAGGAAAGGACTATGATTGAAATTTATTTTGAGGTCTATTCCCGATATTAACTAGACTACTAGTATATTCCCGACAGTACTAGGCTACTACACACACCGGCAAAATTAGCGGAACATACAAAATATCTGTAAAAATCAAACAAACCATTTAATTTCAAGAAAATATTAATCTTATTTAATTATTAACTTAAAATTACGTGTTCACAAGTCGATATACCATTATTTTCGGTAGCAAAACAAGTAACCAAATAAAATAGTAAATTTTTGGAATCTTATGTCGTCTAAGAATAATTTAAGTTAAAGATTATTTAACAAATAGAAAATGAAACACAGCGTTTTAATCCCGCCTGGTTCCTCCTGCGCTCTTATCACAGCTTCCATTTGTTTTTCTATACTCAGAATGATGTTATCTATAGTTTCCTGGGACAGTCTTTGCCATTCTTCAATTACGGCAGTTTAAAGCTCGACCACATTGAAAGTAAACGGCATTTGAATTCGAAAGTGACAGACCTCTTAAAAAGAATTGCATAAATAATAAATAAGAACAATTCTATGGAAAGTCAATTGATTCGTTACTTTAATATAATTTTAAGTAAAAATGAAAAAAAAAATCGCCAACTTTGTTTAATAAATAGGTTTTTATATATTTTTTATGTTCCGCTAATTATGCCGGTGTGTGTAGTATAACTACTTGGACTCACGACACGATGTAGCACTTCACAAGTAACTTATACTTTAATGTAGTGTTCTTACGTAATTTTCTGGAATAAATCGGTAACGTAATGACTTTAGAAATCACAAAGTCGATTTGTAACAAATAACTTTATTAATACTTTAAAATTAACTAATTTTACAATAATTGAAGCAAACTACAATAAAGAAATTGAATCGTAAGTATCAGAAAAAATAGTGAACAAGTTTATTACAATTTTCTTGCTTTTATTTTTTTTGAAAGCTCTATTAGCATTTCCGTTGTTGTGAGGCTGTTTCTATCGTGGGAATGACTAACGCCAGCTGTTCTCGCTGAGAGTGGCAGTTTTAGTGGGAACTAACACACTTCCCGGCGCTAGAAGATTGAAGCTGAGGGAGAGATTCAATCTAAGTCGTTGTTGATCTGGAGATGAATTTTTCTAACTGGGCGGATCCGCTCAGCTAAAGATATTGATCGTCCGGGGCTGATTCTTGTTGACCCGGAGTATGGTAGCGGATTTGGAAGTGGTGGAGCTAATACAGTACCATCTTCGGGAGAGTAGCGTACGTCGTAGGTCTGTACTTTTGTTTGATCTTCTTTATTGTTGTAACATTGATTGAATATCTTGATACAGGGTGAATGTTGTCCTGGATGAGGTGCCTTTGTGCAGCATAAGAATTTTGTTAGAAGATTGACTAGGCCACAGCATTTTAGTAGATTTTAGATGACGACAAGTGCTACTACTCCTATGGTTATTGAGATAGCGGTTGTGAACCAGGATGAGTGCCTTATGATAAATGATTTTGATAGTTGTTCTTGCAACATGTCGTGAAATTGTTGTAGTTTGTGTTGTGCGAATTTTAATTCATTTAGGTCTAGATGAGTGAACTTGATTGGCTGAAGTTCCAAAGCTTGCAGTCTTACGTTAATTTGGGGTTTGATGCAGCAGTCGTCTTGGGTTATGTCGGTTATTGGAATTTTTATTGTTGTTGTTTTGTTGTACAAGTTGGCTTCTGCTTCCAGGGTGTTTAGACTAGTGTAAGCTTTATTTTGTCGATAACTTCTTCGTGATCCGGTGCGTCGTAGCAAAGGATGTTTAATGCTGTTGGTTTTGATATGACGAAGAGCCATTGGGATGGATTGATGTTTTGCCAGATTTCAACTTCTGCATGCATTGTCTTGACTTGGCATGATGTAGGAATCTTGCTTGTAATTTTGGAGAATAGCTGAAGTTTACACTGTGGCTGTCCGGTTTTGCGGAAAGTTGAGACGGCCTTGCATTTTTGATTGATTACTTCTTTGCATTTATCCAGATTCTTCAACATTGTATATGGTGTTCTTGGATTGGGTAATAGGATGTAGGGATTTTCTGATTCTGATGGGAATATGTAAGAATTGTTTGGGTGTGGGGTTGGTAATGAATAGATTTGATAAAGATCGTAGTTGGTTAATGAAGAAATAGGAATTTGTAATTTTACAACAAGAATTTTGTTTTTGAGGAAAGCTTTAACATCCATGAGTTTGTAATAATGTTCAATAGTGTCAATTGAAAGTGGAATTGGTAAAGAAAAATTATAAGACATCAGTTCCAGTTCGTTGAATAGCGTTTGTGGGTCCACTATATTATAGTCGATTATCCCGTGTCGTATTAAAGTTAGATCTAGCAAATATTTCTCGATTTGGAGTAGGAATTCGTTAGCAATGTTTGATAATATGTACAACAATTTGAATTTCACTTTGTTTTTTTTGAAGTAAGTTTGTCGTAGTTTTAGAGAAATTATTGAATAATTTTAAGTTTGTATTTAATATGTTTTCGTTATTCTTTAGATTAGTTAGTGAGCTATTAAAGTTGTCGATTGTTGAAAAAATCACACGGATTTGTTGTTGCATAAGTAGTTCTGTTTGGTTTTTGTTATTTATTAGTGAATTTACTGAGTCGGTATAAAAGTTTGCGTCGTCAGCGTCTGGTGTACCAAATGACCATTTAAGTCCGTAAGAGATTCCATTAATTAGTCCTCGTTTTTGTCGAGTATGTCTTTCGAGGGTATTTAGTTTGAGTTTGATTTTGTCTGAAATATTTTTTATAGTTTTTACTTCGTTGTTACAATAAAATACGCTATAGTTTTCGTAATCTACTAGATGGCAAAGTGTTACTGTTTTCAAGTAATGGTGATTAACTAATTCTAATTCATTGTCTAATAATGTTAAATTATAATAAAGGAGAAGAAAACATTTTTGATTTGATACTTTTGTTAAACCTAAATGCTTGTAAAATAGATCAGCTGATGAATTTATTTTCTCGATCTTATACGGCGCGGTTAATAGGGCTAGGACCAGGATCGTGAGGGTTAGCGGGATGATTAGTTTGTGATCTCGTGATCTGAAACAAAAGGTTTCAGTTGATTCAAGTGATCGGTCCGTTTTTTATCCTTTGTTAATTCTAGGGTAGCAGTGTTATTATTGTGTACCTGAATGATTTTGTAAGGGCCTTCATATTTGGGATTAAGTTTTTTATTGTTAGCTTTTGATAAGTTATCGCTTAGTAACACCTGTTGGTTTTCCTGGAATGTATATGTTCGATTGTGTGTCTTGTCACAATATTCTTTTGCGGTGTTTTTCGATCTTATAAGTTGTTCTTTAGCAATGTCTCTTATCGTTTTTAGTTTGTCAGTTACGTCTTCGACAAGATTGTGGTAAGTAGGTTTGTCTCTTGGTTTTTCGAACTGGGATGGGATTTTTGGTTTTTCTCCGAATACGTGTGTATAAGGGATTTCTTGGGTAGATTTATGTTTATGTGTTTTGTATGAATGGGTTTCTAAACACATAAGTTCGTCCCAGTTGCTTATACTTTTGTCAATGTAACATCGTATATAGTCTCGTAGTGTCAGGTGAATTCGCTCTAAACTACCGTTTGTTTGGGGATGATAGCGGGTGGTGACTTTGTGTTTGATTTCTAGTAGTTTTGTCATTTCTTTAAATAATTTTCAGATAAATTCCGTACCTTGGTCAGTCAGTATGTATGTAGGAAAACCGAATATTGAACAATATTTTATTAAATGAATAGCTACAATTTCAGCGTCATGGCTGGTCATAGGATAGGTTTGAGTGAACTTTGTCAAGTCATCGTGTACGGTAAGAATGAATTTATTGCCACTGGATGTTTCTAGGTAAGGTCCCACTATGCCCATTGCGATTCGTTCTGTAGTGTAACTTTATCTATGCCACATTTAAAAACTATAGATTTTCAATAAAATCATAAAATCTATAAAATCAAACATCAAAATCCTGGTAAGTTAATTTTTTTTACCGCATGGGTTTACGTCGCCCTAGATCGCTTCCAATAAATTCCATTTACCTGTTTCCTCCAGCGGTCTATTCCGTAAATTTTCACAAAATACCTTACCCCAATCCAGACAAGAAAATATTTTTGTTAATAGAAATTTCTTTCACTATTTTGGTTTTGATTTTACAAAACTTCCGAACCATTAGTAGAACTGCTCAATCCACGTCTCCTCTAAAAATATAGGGGCCCAGCACAATGCCAACTTTGTTAGGAAAATTTAGGATCCACTACTGGTCGATGGAACTGAAGTAATGGGTGCGTGTATGCTAGCTAATTCCGCTCACCAATAACCCCGAAGGGATTATTGTCATTACTACACCACAGTTCGTTAAAAGATTCAGCTGTGGTCGTTATGATCATTCGTGATATGTTTGGTTTGAAATTGGTTTTTACGGTTTGATAAGCTGGACAGTTTTGTATATAGTTTTGTATGTCTTGGTCGATAGTTTTCCATGAATAATTTTCATGGATTGCGTCATACATTCTGTTGAAGCCGGGGTGTCCGGCTAGGGGATGATCGTGATTTTTTTCTAGGACAGTTTCGATTGCTTCTTTCTAATGGATTTGTATTTTTATGTGTTGTGGGATTTTGAATTTTTTATTTGGGAATAGGTAGTGAATCATTGAGCTGAAGGTTTCTTTTTTGATTGATGGATTGTAAAAGGGATGTTTGCGATTGTGACGTTATCCAGGTTTTGAACTTCCATTACTCCTATAATAATTTATTATAAGATTTTTAAGACACTCGAACAGTGTTGTATATTCTATAATGTCGTTAAAATATTGTTTAACAAAAATCAATATTATTTTTTGTTTTTCCTGTAGGGAATTTAGTACTGCTAGTTCCCCAGGTATGTGATTTTTAAATGATTCAAGCGTAGGACAATTTCATATTACATAGTATCAATAATGATTATTGTTGGATAAGTCACATGAATAGGGAATTATTAGGTTCTATATATTTTCCAGAGTAGATATTTCTCGGGTTGGTTCAGGTGTTTCTAACGTTTGCTGGTGAAATTTTTTAAAGTTTTCGAAATTTATATCGTCAATGTTATGAATTGGTCTACTAAGCGCATCGGCGTTGGAATTGACTTCTCCTGGCTTGTAAATAATTTTATAATTATATTCCATAAGTTTTAATCTCCAGCGAACTAGTCGTGAAGATGGATCCTTGCAGGAAAATAGCCAGGTCAAAGGACGATGGTCAGTTACAAAAGTAAATTGTTGTCCGTACAAGTATGGTCGGAAATGTTTAACTGACTCGACAATTGCTAGTATTTTTTTTCAGTCATCGAGTAGTTACGTTCGGCTGAGTTTAATGTTTTTGAATAGTATGAAATAGGAAGATCTTTCCCGATTTCGCCTTGAGATAATACGCCGGCTATTGCCTCATTAGAAGCGTCCGTAGTTAATATAAATGGTTGGTCGAATTTCGGGTACTGGAGGATAGATTGTGTTGTTAGGATGTTTTTAGTTCTTCAAAGGATTTTTGGCAAGTTTCCGTCCACTTAAATGCAATGTCCATTTTAAGAAGAGTTGTTAGAGGTTTAGAAATTTTTGCAAAGTTGGGGATAAACTTCCTATAATAACCGACTAATCCTAGAAACGATTTTGCGTCTTTAGGATTTTTTGGTTGATTAATTTTTGTGATTCATGTTATTTTATCGGGATTTGATCTTACCCCTTCACTAGTAATAATATAACCCAAATAGGCGACTTCTTTCCTCAAGAATTCACACTTATTGGGTTGCAATTTTAAGTTATGTTCGCGTAACTTATCAAATACTTTACATAATTTTTTATTATGTGAGTCTAGGGAATCTGCATAGATGACAATGTCATCTAGGTAAACAAAACAGACTATTTATTGTAACCCTCTTAGGACTGCGTTCATTAGGCGTTGGACTGTACTGGGAGAGTTTTTTAACTTAACGGGCATTCTATTGAATTTATAATGTCCTGATGGGACCGTGAATGCAGTTTTCTGTTTATTATTTTCAGGCATTTCGATCTGGTGAAAACCAGAAACCAGATCTAGCGTAGTGAAATATGTTAACTGACCGAGCTGATCTAATATCTCTTCTAGGTTTAGTAGTGGACACGCGTCAGAAACCGTGTTATCGTCCAGTTTCCGATAATCAATGACAATCCTCCATTATCTGTTACCGGAGGTGTCAAGTTTTTTAGATACTATCCACACAGCGGATGACCAGGGAGAGATTAAATGTCTAATGATATTTTGGTCAAGCATTTGACTAATTTGCTTATTTTCTTCATTATCATGTACTTTTGGATATCGATGTTTTAGTAAAGATAGGTGTAGGATCAGTAGCGATGATTTCGTGTTTTAAGTGTTTTTGTACTCGTTAATAAGTCTCCAGGTAAGTGAAATATGTCTTGGTAATTTTTAAAAATTTGAATTAATGATTCGCGTTCTTCTTTATTCATCTGGTCTGTCCGAATGTTTTCGTGTAAAAGTTTTGTACGGTCCTTGTTTGATTTGTTAGGAAGTCGTGTTTGTGTTATATTCAGAATTTGTTCATTGGGGATGATTGTCATTTCGATCAGGTTGATTTTAGGAATAGGAATTTGTATTTCGTCATCAGAAGTGTTTATAATAGGATAGGTTTTTGCGTCTTTGTCGATTAGTAATTTGTCAGAAATCATTATTGACTGATGTAGATTTAGTTTTATTTTGTCAATGATTTCGGCACTATTTATAATGACATTAATGGGTATGGTTTGTTCACAGCGTGGTTTTTTGGTTATCATAGTTGGTGTGTGTGATAAAGATAAGGAGCTGGATGAATAGTCAATATTGACGTTAAATTTTGAAAGGAAATCATGCCCAATAATTCAATCGTATTGGAGGTTTAGAAGCATTTACAAAGTAAAAATTAAATTTACATTCAGAATTTTGTGTTCTTAATATAAGTTGGACTTTTCCTAATGTAGTGATTGTATTATCTGTCGCTTCTATACCGTTCAACATTATTTCATGTCTAGGATCGAAAGGTGTTTCTTTTGTAACATTCGTATTCGTAATGAAGGAGACGATAGTGCCTGTGTCAACCAAAAAGGTTAATGCTTTATTCTTTGAATTATTAGATTTAAATTTAATTTTGCAAACGTTTGGATCTTCACTTGTGTCGACTTGATGCAGTTGTCCGATGTCGTGACACTCAACTCGGACATTTGGGAGTTTAAATGATTGACTTTTAGATTGGGAGGAATTTGAGCTAGTCGTTTTTCATCATTATATTTCTTTTTCCTACATTCTGATATTTCGTGTCCCTTATTTTGACAATAATTGCAAAATTTACTCTTATAATTACTCGTCGAAGGTTCATTAGTTTTTGATCGACAATCTTTGATGCTATGAGTTTCAGTTTTATAGTTTCTACAAAAATTTGAATCATTTGGCGAATGTTTTTTATACATTTGTAGAGCCCTTTCTTCTGTAATGGCTATACTAAAAGATTGGTTAGGGATCTATGAATACGTAGTACTCTCGAAATATCAGGATGTGAATGAAATATGAAACGTCTCAAAGCAGTGTCTTTTATGAAAGCTATTTTGCCGTTTAAAAGATAAGGGTTGTCGTTGTTTGTTTGGACTGCGGACAGACACCTACTTGTCTAACCTAGTATAGTATTCGGTAATGTCTTTGTGAGGTTTTTGTTTTATAGTGTCTAAGTCTTCCATTAGTTGTGTGTAGTGTGTGGTATCTGCGAAAAGTCTTCTTAAAGCTATTTTAAGAGCTTCCAAATTTGTCATTTTTGACAAATTTAGTTTTTTTTTTTACTGAGCTTGAAATTTGTGGTAGAGTCTACGTGAATAAGGGTATGATTTGATTTGGTTGTGCAAAGTCGTGTGCATGTTTTGCGTTTAATAAAAAGTTTTCTACTTCATCATGTTGTCCGTCAAATAGTGTAATTAATTTACATAGAAATGCTAGAGGTATTTTTAATTCGTCGCTATCATTCGTAGGTATTAGAAAAAATAGTGAACAAGTTTATTACAATATTCCTGCTTTTATTTATTTTTAAAGCTCTATCAGCATTTCCGTTGTGGTGAGCTGGTTAGTTCTTTTTTAAAATATTCCGGTAAACATATTTATTCTTAATTTGATCCAAAAAATCTAAATTTTCAACAACATTACTCCCCTACCCCATGATAGACGTATGATCATGTATGACACTGTGCAGCAAATTTTGTTTTCGAATGGTTTTAAGGCCTCGGATGCAGCTTGAGTATCTGAAATGCTGTAATACTGAAGCGGTAAGATGCTTAAGAATCCTCGGCTTTCATCCTCAGATACTCAAACTGCATCCGAGGCCTTAAAACCATTCGACAAAAAAATTTAGTGCACAGTGTCAAATACGTCTATCATGGGGTAGGGGTATACAGTTATTGGAAATTTACATTTTTTGGATCAAATTAAGGATAAATATGTTTATCGGAATATTTTAAAAAGAAGTAGCATGGAAGCACCAGAAAATTAAATTTATCGGAAAGCTTTCTAAGAACTAATTTGTCAACAGGACAATGACCCTAAACATTTGGCATTGTAATGAAGCAGTATTTCTTGTATTACGTACCTCATTTACTTCAGACACCTCCACAGTGACTAGATTTAAACCCTATCGAACATCTATGGCCAATATGTTTACAACAAAATTAATGACATCAATTCCCAATCGCTTGCAAGCAATAACTAAAGCAAAGGGATGTATAACGAAATATCAAAAGTAGTTATTATCCGATGTTCCGAACTTGTAATTTTTTTGTTTACTGTTCTGTCTAGAGACTTTTTTGAGTGCTATAATGCATGTCTTAATTAAATTTTATTTTTTTAAGCTGAATTATAGTATTTGCTGTGATTTTCATTAGTATGATTTTGTAGTACAGATTTTGAAGAATTTATTTTCTTTATTTCTATTTTCATTTGTACAAAAGATCTCGTAAGAAATTAAATAAAATTTTAAAAAAAAACTTTTGTGTAAACACTTTTGTGAGATACTGTATGTATGTTTGTTGTTTACTGAAGTATTAATTAACGTTAATTAGATACATATCCGTATGTATCACATGAATCTGGTTGTTAAAAACTAACTCGCACTGGTATTCATTGACATTTCCAGATATAAATTTTACACAAAAGTTGAGATCTTACTGCAGTTACATCATTGGCGGAATTACCATCAGGCTGAGTAGGCTGGAGCCTAGGGTGGCAAATTTAGGCAAAAAGGGCGTCAAAATGTAAAATTTGTTTTCTTAAAAAAGAAGGGCGGGCGGTTTTAGGGGCAAAAATGGCGGCAAAATTTTTTTTTTTTTTAGCTTTTCAGGGGCGGAATTTTTCACTAAGGCTAGAGCGACACTTAGAGTAAATCCGCCACTGAGTTACATTTTACATTACATTTAACCAAAGTTCGTGTTCTATATATATTACAACTGTAACCTCAAAAAATTGTGATTATAATAATTATTCTTCATTCGTTACTTCTATTCGTATTCTTCATTCGCTACTTCAATTCTAATGTATTCTACAGTTAGTGAATGAAAGCACTACAGACACATTTTACTAATTCAGTTTATGTTTGTGAATATATCAATGCAGTGTACTGCAGTAGAGGAAAAGTCTGCATAAACATTTTTTCTGTTTGTATTAATACTTATGTTTCCTAGCTACCACTCATAGTAAAGAAATATTTAAGCTCAATTCGTGTAATTTGAATATGTTATTGAACCGTTTTCAGAATTAATGCTTTCTGGTTAGATCACATGATAACATTTTTAATGATTTTGATATATATATATATATATATATATATATATATATATATATATATATATATATATATATATATATATATATATATATATATATAGTCTGACTTTTCTCAATGTTTTAATGCCATTTGTATGAATATTAACCTTTTCTTAATAACAGAGTAATCCTTTGTTTACCGACAGCTAATTATGCCAGAGTTGAGAGAAAGTGGGTATAATATGAAGCAGACATTTAAAACTTACTACTAAATCAATAAATCATTATATGGGTAGTTCTTGAAACGAGGGAATTTTGGACGGCCCAACGCATTTTGTATATTAATATTTCGAAAATTAAATTTTTTCTAGATGGAAACTGTAAACCATTACTGCATCTAACTGGTCACTCAAAATAACCCGGTTTCCAAATATATTTTTTATAAAAAATGACACTTGAAATGTAAAATTCTCAGTCTCCTGGTATGTCTCCTCTCCAAAGTAAAACATAGCAGACTAAATAATTATTTTTTCTGAATGTATAAAAAAAATTTATACTGCGGTAGTAATCTATAATATTGGTACTTTTTTATTGTATAAATAATTTTTGAATCTTTTTATATTTTCTTTAAGAAATATTCTATTGAAGATTGTCTCGCAAACTTTGCATCATTCTCCTATCAAACCAAAACACTTAAAAATATAAAAAATTTATATTCCGATTAAATCATCGTTTGACATAGTAATTAACTGAAATATAATAAATAAAATAAAGTACATGTTTTACTTAATTTGAGGTTGTATTAACTAATTCAGTTAACATTGTAAGTGAGATCTCGGTCCAGTCAATTTCTCAGTGTCCTGGACACCATTTTCGTGAAAAATACTGTGGATATAAGAAATTTTTCAGTTGTAAATATGTTGTATTAGAATCTTGTTTTTTTTTTTTTTTTTTTTTTTTTTTTTTTTTTTTATATAGGGTAAAAGCCCCCTTTGTAGAACGGTATCTAATTATGAACATTTACATATTAATAAAGTTATTTCTGAAACAAACGTCTTATAACAAAAATTATTATTAATAGAATGATTGTTTTTCAATTTAAATTCACCTCGCATTTAAAGTTTCCTTACTTAATTAAAGAAATAAATATGTAAATGTCAAAACTGTTCCAGTATTAGATACCGTTCCACAAAGGGGTCTTTTACCCTATATATATATACAACGTTTTTTTTTAGCCGATTTCTAAAGAATATTGAAGAATTTTCAGTCTCCTGGCAGCTCCAAAAACGGGATTAAACTTAAATAATGTAAATAAATTAGGTAAATGTCATTAGAATACTGTAATAAATGACTGTATATTTTTTAATAAAAATAAATTCCCTTTTTTTCGGTATATAATTAATATAACTACTGATACATATACTACTAATATAATATATAATATGTATTAAACTGTCGTAAATGACTTCAAATATTTTTTAATAAATAATAAATTCGCAATTTTTTTATTTTTTTATTTATTTAGTTATGTTTTTAAATTTTTTTTTAAATTTGTTTTTAATACATAGGTATATACACTATATAACTACTAATATATATATATATATATATATATATATATATATATATATATATATATATATATACTATTAATCTAATATATAATATATATTAAATAAATAATAAATTGTTTAATAATTAAAAATTTAATACTAAAAATAATAAAAATTGTCTAATAATAAAAATAATAAAAATTGTTTAATAACAAAAACTGATAAATTCTTTAATAGTTTAATAAATTGTGCTTAATAATAAAAATGAATATAAGAAATTCTCTTGTGTTAATTTTAGTTTTTTAGTCATTTTTTCACCTTCCTGGATGTCTTTTTTTTTATAATGGCCATAAAATTTATAATTTTTAATTTTTTGACTGTCCACTTTCAAATAGTGTAAAAAATGTCATCAACTTGAAGTAAAACTACTTTTCAAAGCTTATGCATGAAAAAAATGTGTGGCCGGAATTAAGTCCGTTTTCGTCCTTCGTTTGAAGAACTACCCATATAACAAAATTATTTATCAATTGGGGGCACGCGGAGCAGTGTGCAGGGAAAAATTTGGAACACAATGTGGCAATTTGGCGTTTTTTTTCTTTTTTTGATTGTCATTTATTTATTTTTTTAGGGAAAAGATGACGTGATTATTTTCCAGGGGCGGAATTTCTCATGGTGCCCACGGTGCTCCGTTTCACACTTATGATAGACTCCCCGATGTTTTCTCAACAAAATCGCGTCATGCACATCCGCAATGAACAATCTCATTATCTGTTAATAAAAGTAACGGCATATATAACAGCATATTAATAAATACAGTGGAGCTTCACTAAAGTTAAGAAAAATTTGGTAAACTTCAGTGAAACTTAACTTTAGTGAAGCAGATTGAGGTCAGTGGCGGTCATTTAATACATGATCGGGACTTAATAATAATTTAAATCATAGGTGACGTACAAGAGTAAATTATTTAATGATTTGGGTTCCATTGGATTAATTGGATTTTATACTAACGTATAAATTTCATTAAAAATATTGCTCTTAGAAAGTTCTTTATTATATAGATATATGTAGCTGCTATAGAAATTGTTTTTCTTTGTTCCTTGAACGAACAATTGACAAGTACCGTATCTATTTTTCAATCTATATAAGCAGCTACGATTTGCTTTGGATTCACCAAATTTTCCGAATTAGTTATTAAGTAGATACCCTAGTATTCAAATATTTTGGTAAAATAGTACCTATACCTAGCATTCAAATATTTTGATAAATTAATTTATTATATTAAGTCAATAACTCAATTAAGTAAGTAGACTTGAATCAGATCACTCGCTTTGTACAGTATCTCACAAAAGTGTTTAGACAAAGGTTTCTTTAAAGAAACTCAAAAATTTTATTTAATTTTTTACGAAATCTTTTGTACAAAAGAAACTAGTAATAAGGGAAACAAATTCTTCAAAGTCTTTACTACAAAATCATACTAATTAAAATCACAGCAATAATAAATACGATATCTCTGTCTAAAAAATAAAATAAAATTAAGACATGTATTATAGCACTCATAAAAGTCCTGAGACAGAACAGTAAACAAAAAATTACAAGTTCGGAACATAGGATAATAACTATTTTTGATATTTCGTGACACATTACTTTGCTTTAATTATTGCTTGCAAGCGATTGAGCATTGATGCGATTCACTTTGTTGTAAAATCCGGACTGATTTGGCTCTACTCATCAATTTAATGCTTTAATTAAATCCTGTTTATTAGAAATATTACGTTTTCTTATTTGAACACCTAGATATTGGCCATAGATATTCGACAGGACTTACATCTAGTCACTGTGGAGGTGTATGAAGTAAATGAGACACGTAATACAAGAAATACTGCTTCACTACAATGCCGAATATTTAGGGTCATTGTATTGTTGACAAATTAGTTCCTGGAAAGTTTTCGGATAAATTTAATTTTCTTCCGGTTGCACGTTAGTTCTTTTTAAAATATTCCAATAACCATATTTATCCTTATTTTGATCCAAAAAATATAAATTTCCAATAACTATACACTCCTATAAAATGTGTACTAATGTTTAATGACAACAAGATAGATGTATAATCATGTTTGACTCTGTGCAGTAAATTTTGTTCTCGAATAGTTTTTCGGCCTCAGATGCAGCTTGAATTTCTGGTATGCTGAAATACTGAAATTCTGAGATGCATAAGAATACTCGGCTTTCATCCTCAGATACCCAAACTGCATTCGAGGCCCTGAAACCATTCGAAAACACAATTTGCGCACAGTGTCAAACATGATCATATGTCTATCATGGGGTAGGGGTGCATAGTTGTTGGAAACTTACATTTTTGGATCAAATTAAGGATAAATATGTTTATTGGAATATTTTAAAAAGAACTAGCGTGCAAGCATCAGAAAATTAAATTTATCCGAAAGCTTTCGAGGAACTAATTTGTCAACAGGACAATGACCCTTGCGTAACTTATTGTTAGCTCAGTTCCGCACTTCAACAATAAAGTAAGAGTTTGTTGGTAGTTCTAGTGAACATTTTGGTACATAGCTAGTTAATTACCTTAGTATTTAAAATAATAGTTGTTTAGAAAATATTGGAAAACGAAAATTTCATAGCTGCAGATCCAAAAGGTCTCTTATTTTTGAATGATTTCCGATGAGTTAGATATTATATCAAATGCTACTGTATCGACTGTTTGCATGCTCATTTGTTATTATAGAGTGGACAGAAGGCCTTAGAATTTTATTTTGTTTTTTAAAGAATAACATTTTTAAATAAGTAATTATCTTATTGTCATAAAAACCAATTATCGAAATAAAAAATTCTTAGATACAGTAGTTTTTGAGAAATCATACTTATCGTATCTGTTTTTCAAACCAAATTTTTTATAAATATATTAAGCATTGATATTTGTCAACGTATACACGTATACACGTATACACAGAATTATCAATCCCAGGCCCACCTAGACTTTCAATAGCTCTAACAGCACAGCGACCGCTACATACAAATAATATGTTATAACTTTACAAATACATATCAATAACATTTACATAATTTAAAATAAAATTTCCTTCAGCAAACTTAATGTTTTGTTTGACAGCAAGAGTGCCAAATCAATTAAATTTTTAGAAATAATTAAACAAAAAGTTTAATCGTGAACTTGTCAATGAATGTTTATTTTAATTAATGTTAGCTAACATATTTACATTCTGTTTTATTTAAAAGGAAAGTGTACGGAAACATCAATTTGTACATATACAAACTGTCTTGACATTATTCATTATTATAGTTAAAATGTGTACTAATGTTTAATGACAACAAAACGTGTTTTCCATGTACGATCAGACTTATTGTGCAGTTTTAATTCGTTTTGTTCGCTAAGGTCGCAGTACAAAAGTTCTATTACAGATTTGTCAGGTAGGTATCTCTTAAGGTTCTAATACCGCTTTCTCATAGAACCTGTGTGTCCCATAGTTACAGTGACAACAGTCAAATTTTACAGAAACAAAGATTTTGTATTTGAATTTGAAACAACCGCAGATCAATGAACACTATTTTATTATATAACTAGACGGAGCCCAAAGTCTGTTCATAGGCAGTTTCCTTGAAGCAGGTAACGGGGTAAGATGGGTGAGATTTAAGGAATATAATGTATCTCACCACCAATGTCATGTATCTCAGAAATAATAGTTGAGAAAACTTCATTTGAATGAAAAAAACACATGATCTTAATTATCTTTGACATGAATAAATATCTGAGATAATTAATTTTTATTATGCTTTAATATGATTTAATAACGTATAAATATACTATTTGAAAATATGGGAAATGAGAAATAGTAGCAATCAAAATAAAAATTTAAAAATACAATAGATTAATATTTTATTATATCATTATTATTAACAAATTGATTAATTTTATTGTCAATATATATACACACTAGGGATTGAGTAGAATACTTTAAACGTTGTTACGCGTAATTGTTGTATCTCAAGATACATGACATTCGTGTGACACGGCAATACGTACGTATTTTGAAAATAAAGCGAATACCACTTTTTCCGTTCAAAATTTTGCTGTTTCTTCTCAAAAAAGTTAAGTTTTGTTATCAATATTATATTTTGACAATAATTATTTGATTATTAGGTCGTATACTGGTCGTATCTGGGTGCTTCATTTATATATTGAAACAGTAAGTCTTTAGAATATAATATATATTATGTTCCTTGGTCTGTGGAAATAACCTAATACTTACAGACGATTCAAAACGTTTGATGATCTGAGAGAGATATACCATATAACGTCTATTTTACGTTCTTATTTAGTTTATCTAAACACAATAATTTCTTAAAGTCACGTTTGAATAACCGTGGTACCAAAAGTAGTAAGGGTACAGCGATTCTGTACCAAAAGTAATAAGGTTCCACTGGTACTATACCAAACGTAGTAAGGTTACAGCGATTATGTACCAAAAGTAATAAGGTTACGCTAGTATTATACCAAAAGAATTAAGGTTACAGCGATTATGTACCAAAAGTAGTAAGATTATAACGATTCTGTACCAAAACTAGTAAGGTTACAGCGATTTTATGTCAAAATAAATAAGGTTCCATTGGTACTATACCAAACGTAGTAGGGTTACAGCGATTATGGACCAAAAGTAGTAAGGTTATAGCGATTCGGTACCAAAAGTAGTAAAGTTACAGCGATTCTATTCCAAAAGTATTAAGGTACTATTAACGGAAAAATATGTGGTTAATACTATGCCTATAATAAAAAAAAATATATTGTTGTGAATTTTACCTTACGGAAATTCGTTTACTTAAAATAGTACAAACTTATCAGGTGTACTTTAGAAGCTTATAGACTCCGTTAAAGTGTAACAACTGGTAATAGTAAAATATTTTATTCAAATTTGAATATAAATTGATCAAAACAATTTTTTTAATCGATGAAAAACTAGCAAATATTTATTTCAGTTAATTTGATTGAATTAAATAATTAATTAAAATATAGAGAAAATATTATAGAATTGACTACACGGAAACCCAACACGGTCAGTTTCTGAGAAAAAGATAATTTATCTTAGTCAGCTAGACTATTAGATCTTTTTGTTGAACGTTGAAGTTACCTTAAAATATATTTTGATTTCTATAATTAAAAATAAACAGGTTATTTAAGCGGTAAGTATTTCAGGACATACTGTAAAATACAGACTAACAATTCAGCAGAATGAATTAAAAGAATAGATAGCAAAGCAAATTTTTTTCATAATTCAGATTGTAATTACGTATCATTGTGTTTAATTTTCCTTTGTTTTTAATATCCGTTGATAACATCTAAATCAGAGATTGCCAAAGTTTTGACTCCGTGTGTCGACTTGTAAATGCTAAACTATTTGGCGAGCCAAAATAGAAATAATACAAGTCGTGAAGTGCAAGTTGTACTTGGGTAAACAATGTTCCGTGCAATCAATAGTTTCCATGGATTTATTGTAATGTGTAGGATAAGAAAGTACAGAAATTATTTTTCCCGACGAATAAATTTTATTCTGTATATGGCCTATTTTCGCTTACTAAAAAGAAAGAGATATATTTAGTGAATGTATCAACGTCCCTTGAGGACCTGTCTTTTTGAGGAGCACTAATCCCCAGCGTGTCAATGAAGATAAGCAATGTATTAACCGTTGCCCCGGTAAGGTGAAAACGGAAAATATATTTTCTCGTAAGCACAGTTTTTGGGATTTTTGATGTTTCCTTTTTACCTGCCATTATATAAAATAAAAGAAATGGTGCAGTAATACCCGTCGAGACAAATTGGCAAGAAGTTTCCATTAGGTGAAAGAGTGGAAGTGAGGTTAATAATTTGTAGAAAAATTTTGAAATTTTCCATCGCTTTTTTTTACCTGCCAATTAAAAAAAGGAAAGTTAAGCTCTAAGTAGCTGATAAAATAATGGCTGGTAGTTTGGATATTACTAAGTACAATTTTCCGCGAAAGTATTTTGCAAAAGTTTTCATGACTTTACCGTGATTTTTCTTTTGACTTGAAATAACCACCTGCCATTTTATTTATCAATTAGTTGAAGCTTAACCTTCTGAAAACACCGGCTCAAGATAACATAGATATAATTATTGACTTTTGAACATTTTGATCAAAGCAAAGTCTGTGATCAAATTTTCTTTTTATGGACCAAGTAAATTACGTAAAAAACTCTTTTCTGATCATTTTCATTCAATCTACATCTCTCTTCTTAATGTTCATGAATTTTTTCAGATTTTCTAGTAATAAGGGCCGGTGACAGCAATTTCAAATTAAATATTATCACTTTCCAGGTTATCCCCTGAAATTGGCTACCAGAATCGCATCTATAATCGGGCCACCAAACTTTATCTCTGTGCTTAATTTCAAATTTTTGCGTCGAATGCTTTTGTAAGAAAATAGCCTATGATAGACGGACAGACACCGAAGTGATTGCATAAGTGTTTCGTTTTGTCAATTTTGGTTTGATCTTTATATCGAATTTTTTATATTTATATGTAATTCAAACTGTATATCTTCGGACGTACTTTGTGAAAATACTTCGGAAGAAACTGGATCAAAAAATAAATTTTTCCTTATCGTTTTAAAATTTCGAAATCCATTTTAAGAGTTTGTCTGCCTTACATTGAGAATCCCTGGTCTAAAGTAAAAAACGACTATAAATAGATAGTTTTATTAGAAAAATTACAAAGCACTTTTGTAAACGGTGTCTCCTCATAAACGAATCAATGTAGAAAATGTAGGTATACTTACGTTCTTAACTGTCTTCATAATAATAACGTCATACAGAAACAAATATGAAAAAAAAAAAATTAAAAGTGTGATTAATGAATGTTATATCCATGAGAGAAAATGTACAGGATGTGCAAGAGGTATAATAGCAAATTTTAGTTAATTAGTAACTACATCCAACCCAACATGCTAAAAGCCTGCAAAAAATGTTAACATTTTGTGTAAACTCAGGATGTATTCTAATGTAAATAATAATAATATATATTATCTAGTTTCAGCATTAAAATTCACATAGTGTTTGAAAAATTATCAAACTGGATTGGATGGGACTCGAACCCGGATAGGTTCGGTAAGGTGCTAGCCAAGCACCTTACCAATTAGGCTATCGACCGATTGTTCCAATGCCATTACAGTCTGATAATCAATCAAACACATCCTCTCTTTAATACGAGACGCAGCTATATTTTTAATTTCAAATGTTATCGAGTATCTGTGAAACTTTATTAATGTATGGTGAACTTTTGTTCGTATTTATACATACACGAATATCCATTCATTTGATGTCCAGTTTAGCTAATACTTGAACACTCCATTTACTTTGGCAAAAAAAAATAGTTTCAGCATGTTGTGTTTGACAGTTTACAAACTGTTTGCACATACGTGACTCAGTTAAAACGTTCCAGCAAACTAAAATTAAATTCCATTTTTTTTTTATCAGCTATTTAGGTTCAGCTCGAACTTTTCTGTTTTTAATTGGCAGATAAAAGAAAATCCTAGAACATTTCAAAACTTTTCTACAAGTTAACACCTTCATTTCCACTCCTTCGGCCAACGGAAACCTTCTGGACGCTTTTTCGATGATGGGCATTATTGCATCATTTCTTTCATTTTATGTAATGGTAGATAAAAAGATAAGATAAAAAATCTCTAATCTTATTGCTTATCTTCATTGGCACAGTGATAATTACCAGTCTCCAAAAAGGGGGGTAAAAAAATCACAACTTAACCTATCGCTGGCTCATGGTCTATAATTATGTATGTACACTAGGGATGTTATGGATATCCGTAACCGTAATTGAAACTATACCCGATATCCGAAATAATTACATATCCGAAACCGAAACTGTATCCGAAAATAAGTTTCGGATTTGTTTCGGATAATAACAGACAACTGCCGTTGGAAAACAGAGGTTAAATCAAAACAAATTTTTGCTGCATGTATTTCTCTTGATAGATTTCCGTTGATTTGTATTTGACGTTCACTTTTTTGGGGTAAAATTTTCACTTTTTTAAAAAAATTTTTTTTCACTAAAAGCAATTATCTGTAACCGTAACCGTATCCGAAACATTATCCGATATTATTACATATCCGTAACCGAAACCGAAACTGAAAAAAATGTTTTTAAATATCCGTATCCGTATCCGAAATTTCATTTCCATAACATCCCTAATGTACACAGTGAGAACAAACGAATATTATGTAAATTTCAACTTTTATAAAACTGTGGTTGTCGTCAGCTCTTCCACTAAAATGGATGAACACAACATATTCTGTACAGTTATGATTCACGAAATTCAGGATATTTAAAGAAAAAAGGAAACATGCATTTATATAATTATACTTTTCTTTAAAAAAGAAAACTTTTCGCAATTTTCTCTTAAATTGAAAATTTTAATTAATTAATTTACATTACATAATTTTAATTATGCGCCTTTTTTTAGTTACACTGAAACATCCTGCTTGAAAATAATATTAATTTTTATTTAATTAATATAGCCAGGAAATTATAAAATTTTTGCTACATAATGTTTATTTAGCGAGTAAACAATTATTTATTTTCTGTTTTTACTATTCGTTAATTTTTAATTCATTCTGTTTTGTTTATTCAGTTGTAAATGATCTTGATTCACATGCTTTTTTAATTAAATTTTTCTTTTCTTTTAGTAAAAAGATATGCACGCAGTTTTTAGCGGGTCTCTGTAATCACGGTTGTCAGATTAAAAGGTAAAATACTTATAAGAATCAGTCACCCACTTTAACTGCAATACGAAACGTTAATTATTATCGTTGTAACTACTTCACACACTGGGCAAAAGTTGTGTCTACTTCACATACTAAACTAGTGAAAAAACGGAATTATAGGATACATTTAATATAGAAGAACCGTGACTAACAAAACACACAGCAATTTGGCCGCAGGTCTCGAGAATTAAAAAATAACTAGATATTATTTAATTTTGGAAATTATTATAATTGTAATGATTGTTGAGTCGGTGGGCGTTTTTTTTTTGCTCCTAAAGTGAATTTCAAGGAGACTTTTTGGTCAAGAGGTTAAGTGATTATTATTTATTTTTTGCTTTTTTCAACTTTAGTCTCAGAGGAAAAATTCGAATTATTTTTGTTAATTTTATTATCGAAATTTTTTTTCGAACGCTTTCATTTTCTATATAACCCCCCACCCTCCTCTCCTCCCCTGTCTCTACACTCAAGAAGCTGAGCTGTATACGCCCGAGCAGTTATTGCCTCCAACTCCATCCCCTCAGCAAGTTTTGAAAAATAAAAACGACGGGAAAATCCTACAAGTGTACTGTCAGCTTTATTTAATACTATTCTATCCAACGTATACGACAGGGTAAGTAAATAAATTGTGGTGTGTTTTTGTCATAGCGATTCTCTTCATTTAAATATTTACTGAAGTAAAGGAAATTTATTAATAAATGAAACACTAGCTATAAACAGTATAACTAACTTTTCCAAGAAATGTTTATCCTTTCAAGAAAATTTTACGTTTATGATAAAATGGGGAACCTACTATGTGTACCTAAGTATTGTCAAAGACAACAATTGTAGAATTATTTAGTAGTAGATACCTACAAGAAATAAACACTTCCATTTAAAACTTTGTTTTGTCTTTTTACTGTAAAACTGACAATTTTGCTCGTGTCGTACAGGGGTGGTCTAGAATTAATTAACGTACACCAAACTAAACTTTTTAATTAAATTTGCAAACAAAATTGTTGTGAAAATGAAAATATAAAGGTTAAGGGTAAAGTTAAAATTATTATAAGGGCACATTTATTTTTCATGATTATCAAATGTTCGACAAAATTGATAAGGCAATTAAAGGACTATGATGTTTACTTTTAATATATAAACCTGTGGTATTTTGATAAATTTTTGCAATTTATAGTTTTTGCGTACAACGTAATTTATTAAACACTTAAGATCAATTAATCGATACATGTCAGTCAAATTTCAACTAATAGTCTACAAAATGTTATCAATCTAATCTACAGTAGATTCATATATTACAGAATGATCAAAAATAAATTTTAAAGTGCGGTAGTACACCTTATTAAATTATTACCTTATTAAATGAAATATTCTATACAAAAAAAATTTTATAAATAGGGCAGTGCTCGATCTCTTTCTTATTTTCCGTTATAGTTACAAATATATTGAACGGTTACTGCGATAGACTCTCATTCTAACAGGAACATTGGATAGGTGTGATAAAATTGTCACGGTGATAAGGGTCACCCATATTCGCTATGGGTAAGAGTCTAAGTAAATAAGATAAAATCAAAAACGGACTTTAAATCAAGAACTTTTTGGCTTTGAATGCGATTCTTTCAATGTGCATGAACACATTTAACTGCGCTGCGTCGTGTGTATAATCCCTTAGTTAGTAGCGTCAGATTTGCAAATAAGCAAATTAGGCAACTATAAAATGATTACCTTACATCCTCTAGAGCAGTGTTTCTTAATTGCCGGTCCGTGGGTCAGTAACGGACCGCGAAAATATTTTACTGGTTCGTAGAAATATATGTGAATTACAATAAATTTTACAAACAGTTTATATTTTTATTGCTTTGAAAAATAAAAAAAATGGCGGAGCTTCATGAAAAAAATTTTTTTTTTGATGATTAAAATCACATGTTTTAGAAATTAGTTTTTTTTATTTAGGGCTCATGATAGTTACGTTTAGCACAATACAGCACAACATTTTTCGTTTTAAAAAAAGGAATCATCCGGGCTAACTTTAGGCCCAGAAATAGTTTTTGGCTTTGAAAAAAGCAATTTTTGGTATTTAGCTTTTTTATTTACGGTACATGTTAGGACACGACTAGCACAATACGGTACAACCTCTTTGTTTAAAAAAAAAAAAAAAAGTGGTGTGGCTAACTTGATTGAGAACTATGGTCGGCCAAATGGTCGAAAAACGACATTTGATATTACATGACTAAATGTTATTTTAACTAATGACTGAAATGATTCTAAGCTACAAGAATTCTATTTAAAATTAAAGAATGATTTCTGTATTGCTTCAGCTAGTGTCGGTATCTATCTGACATGTATGCATATAAAAAATAAAAAAACTCTACTTATTATTTTATTATATACATAATATAATATATATTGTACGGCATTCTCGGTGAGTGAGTCAGATTCACACTTTATCGAAGTCGGTTCACTTATCTTCGAAAAATTATGTGAATTTTGGGGACTATGGTTCCTAAACAACTTTTACACATAATGGAAAAATTCGCATTTCTTAGTTCTTGAACTTTTTCATGGCATTCCTTATTAGAAGGTGGTTGAAGTAAGCCATTCTATTATATGTATCAGAAAAATTTCTACGTGTAACATGTTACAAGAATATTTGACTTTCTTTTTCAAGTACATTTTATAACACTTTCTACACAAAATATTTTGATGACTGTATATTTATTTATATAATTATTTAATTTTATGATATAAGCATTCATATAGGTAGTTAAGGTTTCGTAGTCGTAACAAAGAAACATTTATAATTTTGATGATGTCTGCAATTGCTTTCCGTGACCTGTAATACGCACTTGGATACTTTAGTTCCTGGATGGCTATTTCTGTTGTTTGTATTTGTAACGAATCTCGGTGACATGATAGTTGTAGTTTGAACGAAATTTTGAAGTAGAAAAAGTGTTGGTAACAAAATTTAAAACGAATAGTGAGTGATTAACAACCACTTTTGTTACGTGGACACTTCGTAGCAACAAGAGACCTAACTATAAATTTTGTATCCCGAAGCGAATTTGATTCAAGCGCCCGTGCCTCAAAAATTTTTTTCAGTAAAAACAAGACTTGCGAGTAAAAAATAGTCATTTTTCTTTTTTTATTTTCCCCGTTAGAAGTACCGCTTTACACAGGTGAAATTCACGCAGTTTATGGCTAAAAATGATAAAAATAAAGTTACTTTGATTAAAAAGTAGTAACCTAAATTAGCAACAAGACATATGACACCATCACCTATCAGTGATCTCTAAAACGTTTTTTACACGTTTTATTTAGCTACCCACACGTTTGATTTAAACAGTGATTGCTTATGGAGTAATTTATTACAATTTTGAATATTTGTTTAAATAACATTTAATATTTTATTTACTGAATATTAGGATTTAAAGATTATGGATTATATACCTTTAGGTAAATATATGTTATTACTAAATAACTAAAACATTTTATATTATTTACGTTTGTAAAGATATATTGTTTTAAACACGAGGGTATACTTTATCGTTTTATTTTTTTTCTCATAGTGAAAAAGTTTACACTCAATCGCACTCAACCCATTTTTTATACATATTTATAAAGAATATTTCAGTAGCTTTCAAATATGTAATACTAAATTTGGCTGCGTTTACTTGCGTCTCTAAAAACTACCACAAAGAGAAGTTAAGTCATATCCTAACGATATTATAAGTCTGTTAACAGAACCAGATAGAATTTTATGATGTAAAATTCTATCATCTTTTTTTTATTTTAGTATAAATGTAGTATGATAAATAAAACTTTATTTTTCATAATACACATTTAAACTATTATCTTCGGCAAACTAAAGCAATATATATATGGCGTAAACACACTTTATGTAATATTGGCCAACTTTTAAGTAAATTTTACCTGTGTGCGCTGCGCTGGCGAGAAAAAAATTTAATTTATCTCATAGAATCGTACAGCTACGATACTTCGTACATACATATTTTTTTTTCAATTTTGTCTCGTGTAATTATTGAAAAAAATGAAAAAACGAAATTCCAGATAGGGCAGTTTTATTGTCCCGCTACCAGAGGTATTTTGGTGCCAATGTAACGGAACCTCAGTACCGTAAAACCGTCTAGGCCAGGAGACTTTTTTACATTTTTTTGGTTAATTTTATGTTTATACATGTCTCCGTCATAGGTATATTATTTGTTATATCCCTGACCCATTTGTTTCATTATAAGTAAAAATAAGAAAAATAAAAAATAATTAGTAAGTGTCCGGGTCTATACCCTAAATCGGTCTTGACTCGGACACTTACTTAAATAATGTAATAACATGCAAACTAATCTCTCCCATCGGGGTTAGGACAGTGTTTTATATCGTCTGATGTCTTTGAACCCGTCAAAGGCTTCAAAACATTTTGTGGGAAGGGAGAGAGGTCAATGCGTAGTATGCCTCTCTATGAAGTACACATGCGATATGACACCAGAATGAGGCATAAACCGCGTAATTTGGGGGGGGGGATATAACGTATGGACAGTGGGAGTTACAACTGGTGCGAATCGCGACCATAGTGTAATAAACTGATGTGTCCCGGTCTAAACGGATATAAGTATATAGCATGTATTTTTTTATATATCCATCGAATATAACTTCAAACATCATTAAATGATGCTCGATAAAATTCTGAACACATACATATCAAAACTAAAACAATATGTCAATTATAACGAAAATTTCATGCCTAAGTTAGACACACATTTTATTTCTTTGAAAAACTGGAGGATAGTAATCCTGCAAAACGAGATAGTAAAAATTGAAATCCGTAGTTTTTATTGGTACAGCTGTTTAGAGGATGTTTTTCTCTCTCTCTAATGACGTCAAGAACAAATGTTTATTGTTGTAGGTTAATGTAGAAATTATTTACTTTAAAGATTGGTGCAAAGTGTCCGGGTCTAGACCCCCTCTCCGGGTCTAGACGGTTTTACGGTATGAATTCTAGTTATAGAATTTCCCACTTATCCAAGTCCCACTTAATGAAGTTCTACTGTATTTATTTAACAATAAGTTAGAAGAATAGTTAAAATATCGAATTAGTCAGCAATTTAGATTTACCTACAATATTTACATAATTATTTAGCGACATATACCTAGTTAGTCGCGCACAACAGAACTTTTAGTGTTACCATATATTCAAACATGTATTTATTTGTATCCACATATTAGAAACCTGGCTATGTATACGAACTTGTACGGATATAGCGGGAACTATAGAATGAAAATTAACATTAATTAAATTTTACGCTTAAAATTCTACATGTTCAATATATTTATAACATACACGAACGTAAACCGGTACCGACTTCGACGCAAAGATAGGTAGGTACATAGGTATCACAGGTATATTAGTATAATAATAATTCCCATGTATTACTTCCTATTTTACATAATTAGGAAACAGTATAAGAGAAATTCGTGATTTAATAAACAATGTGTTACAAAAGTTTTATTGAGATTAACTACTTTTAACCGACATGACATAATAATAAAGTTTTCCCCTTAACGACCAATTGATAATGTAATAATGATCAATTGATTTATGGGTTCTTAATGGGAAAACTTTATTATTATGTATAATCTAGCCTACAGTACAGCTTATTATAGTAAGTTAACTTTTAACCGACTTCAAAAAGGCAAAGGTTCTCAATTCATGTTTCCTTGTACTTGACGTATGTACAATTTAGAGACAGTTTTTTTTATGGTTACGAAGAACTGACATATTCGGAGACATTATAAATTTAGTCTGTGTGTCAGTTTTTTGCTTGTTGTAAAACATCACTACCATATATCTATTATATTTTTTTTTTTTTTAATTTTAAACAAAACAAAGAATACATTAATTAGGAACTTAGAGATGGTTTAGTAAATGATAAATTGATAATTTATTATTTTCTTTTAACCGCAAAATAACTTTTTAAAAATTGTGTATAGTACCATGAAAACAGTTCTTTCTCTAATGAGATATTTTCCTACCACTTTAATTCCATATGTGTGCAAACGAAACTTAATAAAGGATTGCCAATGAATGCTAGTGCGATGTGTGGGCGATGAATTTCTATGTGAATGTTTATTTATACATTTAATCAGTTTTTACATAATAACTTCGTTTAATGAATTTATTTAAACGATTTACGAGTAGAATACTATATAATATTTAATGAATAACATATAAATAGTATAGACTATAGAATAGCTAACAATAATAAATAGTTAGTCTTCGTATCGAATATGGTATAGTTGGTAATTAAATTATGTATATGTTTTAATACTTCTATAGACAACATATTATCTTCATAATCCAATACAGATACACAAAGATATTTATACAAGTTTTTATTTTCACTTTTTGTTTATAAGAAAAACATTTAAGGGCGGGGTAATGTATTAAAATAATTTTTTTTGTTTGCTTTTTTAATTTTTTTAACTGAATGCATAATATCTCAAGAATAAGCATTTTGCGTTATAAGCATTTTTGTTGTCACCTGGCAGATGTTCCGTTCTCTATATAGAGATACATAGAGAGACAACTTAAAAAATCGTTTAAAAAGTTAAATAGTCATTAAAGAAAAAGATGACAACAGTCATTTGTATTTCTAAACTATATTTTGTCTTTATCTAATGAATGACAAAATACATTTGTTAAAGAAATGCTAATTTTGAGTCAGAAATAAACAAAGATACACTAAACCTTTAATGTCTTGTTGTCACACTCTTATCAATTGTTTACATTGAGGTTTTTGTTGCCATAGATCCCAGTTGTGTACAACATACTTGCTTCAAAAATAGGTACATAGTTGGCCATCCATGTATATCACTGGTTCTCTATATATCTCTCTCTCTCTCAGTTATATTACAGAAATTTCAATGCAAGTACAAACGTGTTTATACCTGTACTGTATATTTTGTCAGTGTAGGGTACAAAATTTAGTTTAGCAGTAAGTCTTCTATATCAGTTTTATACAAGAATTTTTAAGTGTTCAAAACTTTAAAGCGTTTTCCCCACAGCTCACGTTTTCAAAGTCGGTGTCCCTCATAACTTCAAAGCTACAGCACCGTTCCTTTTGAAATTTTGAACACTATTTCTGTACATAATTTACGAGGTAACGCTGAAGAGTTTCTTTTTAAATTTGTTAATAATTTTTATTTTACAATAACAAATTTGCTGATTTTTTTTCGCAAAAAATCGTGTTTTTCCTTTCTAAGTGTTCCAAAAAAGTGAAAAATTGAAATTTTGAAAAACCCTCCTGGCGTTACCTGAGGAAAACTATTATCTAACGAATGAACTTTAACTTTTTTATTTCGGATGATCCAGTACCAAGTTATGAGGGGCACCCCAATTCTACTTTTTTCCGAGACACGTTCGGATAATTGCTGCCATTACTGTATTTTTTAATATTTCTTCGTGAAAATTTTATACAATATTCTTCGAATGTCATACTTTAATGTACCACTAGTTTCAACAAAGAGATTTTAACTGTGTCGTCACAAAAAATAACAAAAACATACCTTTTTTGTACGAATTAACCTTACCCCCTCCCTAAGGTGAATCAATTAGTACTGACAAATGAATTAGTAAGTCTATTTTTTTCTCTATAAATAAATATAATTTATGTGTAGAAAAATAAGTTAAATTTTATAATACATGGAATAGTATTAATATTTGATTATTATTCAATCTTCTAATTTTAATAATTTTAAAAGTAATGCATTTGATTCTGGTAGTCAACGTGTACGCACACATAATAACTAATACATAAATAAATATATTATGGGAGTGTTCGTGTCAGTTATAAAAATTTGACATTTTTATAGTTTTTTTTTCTGTTTATTACAATAACTAAACGTCCAGTATTAAACAAAATAGTTTTTTAATGATTTAAAAACATAAAAGAAAATAATTTTCAGTTTTTTAAATCTTAAGGTTGGTTTTAACTTTTTAATAACACATTTTACTTAAATGTATACCTCTGATTCACCTCTAATCATACTTTTGCATTTACCCGTACGTTAAAAATTCTAACTTTGAAAATTTATTTCTTCTAAACTAGACGTCAGAAATTATTCAAAATAGTGTCAGTGAATGCATCATATCTTTCTTTATAATATACTAAAATTTCAAATTCTAAACTTTGAAAATTTCAAGTGATCGATTCACCTTAAGAAGAGAAATTTTTCTTTATTTAAAAAAATACACATTGTTAGCGGTATTTTAGAATTCTGTTTATCTATATAGTCTCCATTGTTGTCTTTTTGCACACTTGGCGAATTGCATTTTTTGAATATGTTCGTTTTTAGCGTTCCGAATAAAAAATCTCACACCCTCATAATTTCCTTTAATTGCAATATAAAAAATTATTTATTTATTATATACTAGCTTTTCTTTGTCTACGAAGTGGCTCGCGGGTATTCGTTGAAGGAAGTTATCCCTATCTCGTCATTTATTCCACGCAAACGAATTCGTTTTCACAAAAATTTTCATCCTCTGTTTTACTCCCTTAGGAGATGAATTTCTAAAAATTCCTTCTTCGTGCTCACTTACACTAGAGAAGGACTTCTTGTAAAAAATTTCACGTTTTTACGTACCGTAGTTTTCTGTATAAATTTTTATGCTCTATTTTACCACCTTAGGGAACAAAATTCCAAAAATCCTATCTTGGTACTCGTCTATATTACATAAAGAGCCCCCGTACAAAATTATCATTTCAAGTTTTAAGATTCAGCAGCTTTTTATATATTTATATGATTTTACCCCCTCACAGAGAAAAAAATTCACCTAAATTAGTAAGAAATCATAAAGATTTATAGTTTTTACCCAAGAAGGAAATCTTTATAAAATAGTAAAGAAATTCATCTTAGAATTACGAATAGTATTATAGTTTATAAAGTTTTCACTTAAAATTGAGCAGTAATCCCAATAATCCCAATTATCTTTAAGGGCTGCAGTTTAAATCAAGAAGAAACCTTTATACAAGGAGAAAACACATAAAACATTTAAAGGGTAATCTTCTTAATTTTAATAAACTGAATTGGGCTGTACATTAAAATACAAGTGTATTTTTTAAAATGTTTATTATTAGAAAAACAACTGAGTAATACAAACTTAACATGAAATTGGTTTAACCTAATTTTTTTCAAAATATAATTTTATAATTATGAAATAAAGGTTACAGTTATCTACTAAACACTTTGTCTACGTGCGGAAATGTCAAAATCCAATTTGTAGGCAAAGAATTTAATGCAATACAAATTACAACAGCCTTTTATTTAAGTTACAAATTTCCAGCCGCGACTGGCATATTTGATATTACTAAGGCTAGAAAATCAGCCAAGACGGTTAACCTGCTTTTTCTGCCATGTGGAATACATAATTTTCAGTAATACAAAATAATATTTTTCTTACCTTTAAATTAACTTTAAAATTATTTATATTCTATAGTAAATAAATAGGTATATTTAATTTTCTAGCCCATTAATATCAGAATTAAATCTTTTGCAGTAGTAATTTTGGTATATTAAAATTAATCATAAAAAAGTAACATCTCGAAAATATTGAACTAATTCTAAGTTAACTTGGACAGAAGAATGTATACCAATTAATTTGTTACATTAATCTTATAGGTATAACCACATTTTTCGAATAACCTTCTCTTTGTACATCGAGTTAGTGGCGAAACAGCACCTCTATCACATTCGATTCACGATTACTTTATTCTAAAAAATATAAGAGTATTACCTTAAAACATGTCAAAAGAAACCCTAAAGTTAAATAACATTATATTATACTTACTTGTCCTTAATGTTTTAGATTCTCTTGTAAAAACGCCTAAAATATTTCAGTAGATAGGCTATAAGAGAACTGCCGCACCGGTTGTCTCAAAAGTTTGGGTACATCCTGACGCAACATGTGCCCACTACATCTTGACGCAAGATGTACCCAAACGTTTGAGACACTCTGTACCTCGTATATGGATTAACCTTTGACCCGGCACGTACATGTATTTAAAATTTGTTGTTGACATTTGACCCCAACACTCGCTCATACTGTTGGCCTTGAAATTCCAAACACATGAGTCATCACCAGCAACCAAATTAATTTATGTTAACGCATTATGCATCATCACTATTTTGGTCACAATTTAGTTTTGTGTTAACCCATTACCCGCCATAGTTTTTGAATGCAAACCTAACGCATGCGCAGACTGAATTTAAGTACACGACGCATGCGCAGAGTGAATTTTAGGTTACAATTTGATAGATGGGGTACACTACCGCATCAAAAATATGGGGAATACCCTAACTCGGGGGTGGCCCCAAACTTTTGACACCGTACTGTACTTAAATTTTTGGTACACTGCCGTGTCAAAAGTGTGGACCCCCCCTGGCCAAAAAGGTATCCTATCACTTTTTGAAGCGTACTGTACGTGCAAACCTTGACCCCAACACGCGCTTGCCTTAATTGCGCCATCTTAAACGAACTATTACGTCAAAAAATATGGGGAATACCCTCACCCAGGAGTGGCCCCAAACTTTTGACGCCGTACTGTACTTAAATTTTTGGTACACTACCGTGCCAAAAGTGTCACTTTTTGAAGCGTACTGTACGTGCAAACCTTGACCCCAACACGCGCTTGCCTTAATTGCGTCATTTTAAACGAAAATCGGGGAGGCCGCTAAATTTTGTGGGGGCACTGTACCAAGCGCTACCGCAAAACTAACTTCAGACTCCAGGGTCCAGATGTCTGACCGCTACTGTACTGCCGGAAATTTGGGTGTCAACTGTAACTCAGGGTTTTTTTTGTATATTTAACCTTGGAAAATTCCAGGAATTTTTATCAGTTTTAACATAAACAAACAACTAATAATTAAATGTTTGTTTTAGCTGAATTATGATCGTAAGACTCATATAAGGAGTTTTTTTGGTATAAGAAAGATGACGTCATGGAATATTAATGAGTTAAAAAATTGTTTAGTAAAAAATATCACCCATAGTAGGCCTCAAGCAAGAAATTATTTTTATCAGTTTTAATACTTTAACATTTAACCTACAGTGACCAATTTTTTAGTTAACTAACAAAAGTTCTTGAAATTTTAACAAGTTACAAAAAATATTACTTCTTATGGTGCACAACATTTTTGAATTTGACTGTAGCACAAAACTGTTTCTATATCAAACGAAAATTATCTGAAATAATTCAGTATGTACATATGTATAGACTCTGTATATTAAAAATATTTTATGTATACACTCTGTATATTGAGAATAAGAAAGAAAATTTGTATATAATTTTAATTTTTATGAATACTAGTAAACGAATTGTATAGCCATTTATGAATAAGTATTAAATCTAATTATAAAATAATTTATAAATATTGCAAAAAATTTGTTTAATCAGCAAAATCAATGTATATCATTTTAATACTGATACATATTTATATTAGGGTATAATAGTATTGTATTTAACATTTTTAAACAGAATAAAAGTTCAATTTTTGGTTTTAAATTACTATAAGTTAAACACGTCGCTTAATATAAAAATGATAACAGCATTGAGTTTTACTAAATTTTTAAGTCTGTAAAATCAAAATTTTTTATAGATTAGAACATTTTGAATTTGCTACTCTATCATTAACATACAAATAATATCATGTATATATAACGGGTGTATATTTAGTATTTTTAATAAATATTTTAGTATACAGGGTGTATCATGAAATATGCTTTTCAATTAGAATAATAAATTTCATAAGATTTTTGTTAATACTCTTATAGGTTAACGAAAGAAACTTTTTGCTATAAAAAAATAGAGGAATGCAGGGTAACTATTAAATAAAATGCACATATTTTTTTTTTTAAATTTTATTTATAGAATATGTATACAAAAAATTAAATTGCTTAAATCTATATATTACTTAAAATCTATTTATTTTCCATATAAAAATTTTTTAAAAGAATACAATTTTCTAATGAACAAATTTTATCTGAATGAAGCATACAACGTCTTGAATAATATTCATCTCGCAGAATGGAAATCTTCGGTACATCAAATATTTCTTCCAAATTCAAAATCCACGGCTGGTTTTCGGTACTATCAAACAAACTTGATATCCATTTCTTCTTTTCACCACCCTTGACGTATATAACATCATACTTCTTTAATATAGGTTTCAATATGGTATGAAGTTTTTTGTACGGAATAAATCCATACGACCAAGGTATCCCATGCCAATTTCGGTAAAGCCAACTGGCTACTCGTTGATATTTCTTCGGCAACTCGTTGAAATCAAACGGTGCGTCGAATATAAGATGTAATATATCATCCGAATTTTTTGCAGCAATACCAACTTCTTTAAAATAGAATTCGTTGTTAGCTCCTTGATAGCCTTGTATGTCAAGAAACGCCATTTTTTACCGCCACCGTAGAACTGAATTTATTCACACAATCCACAACTTTATATAGAATAATTAAAAGTGGTGGGGGTAGTTAGTTAATTTGTGGAACGTATTCGAAAATGGCTATTAATAGCTATTGCTAGTTTACCATCAAATTACAAACTGTTAATAATATTTAGCACATTTGTGAGTACCAGGTTCTTTTCACTTTAAGACCTAGTGATTTAAGGAATGCTAAATTTTCAGGTGAAATGTGTTGTTGCTCAAAAGTTTTACGTTTAATGATCTTAGGTTTCGAAAGTCCTTTGCTAGGTTCTCTAGCGGTGGGCTGCGCTGAATTGTAAATTAACATGGTTCCAAAATGTAATTGTTTTACCACGAAAGTATAATTTTCAACGAAAGAGATGTTAACTCTTTGACAACCACCGGTAAATAGATAATATTTTATGTAAGTTCAACTATTTTATACCCTTCAACCATGATAAGGTGTATAAGCTGGAGTATAACTCAGCAAATTATATAGCGGTGGTGACGTAACACACAAATGCGGTGGTTGTGTTGCGTTTGTGGCGGTGGCGGTGTTTGTGTGACGGTTGTGTGGTGGTGGCGGTGGTGTTTGTGTGGCGGTGGCGGTGGTGTTTGTGTGGTGGCGGCGGTGGTGTTTGTGTGGCGGTGGTATTTGTATGGTGGTTTCGGTGGTTGTGTGGTGGTTGTGGTGGTGGCGGGGTAGCAGCGGTGTTTGCGGCTGACGTGCACAACTTTATCATTAATTCAATCGAAGCAGCAATTTACTGTAGACAATAAATCGGTGGTGACATCTCGCGGTGTTTGTTGAACGCAATATCTAAATTAATCATCATCATAATCGCTAGCATCTTCTTTATCAGTTTCATCCAGATAATCACCTAGTGGCTCAATAACATCAGCCTTTTGAAGTTCACGAAGTATAGAGAATATTTCTTGACCGACAGTAGTTTCTCTTAAAGCATCTAACTCTTCGATTAAAGCTTCACTATCGTCAACGTTAAACAATATGTTTTTATTTTCCTCTAAACTCCGAATAATATTGAGTATTTTTTCACCAGTCTCTGAAGTCTCGTATAAACGTCGTAATTCATCTATTAAAGTATTAGGATTATGCCAGTATTTTATTTTTTTCGATTGTATGTTAACATTTCTAGACTCTCTCAAGTTGTCTTGCTTAAAATGCTTAGCTAAGGTCCCGTTTTCAACATTTTCATTTGAAGCTATATGACGTTTTAGGCTTATTGGTTTAACCGAATTGACAATTTTCGCTTCATTTTCCGAGTCAACGCTTCGAACCTCTTTTAACATTATAATATCTAAAGCAGTTCCTAAAAGTTTAGTTAGTTGTGAAGAGGAGGTTGTTTCATTGCAATTGTTATTAATTGGTGTTAAGTGATTTACTTGCTTACTTTCATTAGACCAACTATCTTTCTCGTTTTCAGATTGACGACGGTTTTCTCCTTTTTTCAAAGAGTTAAATTTGGTTTGGATGGCTTCAGTTGCAGTAGCTATCCTTTTTTGGTCAAACGGATTCAAGATTGCGTCAGAATAATCAATATCATGCTGTAGTTGAGATGTATTTTCATCAATATTTTTTGCTTCAACACTATAAGCATCATCATTATAATCAAATCTAGATATAGAGATATCATCAGGTGTTTTATTATTAGCATCATATGGTATGAATTTGCTTGATGAGTTATCATTCTTTCCAATCGTACCATCATTAATATTGCTTAACGAATTATGTTGAGCATTTAAGTGTCTAGAAAGATTAGACTTTCGCGTAAATGCTTTACCACAAAAATCACAATTATACATCATTCAGCGGGAGGTCTGAAGCGTTCGCTAGTAAATGAATAACTGTTCAAAGATTTATTGCTTCTCTACTTATATATACTTTGCTTCACCGAACTACTCATTTGACTCCAACGGGTGACTCATTTTGCTCCCGAAGTGACCCATTTTGCTCCCGGAGTGACTCATTTTGCTCTCGGAGTGACTCATTTTGCTCCCGGAGTGACTCATTTTGCTCCCGCAGTGACTCATTTTGCTCCCAGAGTGACACATTTTGCTCCCGGAGTGACTAATTTTGTTCCCGCAGTGACTCATTTTGCTCCCGGAGTGACACATTTTGCTCCCGGAGTGACTCATTTTGCTCCCGAAGTTACTCATTTCGCTCCCGGAGTGACTAATTTTGCTCCCGGAGTGACTCATTTTGCTCCCGGATTGACTCATTTTGCTCCCGGAGTGACTCATTTTGCTCCCGGAGTGACACATTTTGCTCCCGGAGTGACTCATTTTGCTCCCGGAGCGACTCATTTTGCTCCCGGAGTGACTCATATTGCTCCCGGAGAGACTCATCTTGCTCCCGGAGTGACTCATTTTGCTCCCAGAGTGACTCATTTTGCTCCCGGAGTGACTCATTTGACTCCAACGAGTGACTCACATGCTCCCGGAGTGACTCATTTTGCTCCCGGAGTGACTCATTTTGCTCCCGGAGTGACTCATTTTGCTCCCGGAGTGACTCATATTGCTCCCGGAGTGACTCATTTTGATCCCGGAGTGACTCTTTTTGCTCCCAGAGTGACTCATTTTGCTCCCAGAGTGACTCATTTTGCTCCCGGAGCGACTCATTTTGCTCCCGGAGTGACTCATACACCTTATCATCCTTAAAGAGCTCATACACCTTATCATGGTTAAAGAGCTCAGACACCTTATCATGGTTAAAGAGCTCATACACCTTATCATGGTTTAAGGGCTCATACACATTATCATGGTTAAAGGGTATAAAATAGTTAAACTTACACAAAATATTGTCAATTTACCGGTGGTTGTCAAAGAGTTAACATCTCTTTCGCTGAAAAAACAATTTCGTGGTAAAACAATTGCATTTCGAACCATGATAATTTACAATTCAGAGCAGTCCACCACTAGACAACCTAGCAAAGGACTTTCGAAACCTAAGATCATTAAACGTAAAACTTTTAAGCGACAACACATTTCACCCGAAAATTTAGCATTCCTTAAATCATTAGGTCTTAAAGTGAAAAGAACATGGTACTCAGTAATGTGCTAAATATTATTAACAGTTTGTAATTTGATGGTTAACTAGCAATAGCTATTAGTAGTATCCATTTTCGGATACATCCCACAAAGTAACTATCCTCACCAATTTTAATTATTTTATATAAAGTTGTGGATTGTGTGAGTAAATTCAGTTCTACGGCGGCGATAAAAAATGGCGTTTCTTGATATACAAGGCTATCAAGGAGCTAACAACGAATTTTATTTTAAAGAAGTTGGTATCGTTGCGGAAAATTCGGATGAAATACTACATCTTATATTCGATGCACCGTTTGATTTCAACGAGTTGCCGAAGAAATATGAACGGGTTGCTGCACGTTGGCTTTGCTGAAATTGGCATGGGATACCTTGGTCGTATGGATTTATTCCGTACAAAAAACTTCATTCCATATTGAAACCTATATTAAAGAAGTTTCAAGGGCGGTGAAAAGAAGAAATGGATTTCAAATTTGTTTGATGGTACCGAAAACCAGCCGTGGATTTTGAATTTGGAGGAAATATTTGATGTACCGAAGATTTCCAATCTGCGAAATGAATATTATTCAAGACGTTGTATGCTTCATTCTGACAAAATTTGTTCTTTAGAAAATTGTATTCTTTTAAAAAATTTTTATATGGAAAATAAGTAGATTTTATGTAATATATAGATTTAAGCAATTTAATTTCTGTATACATATTCTATAAATAAAATTAAAAAAGAAAAAATTATGTGCGTTTTATTTAATTATTACCCTAAATTCCCCTATTTTTTACAGCAAGAAGTTACTTTCGTTAACCTATAAAAGTATTGACAAAAATCTTATGAAATTTATTATTCTAATTGAAAAGCATATTTCATGATACACCCTGTATAAGAAAACATTCATTAAAAATACTAAATATACACCCGTTATATATACATGATATTATATGTATGTTAATGATAAAGTAGCAAATTCAAAATGTTCTAGTCTATAAAAATTTGATTTTACAGACTTAAAAATTTAGTAAAACTCAATGCTGTTATCATTTTTATATTAAGCGACGTGTTTATAGTAATTTAAAACCAAAAATTGAACTTTTATTCTGTTTAAAAATGTTAAATACAATACTATTATACCCTAATATAAATATGTATCAGTATTAAAATGATATACATTGATTTTGCTGATTAAACAAATTTTTTGCAATATTTATAAATTATTTTATAATTAGATTTAATACTTATTCATAAATGGCTATACAATTCGTTTACTAGTATTCATAAAAATTAAAATTATATACAAATTTTCTTTCTTATTCTCAATATACAGAGTGTATACATAAAATATTTTTAATATACAGAGTCTATACATATGTACATACTGAATTATTTCAGATAATTTTCGTTTGATATAGAAACAGTTTTGTGCTACAGTCAAATTCAAAAATGTTGTGCACCATAAGAAGTAATATTTTTTGTAACTTGTTAAAATTTCAAGAACTTCTGTTAGTTAACTAAAAAATTGGTCACTGTAGGTTAAATGTTAAAGTATTAAAACTGATAAAAATAATTTCTTGCTTGAGGCCTACTATGGGTGATATTTTTTACTAAACAATTTTTTAACTCATTAATATTCCATGACGTCATCTTTCTTATACCAAAAGAACTCCATATATGAGTCATATGATCATAATTCAGCTAAAATAAACATTTAATTATTGGTTGTTTGTTTATTTTAAAACTGATAAAAATTCCTGGAATTTTCCAAGGTTAAATATACCAAAAATCCCCATAAGGTACAGTTAACACTCGATTTCCGACAGTACAGTAGCGGTCAGAAATCTGGACCCCGGAGTCTGGTTTTAAAATCTAGCGCTTGGTACAGTGCCCCCACAAAATTTAGCGGCCACCCCGTGGGTTAGGGTATTCCCCACATTTTTGACTTGGTAATGTACCTTTCGTTTAAAATGACGCAATTAAGGCAAGCGCGTGTTGGGGTCAAGGTTTGCACGTACAGTACGCTTCAAAAAGTGGTCGGATACCTTTTTGGTCAGGGGGGCTCGCACTTTTGACACGGTAGTGTACCAAAAATTTAAGTACAGTACGGCGTCAAAAATTTGGGGCCACCCCCGAGTTAGGGTATTCCCCACATTTTTTGACGTGATAGTTCGTTTAAGATGACGCAATTAACGCAAGCGCGTGTTGGGGTCAAGGTTTGCATGTACAGTACGTTTCAAAAAGTGATCGGATACCTTTTTGACCAGGGGGGTCCGCACTTTTGACACGGTAGTGTACCAAAAATTTAAGTACAGTACGGTGTCAAAAGTTTGGGACCACCCCCGAGTTAGGGTATTCCCCACATTTTAGACGCGGTAGTGTACCCCATCTATCAAATTGTGGCCTAAAATTCAGTCTGCGCATGCGTCGTGTACTTAAATTCAGTCTGCGCACGCGTTAGGTTTGCATTCAAAAACTACGTCAGTGCCGGCGCATAATGGGTTAACACAAAACCAAATTGTGATAAGTAAATTGTGATGACGCATAATGGGTTAACATAAATTAATTTGGTTGCGGGTAATGACTCATCTCTTACGAATTTCAAGGCTAACAGTATGAGCGCGTGTGGGGTCAAATGTCAACAACAAATTTTAAATACATGTACCTGGTACGTGCCGGGTCAAAGGTCAAGTTTTGCACATCGATACAGTTTGATGACTCATCAGTTCGGAATGTGTAGTACCGTAAAGTCACACGATTTCAACCATTGGCAAAAGGGTTCAAGTTGCTTAGTTTTGCGGTGTGCTAGAACCGGCCTAGCTATTCTACTTATTTCGAACAACCCAATTCAGATAGAAACTTATCGATATATTTTAATTTCATCCTTTTCATAATTCTTTTTGTAATTATTCCATAAATTTTTGGGAATAAATTAAATATATTAAATAAATATAAAATATAAATCATTAACTTATTAAAGCTTGAATGCAAACTGATACATTGCGTCCTTACATCTACACGTTTTACGAATATAGAAATCTATTAATTTTTTTAATTATTTGTTTTAATTTAAAAAGAAATTTTCTTATTTTAAGAAGAAACACTTCTTAGTTACTTAAATAACTATTCTAATAGGATGTTCTTCACGAAATTAATATGCTCTCTTTATAGATTTTTAAAAGGATTTTCTCTTTGAAAGTATAAATACTTCTTATGACGAAACCATATCTTAAGCAGTGATTTTTAAGACGATTTCTGTATAAAAAAGTCAATGTGGAAATTTTCTTAGTATTATGTGTAGTTTTTTTCTCTGCGCTTAAGGGGTAGATTTGTGAGAATTTCTGTTTTAAGTGCCTACCTACGTTACATAAGAAGTAGGTACTTAAATTTTTATTCCCTACTTAACTTCATTTCGAGATGAGTTTCCAAAAGTCCTTTTTTAGTGCTTATCTACGTCAAGTATAATTTCACTTTTTTAGAACCAGAACATGGACATGACAAAATTATAATATAAATATAAAATTATATATTTTTTCAGAAACTTAAAAAGCATCATTAATGAAAAAATCATTAATGATAAAGGTATTTCGATTTACAGTATTAAAATTATGTTTTCCATGAAACGTGCACTCTTTTTTACAGAATCAAAATTATTATCTTGTTTATTAATTGATTTTTTGTTTAGAACGAGAGTTACGAATCCTAGATAATTTTTCTTCTTCAGACTCTATTGGAATCTCTATGCTTTCTTCTACATTATCTTCTTCCGCTTCCTCTGTTCTGTCATGATTTCCGTAAATTCAAAAAACAAAGTGAATCTGTTACAGTGAAATCACAATTATTGAACCTTCTGAAACTTAGATGAGTTCGTAGAGCCCTCAATAATTTTAGCCGAAAGCCATCAAAACTAGCGGTCAGCCCCTGCCGCCTTACTGCGTGTCTAGCACGTACTGGGCGATTAAATTGTTTTTCACGGCGCTCATTTTCATCTACTTTTACATAATTAACATATTTTCCATCATCATACAAAAAAGAATTATCTTTCTTAGTAAATTCGCAAAATTTGTATAATTAGGATTCATTATACACGTACACTGAACTTTTATTTTGATTTGAACAAAAAAAAATCCAATTATTGATTAAGTAAATAATACATACGTAGGTACTGATTATACAGAGGGATGTTAATTAATTATTGAATGTCCTTGTTTGTTGGCCTATGTATAAAATTTAAATTAAATGACTGGAAACTTTCTCTAATTTCCTGTCATCATCGAATTTGATTCCGACAGATGTGGTGTACATCCACTAATTACATACCATATAAAGTGATTTCCAGTATAATAGAATAGAATATTCATATACATAAACATTCTCGACCGCAGTTTAAATTTATTTTCTGTGTAACTTTTTCTCTGTAAAGCTTTGATAATATTTATCAATCAGAAACTATATTTCAAAAAAAGTATTTAAGACTCAATGTAATTAATAATGAAAAAATTTTTAGCGACAGCCTGCATATAAATTATTAAGAAAGAACTAAAAGAAAAGAAAATTGTTCTACATGTTTCAGTCATTTAAATGACCATCTTCAGGAAAAGTCAATAATTCAGTTGTGAAACAACTGAGAAAAAAATAATATCAAAAGGACATAACCTCCAAATGTCAAATGGATGTCAAAAATGACAGACGAAATTAAAAGAAATTAAAAATCAAAGAATCAAAAAATTAACGGACCCCATACGAAATAGGGGAAGTCAAAATCATGATAAAATATAAGAAGACGAGATGCGACCAAATACTTACCGTATCAGGAAACATCAAGAATGTAAAATTCCAACGAAGTCGTAGAAAAAACCGGTATAGTCACAAAGAAATTATGTAACATCACAAAAATTACGAAAATCATTAAAAATTAGAAAATAATATAAAAGTAAAACCCAGTAATTATTACACTTAAAACACTCAATATTAAGTTGAACATATTTTAGTAGAAAAATTAAATTGTTGAGGTTAGACAAGAAATTGAAAAATGATTATTAATTAATTATTAAAACAATAGTTAAGTAGGATCATGTGTAGTGTTTGAAGTTTTGTTATTAAATGGCTGTTCAAATTGCTTAGATATTATTTTCATGAGAGAACGACATTGATCATATGACAAAAGTTGCGCAGTCTCATTAAGAATTGATTGATTAGAATTATGATGGTGTGCAATATATAATTTTTCCAGCATGTCTAAGAGTGCCCCCTTTTTAGCATCACAAATTCGTGATCGGTTTCCAAAATGTGTTCAGCTATTGCAGAATAATTTTTTAAATTAGAAGCCTTAATTGCTGCTAAATGTTCAGAAAATCTAGTACAGAGACGTCGGCCAGACTGACCAACATAGAGGGCCCCACATTGACATTCGAATTTATAAACGCCTGATCTGTGTAAAGGATTAATAGTATCTTTGTTTTTAGTGAGAAGACTTGCGATGGTATTACAAGAAGAAAAAGTTAGTTTAGCGCCATTTTCATGAAAAAATTTACGGAACCCGTTCACTTGTGAGGATATATATGGAATAGAAGCATATCTCAAATTAGGTGATTTTATAGATTTAGTTAAATTCGGAAACAACGATGTGTCAAAATGCTTATTTAAATGTTTAGAAAAAATTTTAAATATAAAATCGGTTTCATAACCGTTAGCATGCCCTATATGTATAATAATGGATAATTCACGAAGAAAATTAATGGTGTTAAGCGGATAGGAAAATAATCTATTAAAAGAATAGTTGAAAAAAGCTAATTTGTGAGAAATAGGATGAGAAGAAAGTTGGTGAATACAATGATCTGTATGTGTTGATTTACGAAATACAGAGATTTCAAAACGTTTGGAATAATGGTCTCTTTTCACGGTGATGTCCAAAAAATTAATTTTGTTATTTTCCTCAAATTCTAGAGTAAATTTAATTCTGTCATGCAGGTTGTTAAGGAAATTTAAAAATTGCAATGCCTGGTCCCGAGTACCAGTTCAAACTACAAGTACGTCATCCACATAACGCCTCCAGAAACCAAGATATTCTAAACATGGGTGATTTGAATCGAAAATTAAACCCTCTAGATAATTCATGAAAAAATTGGCCATGAACGGTGAGCAAGAAGCGCCCATCGCTAAGCTATTGACTTGTTGATAAATTTTGTTGTCAAAAGAAAAATAGTTATAGTCTAGTAAAAGATTGAGGCACTGCAACATAGCTTCAATATTGGGGGCGTCAGAGTTGTTGTTGAAATTAGTGGTAAGAAAATCGCGGAGGAGCGGTCGGGATTGGGTGAACAAATCGACCACATCGAAACTTAGTAGAAGACAATTTTTAGGTAATTCGATTTTTGTTAGATAAGAAATAAGTTCAGATGTGTTATTAAGAGAATATTTAAAATTAATATTAGTGAATTTGTAGATATTTTGAAGAAACCATTGAGACAAACCACAAAACAAGGAATCAAAATGTGATACTACCGGTCTATATTTGCCACCAGGTTTATGTATTTTGGGGAGGCCGTACAATTTGGGGGTGACGGGATTCATCGGGATTTTGACAATCTTTGATAGATCAAATAATAAAATTTTTGATTTTAGCTTTTATACGTTCTATAGGATTATTATTTAATAAAACGAAATTAGTCGAATCTAATATATTTTGTATTTTTGTATTGTAATCATTCCTGTCCACCAGTACCAAACATGAGCCTTTATCAGCTTTAGTAAGTAAAGCATTCGAATCGGTTAATTTTTTTGTTTAAACTATTGATAAGTTTGAGGTTAGAGATAGCTTCATTGTCTGTAACATTAATATTGATATTATCCAAAAATTTCAAATAATTAATATTGTTTATATTAAATCTCTTGAGTTGAGTAAGAACTATTGCATAAAATTCTGTTGTCTGAAGGTAACTGGTAGGTTAACTGAAAATTTGAGACCTTTCGATAAAAAATCAAATTCGTCAGGTGATAATTGAACAGAAAAAAGATTCAAAACACGATCATGAAAAACTAAATCAATTTCAGTTTGGCTAGCCAGAAAAAAGTCATTTAAGTCGGGTATGTGTTGAAAAAAGATATTATTATGTAAATGTGCAGAGTCATCTGTTAGATTTAATTTAGAAGAATAATCAGAAAAGAAAAACAGTTGGCCCTCTTCATAACAGAGGTTAGTATTAAAAACAGAATTAAAATTGTTAAAAAAATTTTGATAATACATTTCACTATTAAACTCAAACAAAAAGTTTTCTTCTCTCTGATAAATTGATAGACCATAAAAGGCATTTAAATCATCTACTATACGTTCGATTGGTAAATCCTCATTATGTGTTGGAAAAAATTTTTTATTTTGGTAAAATGATGAGGTGAGGTATTTAGATTTTTGAAGGTTAAAGATTTTTTTATTTAAGTTGTTACGTTTCCTTTCAGAAATGAAATTGATCATCTCATTGAGGTTGTTTAAAAAAGAGTCGAGTAGACATATTGGAAAAACACTAGTTATATGTAAATGTAAATACAATAAAGTTTTATTAACCTTATCCAAATCACTATAAGCCTGTTTTATTTCTAGATTTAACCATTTTTTGGTCATCGATGGGATCAATTTATTTGTGATAGGATTGCCTTTAAGAGATTTAAACTGTAACTGATTTAAGTTATTTTTAATGAAATTGGGGGTTAAACTTAGTTTTTTGCACATCGATAAAAAATACAATTTAGAAGAAACAGCTGCTCTTTTCAGAGCCATTTTCTTGAAAAGTCGAAAAACGTCAAGGTTTATATTGTTAAAAACTTCATGTCCAATTGAATAATCAAAATCAAGCATCATTTTAGTTGGTAGGGTTGTCAACCAAAATTTTTTCATTATTCATTTTACCTGCAGTTGGATTCTAATAATCAATGTAATTATCTTACTGTTAGTATGAGGAGTGTTTTAATTTGCTGAACACTATTGGCCAGGTGGCTTATTTCCGTTTGCGTGTTCAATAGGAGGCATTGTTGTCTCGAAATCCGTACGGTTTTGTAACACTCGTAACACGTGTACACTTCAAGTCTCCCGTCCTCTAAACGCACACAGGTTTGTAATGCAGACTGTTCTTCCAAACACGTGTTCAAGGGAACGCGATGATTAGAAGGATAGTTTTGTAAAGGTTATAAAAGCTTAAATTACGGCCCAAGAGATGCATGTCCAAAATATTGACAAAATACTTTCTATTGCCCAGTAGAAAAAAATTGCGAAGAATGAAAGCAATAGTGAAAAAAAAACTTATGCCAATATTATAGTCAGCAAACCAGTTAAACAAAGTGATTGGGAACAAGAAATGATAGAACTTTGCTAACAAGAAAATCCAGTATTTTCTGACACATTTTAAAAACACCTTCATTTTTTCTTCTTAGCTTAATTCTTCAGCTCTGGTCTCGTCATCGTCAGGTAAAAACTGATTTATCAAATAATTGATATTATTAGGTTCAAATAATATTTTTTTTGAGTTATTAGAGCTTATAGCTTTTCGTTGTTGATAACATGATTCTTTATAAAAATTTATAAAAGCGACCACTTTATCCATTGGACATATAAATTCAATTTGAATATTTGGAATAATTCATAGGTCAGAAGAATTGAAGAGTCTTAAATATGAGTATAATATTATATTATATTACATTCTCTCCAACGTGAGTGTTCACATCAAAAAATCTAAACATTTATTTTTTTTTATTCACCAGACCCTCTGTGGCAGTTTTTCTACTAGGCTCAAATGTGTGACCTTTATGACTATTTGTGTTGGTTGCCAGCGCTAATGAACTAACCTTCTAATCATAGCGTTTCCCTGAACACGTGTTTGAAAAACAATGTGTGTTACAAACCGTACGCGTTCAAAGGATGGGGGACTTGAATTAAGCACGTGTTTTGAAGAGGAGCCTAGCCTTACAAAACCGTGTAGGTTTCGATGCAACCGTGCCTCCTATTGAACACGCAAACGGAAATACGCGGCCAGGTGTGTGATGATAACGATATCTATAATATACATTTTTCCGGGCTCGTTAACGAATATAAATAATGGTAACCATGGAAATAAATAAACTTAAAATATATATAAAATACCTCTGTCGCAGCATCTGCATAACATAGCGAATTTCCAATCATAAAAGTTACTTTTTTTCGAAAACCCGCTTACCTAGAATAATGGTTCAAAATGTATTTTCTGTGATTTTCTTGGTTCTTTACCACAATGTAAAAAAAAATGGAAAAACTTTTAAATTTTGGCAAATTGTTTGCAAAAAACTCATTTTTTTGAGGTTTTTGGAATTGGACGTGTTTGACTGGAGAACTCATACAAAATTTTTGGACTTCCAACGTTTTATTGTTTTATTATATTTGCATCCCAAACTAGTATCTATCCTATAAATATAACAAGTTTCATCCAAAATGAATTTCTCGGAAATATAGGCACTTAAATTTTCGAAATTTCTAAATTAATTTAAAATAGAGTTAGTCTCCAGAAATGTTGTATTATGGTAAATTTAATTTAATAAATGACAAGTATATAAGTATAGTAATTATAAAGCATTCGCATAGAACAATAGTTTTAAGTATACATGCACATAAGCAAAATAATTTTTGAATTTTCCTGAAGGAAGGAAATATTTTCCCGTAATAAAAAGTATCCTAAATGTTGACGCAGGTAATAAATTATCACTACACCAGATTTCATAAAAATCCGTTCAATAGTTTTCACGTAATATGTGCACATGCTCAAAAAGTTTTTTTATTTTCCTGTGGGAATGAGCCACTTTCCCGAAATAAAAAGTATCTGAGATGCTGACTCAGGTAATAAGTTATCACCACACCAAATTGCATCAAAATCCGTTCAATAGTTTTTGCGTACTGTATGCACATGCTCAACATGGTTTTTCCATTTTCCCGTGGGAATGAGACCTTTTCTCGAAGTAGAAAGTAGAAAGTATCTTAGATGTTGATCCGGGTAATAAGTTGTCAGCACACCAAATTTCATTAAAATCCATCCAGTAGTTTTTGTTTGATGCGTGAACAGACGAACAGACAGACAGACAGATAGACAGACAAAAATTTTAAAAATCGCTGTTTTGATATCTACATCGATAACTATTTACAGTATCTACACAATTTTTAAAAAAATATTCCCTATACAGAAACGGTCTCGTTACATTTGTATTATATCTATAGATTACCTATTAATGGCCCTTTATATAAAATATTAATTTTTTTTTCAAAATAAATCGCCCCCTGTTCTAGGAAATATATATTTTTTAAATTTTTATAAAATTTCTTATGAAAGTGAGCTTCTTAGACAATTTTATTTTCAAGAAAATGTATTAAAACATGAACATTTAAATGTTGGCAATTTCTGTATTGTGGCGCCATCAGTTGTTTGCGTTAGTTAACTACTTTATTTAAAAGTTCGAATAAAATTCCAGTCATTTTAATTTTTAATTGTTCAGGAACGTCAGTATCATAGAAGCAAGCAAAATAATATTACAATTTATTTATGTAGATACATATATGATGGAAAGTTAAGAAAAGAAAATGTTTTTTTGGAAGTTCGTGTTTAAGGTAAAATCGAAAAAACTTGGAAAATTTAATTAGTAATTAATTTTTTAAAAATATGGTGCATTCCTAGTATACGTGCACAAAAAAAATTGTGAAAATTTCTAGTTTTATATATTAAACATGACCCAAAACGAACGAAAATTAGTATTAAAATTGGCGCTCACGTTTAGTTTTCGCAAAATTTAATATTAAAAATTTTATTCGTTCATATGTAAAATACACTTAAAATTGTATAAAAACATGCACACACGAAAAGTTTTAAAAATTTCTAGTTTTGTGTATTAAACATGAATCAAAACGAATGAAAATTAGTATGAAAATTGGCACTCACCTTTACTTTATAAACATCATTTATTTAATGTTCAAAATTTGATTACTAAAGTGTACGAAACACCGAGAAAGTACTTAAAATTTTGTTACATTCACACCCAATCACTTAATTTTAATAACACTATTTAGTTTTAAAAAAAGATAATTTTAGCTTTATTAAACAAATTAATAAAAAAATAACACAAAATATTAATTAACAACATAAAACACATAATTAATAACATAAAACAAATAAAATTTATTTCAGAAAATTTTTATTTTTGAGTATCGTAAGACATTTTTTAAAACAAAATATGAGATGAAAGGTGCACGTATATGTGTATTGAAAATGGTATTTAAAGTGATAAATTTAGGAAGAAAATATTTTTTACACACATACAATGTTTTTCAAATAAGTATTTATTAATTATAAAATAAAAATAAACTTTACATATCACTTTTGAACGAAAATTATCCAACTCATGAACTGTCTTTAAAATTTTCAACAATTAAAAGTAACCATTTTTTTCTTAAATTCAAATATTTGACGTCATTGTGACGCAGTAGAAAACTTAACAAAAAAACGTATTTTAGGTTTGTTCCCTTACGAATAGGAAAGTGAATGTATTAAAAGAGAAAGTCGTTCATAAGTCGTTCCTGTACACCAAAATTTCACAGTTCCTACTTTTTCCTTCCAACTGTAAAATTTAAATTTTTAAATTTATAAATAATATTTACGAAAATTATAGTACATAAATTTAAAAGAAATTAGTGATTTAAGTATTTTAAGTTAGTTTTTGATGTGTAAAATTTAAAACTTCAAAGAGTAACGACTTTGTATAAATGTTGGTTGAGCAGTAAGGTGCCGCGATTAAATAACTGTGAACAAAATAACCGCGACAAAATAACACTGGACAAAATAACCGAACGACAAAATAACTGCACGACAAAATAACCGCACGACAAAATAACTGTGGACAAAATAATCGAATGATAAAGTAACTGTACGACAATATAACCGAACAACAAAATAAACATCTCTAATTTTATTGTTCTTTTGAGTTAGGGTACATGCGACCGTGATATGATTAAGTGTTTTGTTTTGCTTCCAATATATAAAAGATGGCTAAATTGCAACAGATCTTAGATGTTGGAATTTAAACTATTGCATTTAAAAACGAACGTTAATGGGTGAAAATTATTGTATTTAAAAAGCTAAGCTTGGGAAACATTAGTTTGAAAGATCAAATAGTGGATGATATAAAAACTAGGTAATAATGTTTTATGTTAGTTACGTTAGGGTTATAAGTTTTTTTTTTTTCAAATTTTAGGTAGATGATATAAAAACTAGGTGGTGAGGTTAGTTAAGGTTAGGTTAGTTTAGTTAGTTTAGACAATATACTTCGACTTTGATATAAAAACTCATTAGGATAAGGTTATAGGTGGTGAGGTTAATTAAGGTTAGGATAGTTTAGTTAGTTTTGACAATGTACTTCGACTTTGGTATAAAAACTAATTGGTTAAGGTTATAGGTGGTGAGGTTTATTAAGGTTAGGTTAGTTTAGTTAGTTTTAAGAATATACTTCGACTTTGATATAAAAACTAATTAGCTTAAGGTTATAGGTGGTGAGGTTAGTTAAGGTTAGGTTAGTTTAGTTAGTTTTGACAATCTACTTCGACTTTGATATAAAAACTAATTAGGTTAAGGTTATAGGTGGTGAGGTTAGTTGAGGTTAGGTTGGTTCAGTTAGTTTTGACAATATACTTCGACTTTGATATAAGAACTAATTAGGTTAAGGTTACAGGTGGTGAGGTTAGTTAAGGTTAGGTTAGTTTAGTTAGTTTTGACAATATACTTCGACTTTGATATAAAAACTAATTAGGTTAAGGTTATAGGTGGTGAGGTTAGTTAAGGTTAGGTTAGTTTAGTTCGTTTTGACAATCTACTTCGACTTTGATATAAAAACTAATTAGGTTAAGGTTATAGGTGGTGAGGTTAGGTTGGTTCAGTTAGTTTTGACAATATACTTCGACTTTGATATAAAAACTAATTAGGTTAAGGTTATAGGTGGTGAGGTTAGTTAAGGTTAGGTTAGGCTAGGTTAGTTAGTTTTGACAATATACTTCGACTTTGATATAAAAACTAATTAGATAAAGCTTATAGGTGGTGAGGTTAGTTAAGGTTAGGTTAGTTTAGTTAGTTTTGGCAATATACTTCGACTTTGGTATAAAAGCTAATTAGGCTAAGGTTATAGGTGGTGAGGTTAGTTAAGGTTAGGTTAATTTAGTTAGTTTTGACAATATACTTTGACTTTGGTATAAAAACTAATTAGGTTAAGGTTATAGGTGGTGAGATTAGTTACTATTTTTATAAGGAAAATTTTTTTAAAAATAGTTTGAAATTTACCGCTTGTTATTGGTTTGATAACTAAATGTCAGGATTATTATATTTATAAAACGGTTAGTTCCTGGACCAGTAGAAAAGTGAATGTATTAGAAGAAAAAACTCGAAACTCGCTCTTGTACATCGAAATTTCAATTAGTTCACGTTCTTTTCGGTAGGCAAATATATAAATTAGAAGTGACTTCAGAATTCCTACTTTTGCCTTCCAAGTCAAAAATTTAAATTATTAAATTTATCAGTTATATTTACAAAAGTGATTGTATCTAAATTTAAAAAAAAATTAATGATTTTGAATAATTTAAGATTGTATTTGGTGTCTGAAATTTAAAATATCGGAGATTAACCTGTTTAATTCAATAAGCAGAAGGAAGCTGTTTATTTATAGCCTATTCACATTATTACATAAGCAGATTAAAAGAAAGTACGGGAACAGACCTAAATATGTATTTAGTGCAGACAACTTCAGATGCTTCAGATTGTTTGATTTTTTTTTAAAGTAAAAACATATAACACAATAAAACGTCCACCTAAAAAAAATTTTATTTTAAATATTAATTTAACTTTAAATTAATATTTTTTATTTATTTTTATTTCTTTGGTGATATTATGGTTACGGTTTTTTAAAACTAAATAGTGTCATATCGTTAAAATTAAATGATTGTGAGTTTTGTGTTATACTTAATTGTAGTTCTGGCTTACATTTCAGCTAAATCAAATTTTGAATATTAAATTTTACGAAAATTAAAGGTAAATCGCAATTTTTATTCGTTTTGGTTCATGTTTAATACACAAAGCTAGAAATTTTTAATCCTTTTCGTGTGGATGTTTTGTGAAACGATTTTAAGTGTTTTTTTTCATATGAACAAATTAAATTTTGAATATTAAATTTTACGAAAACTAAACGTGAGCGCCAATTTTAATACTAATTTTCGTTCGTTTTGGGTCATGTTTAATATATAAAAATAGAAATTTTCACAATTTTTCTTATGCACGTATACTAGGTAAATTGCGTAAATTGCCAAAAATATTTTTAGGTTTGGTTGTAAATGAATCTACTGTTGATCTTTTAATATGATACTGAACTATTCATTATTTAAAATGAAAAATTGTGTACTTATTAGATGATGAAAATAAAAAATTAGTAGTTTGAAAAACCGGAACAAATCGAAGTCAAAAGTCTGTCGGGACACCGGAGCTAGAACCGTGACAAATCCGGGAAAACCAAGACGTATGGACACTCTACACGGATTGTGAATGTTATAAACTTTAAATTTTGATTTTTAAGCATATTATGAGTGAAACTGAAAATTAACAACGTGTGAAATTTGACATTTTAGTTAAAGTGCATATAAAATATAATACCTACATGTTTTTATAAAAATGCAAATATAAATAAATGTTTTCTGTTTTTTTTTTTTTTTTATTTTAATTGTTATTAATTATTTGGCTTTTTTAATAATTTAGAATTTTTCTGTCAAATGAATAAATTCTGAAAATATGAATTTATGACATAATTTCAGTAAAAGTGAAAATGAAATTTTTCACCCACACTTTTGTAGTGCCAATGTACAACATCACTGGATCCCAATTTTCAAATGGATAGATAATTTCAAACAATCACCCGCTAGTTAATTATCGCTAGATTTGATGCTAGAAAATTGAGAAAAAACAGGTCATATAGATTTTTTTTTATTTAGATTTTATTTGTAATGATTGAATTACAAAATTCAAAAGGATGTTAAAAAATGTGTGTATTCACTATGAGCTTTTGCCTGTAGTAAATCCAGCTGCTCAAAATCGGTTCCCATATATCAGTTGGTCAGGACGGCATTTGTACATAATTTTAATATTTTCTTTAAGAAATAGTATTTTTTTTTTAAATACTTGTTTGATATTTTCAAGGCGAGTACTTTTTACGATGTGTGTTTACCAAATTCTACAAAATAATTAAAAAAAAAAACATTGTAACCCTACTATTTTGAAATTTTCAAAAAAATATCATGAAAATTACCTCATATATGCTTTTTCTGAGTTAATTATTGAAAAATATTCTATTTTCCGAGATTTTTAAGGTAAAACGAGCAGATGTATGGTTTTTGTTAAACAAATTTCAGATCTTTAATACATTTTTGCCTTAAAAAAATAAATATTTAATATTTTCAAAAATGTATGATACCACTTGTCAAAATTTAAAATTATTTGTTTTGTTGTCAAAAGAAAAAAAAAACTGAATGTGCAAATTTATTTACCACTAAAATGATGGGTTTATACATATAATTATAACGTAGTATTGTCATTTGGATAGAAAATTACGTAAAAATATTATTGTTTGAATATGATTTAACGTAATTTTTATGCGATTGTAGCAAGCTCATATTAATTTTAGGAAGGTGTAAACATCATCTAAATTCTGATCATATCACATAAAAAACTGCGCCGTGATTTTTTATCTAAAAAAAAATGGAATAGAGATACATTATAAAAACATTTAACTGACAAAGAAAAAGAATATAGCCGAATCGTTAAATTGGATTAAAAAAATCATGACACGCTACTTAAAAAGCGGTTTTTTTCGAATTTAGCTCGTAAAAAATGAGACAGAAAAAAAAAGAATGCGAGTGCGAGTGAAATGGAGAACGACATATTTCCTAGTTTTTCTCGAAAAGTAAGTAATTTAGAGCAACGGTATAAAAACATTTTTTATGCATTTTACCTTTTACTAGGGCTTGGTGTAAAAAAAAATTTGAAAAATTGCTTAATTCTGGCAAAAAACTCATTTTGTTGACAAAAAACGCCCGGAAAACCTACTTCTGGGCATCCGACGTGTCTGGCTAACGAACTCATCCAACGATTTGGAAAATCGAATTCGCACACAAAATTTCATAAGCATTAAACGTTTCGTTCGAGAGTTATCGCGTGGATACATATATATATATATATATATATATATATATATATATATATATATATATATATATATATATATATATATATATAAATTTTGGTGAATATCATTTTCGTATTCTAGGGACCTCAAAACATATTTCTGATATGGTCCCGGGCTTAGGTCGCACCATGACACCTGGCGTAAAAGCTGAATTTCCAGTTTTGGAAATTCGCTAAAAAACCGTAAAATCTGAATAAAAAATATTGTTATTTGCAATATTAGTCTTTTTATAAACAAATCTGGACAGTTTGAGGCATAAAATATGGGATGGAATATATAGCTGTATTAAAAAAGTAGGGGAAAGTCGATGAAATCGTAAAATTCCCACTAAATGAGTAATTGTTTCTACACTGACAACATCAAACGATGCGCTTGCGCAACCTACCAACAATCCGCTGTTTGCATATGTTGTCTGTCGTGAAGTGTATGTGCGAACGCAAAAAATCATTTTTAGTGATATTTCATATAAATTTTCGTGTTAATTCGTAAGGATATAACTCGTGATAAAGGTAAGCTAAACCTGCACAGTCCATATAATTTGATTACAGATTTGAGCTAGATTATTGTTGATTTTGGCGGCGTGGCAAAATTTTGAGGTTATGTTGTGACGTTTTATTTTTTCAAAAATTATCTGGTTCATTAAATCGTACCACTCGTAGATCGGTAAATTGAACCGGTACGATTTAGTCGCCTAGTATAAAACCGAATAGGTGAAAACTTTACAAACTGTTTTTTTTAAATTTATTTTAGATGACCGACGCTAACGATAAAAGGAAATATTATCAGTGGAGTGAAGAAGATTTAGAAAGAGCTCATGTGGCCTACGACAAGAATAATTGAGTTTAAACAAAATCTCAAGAACTTATATTGAATAATTTCACTCCAACAAAGTAATTGACAGTTTCATGAAAGATATTATTGCATAACTAAAAAGTTCTTCGAACAAAATCCCAATTTAATGGTTATCTTATCTGATATGTTGCCCTTATCAGATCAGTCGGTAATCTTAGAGAAAGATGTCTACATCAATAGTACCAATTCAGTGTTATAAGATGGCAGTACTTACAGTATAATTAGCAAAGACCCCTCTACATCACTTCTTAATAAAACAAATAATTATATACAAAAATTAAAACAACTTAATTACATTACATCTAAAGATGCTTTTTCCTTAAAACCAAGAGTTTCATCTCTTCCACATATGTTCTTTCTTTCCAAAATACATAAAGTTTTTGATGGCAAAGATGTTCCCTTTCGGCCTATCTGTGCTACTAACAAATCCATTCTTTCAAACTTTTTTTCGAATATCATTAAAAAATCCTTTCACAGCACTTACGACATAAAAAATTCAATAATACAAAAAATTTTACTTTTATCAAAAATTGGTCAACTTGGGAGTTCCCCTTACATCTGTTTGATGTGATTATATCTGTCTCTATCTCTAACATCCCCCACCAATACATTATTTACTTCAATTTATATTATAAATAGTTTTCGCCTAAAAGAACAATTTTTAGTTATGTTTTTCACCTGATGATGGTGTAAAAGCCGAAAGTCAACTCGTGTTTTTTCTACGATTTTGTTGTGAAAAGTAACAAAGCAACGATCCCATGTTTTATAAAAAATTCTTTTGAATTTGTCAAAAAAATCAACAACTTTCAACTTCCAATAGGCTATAGAATCGTATCACTCGATAGTTATTCGCTTTATACGAACTGTCCGGTTAGCATTTTTTTGGAAGAGGTTTCTTCTAATTGGGATATAATTAAAAACAACACGAATTTAGATTATGACAGCTTTATTGAAGGTTTAAATTTACATTTACTTTTAGACAATAGTTTCTAAACAACCAAATTTTCTTCCTGTATTTATAAACAAATTCATGGTTTCCCCATGGGGTCCTGTCTGTCTGTCACGGCTTGCAACATAGTCATGGATAAATTAGCGGACACAGCACTTAACCAATTTCACTGTACCGTTCCCTTCTTTTTCAAGTGTGTGGATAACATTTTTACAGCAGTTCCCTTTGACTTTTATGACCACGTCCTCCATACGTTCAACTCATTTCATCACAAGCTCCAATTCACAATGGAAATTGAAGACGGCAAACAGTTACCTTTTTTCGATACACTTATTTTTAATAAGGATAACACCTTAACCTCTATGTGGTATAGAAAACAATATACCTGTTCCCGTACGCTCAATTTTCATTCAGCACATACCTACAAACAAAAATTAAATGTCGCTTCCAATTTAATAAACAGATCCTTACGTCTCAGCCACCACAATCACAGACCCATAGCCCTAAAAACTGCACAACAAATCCTCCGTCAGAATAATTTTCCTCTGCATTTAATTTTCAACATTACAAAAAACCTGACGTTTAAACTTTTTAACAATGTCACAAATTCCACCCAACAGAAAAAATATTTCTCAATTCCATATTTAGAACGTTCATCTGAGAACATAAAATCAATTTTAAACCAATATAATTTATCTCCTGTCTTTCAATATCCCAACAACCTCAATAAATTGTATTCTAACCTTAGACCTTCAGTTCCTGTTGGAAAACACAAAAATGTGGTATACATGGTGAACTGTAAAGGCTGTGATGCGGTATACGTCGGAACCACAAAACAGTACCTCTCAACTCGAATGAACCAGCATCGTGAAATGTTCAACGCGCCGATTTTCACTCTGGTCTTGTCAAACATGCGTGGCAGCATAACCACCATTTTGATCTAGAACATGTGATGATACTACAAAAAGAAGAAAATTCTAAAAAGCGATTCATTTTAGAACAAGCTTGGATTACCTCTATCAAACCAAACTCGAACGTATGTACAGACTCAATTCAGTTGGATAATACCTACTCCAGGATCTTTAAACCATACACACCACAGCAACTTCAAAAACCTATATAAACAATCTTTTTGGAGTGCCTTCACATTATTTAAATAATACTATTTTGTGTCTGTAACTTTGTCACTACTGATAAGCTTCTTTTTATAATTTTTTATATTTTTATATTTTTTTATAACAATGTAACAACATAAATAAAAAACGCCGTGAGCAACGGGCCGCCATCACGGATGTCGAAGTTTTCGCTTCATCTTCGGTATTGAATGTCTACAAGCGAAATGTGATTGAAAGTCTACGAGTGATTTGTCATTTTGGTGGTTTCAAAACTGATGATGAGTGTCCGGCTGATCGGGGTTTTAAAAAAAGGTTTTAAGTTTTTACGGGCTGAATCTCAGTAAATTTCAATTTTGTGCCGATAGCAGTTAGCAGGAAAAAGCCAACACAATTCGTACGAAGGCATCCCTACCCATACTTATTCACAATTGCCTTTGTGTTTTATTTTTAAATATTAAAAAAGGACCTTAAATAGTAAACTGGAAGGCCTTTATGAAGTTATTTATTCTTTCCAAAAAAATCCAAAAATTCTATTTTATAAATAAAATAAAAAATTACATCAATAACATTTTTAGTCGAATTTTTCAACAAAAAAGGGTTTTTTTTTTTATACGTCTAGAGGTACTCTAAGGAAACCTAGAGGGCTGAAATTTTGTACGTGTATTGAGTTAGTATCCAGCTAGTACCTTTTAGGGATTCCCCATTATTTGATAGATTTGAGCGTTACTTTATAGTATTCCATTTTAAAATTAAAAGACAGTTTTTTACTTGGCTAATACCACTTTATTTAAAGTTTTTAAATATCTAATATTTAAAGACTTTTAAAAACTTTAAAGATATTTAAAAACTTTAAATAAAGTGGTATTAGCCAAGTAAAAAATTGTCTTTTGATTCCACATTACTTTCCCCCCCCCCCACTTCTTCCATTTTTAACTCGGAATTTAATAGTATTGTTAAATGTGTTTTAAATGTTTATTTTTATTCTAATACAAGCAGGCGTATAGTAATTTTAAAAATTAAAATAAAAAAAAAAATGAACTTAATACTTTTATAACAAATGCAATACATAAATATTAAGTAATTTAAAAATGTTATTAATGTCACTGTTTATTTATAAAGTAGGAATTTTGGATTTTTATTATTTATAAAATAGAAATTATGGATTTTTTTGGAAAGAAAAAATATTTTCATAAAGGCCTTCCAGTTTACTATTTAAGGTCATTTTTTGATATTTAAAAATAAAAAACATATGCAATTGCGGATAAGCATGGGTAGGAATGCCCTCGTATGAATTGTATTGGCTTTTTTCCTGCTAACCGCTATTGTCACAAAATTGAAATTTACTGAGATTTAGCCCTTAAAAACTTAAAACCTTTTTTCAACACCCCAATCAGCCGGGGACACTCATCATCAGTTTTGAAACCACCAAAATGACAAATCGCTTGCAGACATTCAATACCGAAGGTGAAGGGAAAAATTCGACTTCCGTGATGGGGCCCCGCTACTCGCGGCGTTTTTTTATTTTTTCAAAATTTTAAATTTTCTCTCGTTTTGTTTAAGTAGGTAATATTGTTCACCTTCATCTCCATTCTTCAAACAAAAATTGTGTATTTCCTGTCAAGTCCGACGAGAGGGTGGGGTATCCGGGGTTGCAGCCCTGAGGTTTGGATTTGAACAGGGGGCCTGGAGAGAAGCAGAAAAAAATTTTTTTCCCGCCATTTATATTTTTGGAGAAATTTTTTAAAAAAATGTGGTTTATTCTTGGAGCCCGTCATTTCTCGCCGCGGCTCGGTTTCCCCTATTTACTATATATGGTAATAACATTGCATCGTTTTAACTCTTATCGTTGTTTTGGTTATTATCGTTTTTTACCCCTTTGATAGTCTCATTGTCAGTTGAAAATTCACCAAGTATTTATAATAGCAAGAAATTTATATTTCAGTACTTGCATGAAATTGTAGATTATTGTAATGTTAACCATTTAGCAACAAACAATACTAGTATTTTTCATTTAAATAGAATGTGTTTACTAAAAGACAAATAGCTATGAAAATTCAAATTCAGTTAATATTTTTTCTTTTTCTTTTTTTGTTCTTACTTATTTGTTTCTTTATTGCAATCAGCGATTTTTTCAGAAATTTGTCTAATTCCATTCAATATTGAATACCTATTATATTTTTAAATATCTAATATTTCACATCATAAAAATATACAGAGCAGAAGGAAGGTAAACAATTTTATGTGGGATAAAATATCAATAAAAATATTATTTTCTTATTTACCATTTACAATATTATCTCCAATGAACTGAACAAATTTGTTAGGTCAATCGCACTAATTCCTAAAATAATCTGAAATCGAACATTCTTTGATATCAACTTGTTCATTATTTTATTATTTTGTATACCTACATATTATGAACCTACTATAAACCAAGAATCAGCAAAAACTTCATTCAAAGAATTTTCTACCAGAGCTTCTACCAGCTAGAATTTTTATAAATACATGCATTTTATTATATAACTATGTCTGAAAGTGAAATAATATTATTCCCATAATCTGATGAATGGGTCCTATCAAGGTGCGATATTTGTTCAAGAAAATATAAGCTTTTATGTCGATAAGGTCAAATATGTTCAATAGGGAAATATAATTCTTTGAAAAACTTTATCTCTACTCTTTAGCTATGCTTCTACTTGTTTCACGCCTTTTGAATAATTCCAGTGATTAAATAAAAGAAAATTGTTTAATTTTTCTTGTTTAGTGTAACTACGTGTATAGGATTTGATTTATAAGTGAAATATTTAATTTTTTTTGCTTGGGAATGACATTATTGAGGTTGGCGTTACTCAGGTGGAGTAATGAACAATCTAGCTGGTGTGATTGTAGAGTTAGGACTCCTATTGAGATGTAAGAGAGATTGAGAGTTTGTATTGTTGTTCGTGAGTTGACGGCATTCGATGCAAAACTATCGTATAAGTAAATATCCCGATGCCGGACCTATCGATTTTGATGTAATTTGAATATGTTGTAAAACAGTAAAAAATAAGGGATAGGTATTTTGTTTACAGGCGAGAAATCGGTTTAACGAAGTGGCATCGCCCTTCAAAAATTCGGTTGAAGATTTAATTTTGCAAACATGTATCTTGAAAACGGTAAGAGATAGAGCATCGAAGGATAAATTTCATACAGTTGCATTTTGTCAATTTTCGCTATTTATTAATAAACTAGCTGTTACCCGCGGCTTAGCTGGCGTGAGTTTCATAATTTAGTAAAGGTAATTCCTAGTGGGTAGTTCGCTAAAATTTTTGCCCCTATTTTCTTTTAATAAGATTTGATAAGCTTTATTTATTGAGAATTACCTTTGGTTAGTTATCTAGGAACAACCGCAAATTTTCAAAAACTAATTTGTCTTTTCTTCAAACATAGATATATCATAGATTAAAAATCTAAAGTAAGCCTATCAAGAAGATGTCAACGAATTTGGTGTAGAAGTAAAAAAAGTATATTGACTTAAAATACTCAAATATTATATATTTTTAAAATAGCTAATATTTGTACACTTTACTTTAAATAAGTATCCTCGCTTATCCTATTGGAAAATTTATATCCCCCTAAGTCTGCTTGCATTATGCTTGAATATTTCCTAAAATAACTCACTCATTGTTGGAGACGCCAGAACAGCAGGCGTTAAAAATGTAAAGTTTGACCTCCCTCCATTTTTTTGCGTTTATTCCCTATTTTACTCTTTACAGGATTAATTTTCAAAAAGTATTGAAACACGTATTCATTAATTTATTTCTGAAAACTATGCCTCCCAGTTTCATTCGTGTAAAATTATGTTAACTGTGAGTAATACGCTACTTTAAATTAGTTATTCCGAAACAAACCAGACAAATTTAATTCAAAATTAGTTCTTTAAAGTGCTTCGCTTCGCTCGCCAAGCAGTTTAAAATTCTATAAAAGATTAATTCCATGTAATGCTTCGCTCGGCTCGGCAAACGACTCGAAAACAACCATATTAATATATTTAATTTTCAGACTGAAATCGTTTCATAGATTCCCATATTTATGGTTTTAGAATTAATTGAATTTTGGATTCTTTTCGAGATCCGAAAACCCTGGTGAATTTTTAAAAATTACGTTCAGTTCCTTCGTAATTAGGCTTTACTACAATCCTTTTCTAAGGTGAAATTTTAATAAAAAAAGTTCTGAAGTTAATGTTCTGAGGTTAATTCCATGTAATGCTTCGCTCCGCTCGGCAAATGACTCGAAAACAACCATATTAATATATTTAATTTTCAGACTGAAATCGTTTCATAGATTTCCATATTTATGGTTTTAGAATTAATTGAATTTTGGATTCTTTTCGAGATTCGAAAACCCTGGTGGATTTTTCAAAATTACGTTCAGTTCCTTCGTAATTAGGCTTTACTACAATCCTTTTCTAAAGTGAAATTTTAATAAAAAAAGTTCTGAAGTTAATGTTTAAATTTTTGAATATTATTTTATCGTAACCTAGGTAATCTTCTGTTTTTCTTTCTTTTGTTTCGGTTTATTATTAATTGAGTATTTTTGATAGGTAAATCAACTTTTGTCGTGAATATATCAACCTCCATAAATAATATCCTGAAGATTCTGACCGGAGATGTTGAGATGATGAAGCATCTAAGGAATAAATTTACAATGTTTCACTAAAATCTGTCCAGTGGTTTTTGTGTCAACCGTGCCCATGGAAAACCTAACTTATCATTTTATTATATAAATTCGATGTAACTTCCAAAATATCAGTTTTAGCTGTAAGAATATCTGTTATTAATAGATAGAGTTTACATTTTTTTACATAGTTATGTTAAAAAATGTAGGTTGTTCATTTAAAAAAAAGTTTTCACAATAAACAAAAAAATATTTAAAAAATACTTTATGTGACCACTCTGTATCATGTCAAGGAAGCTGAAATGCCACTGTTGGATAGTGTATTAATAACAATTCCCAGCGAATTCAAATTTTTTGTTAAAAACACTTAAAATAGCAAAGTTGGTGTCAACTTTCGGTATAACCGGAAGTGGCAGCAAGTTAGAAATATTTTAATTAAAATTTTCGTATTTGGAAACTTCTAAAACCAAATTTTCAAAAATCTACTTTATTTAGAAGATTATAAACTTTTAATGGATATTTTTTTTGAATCATCCTGTACATAACCATTTGGAGGATCACATTAAAATGTGGTTAAGATTGATCGGGAGGTTAATATCTATATTCCCTGTAAATTTCAACTCAATATCTTCAATAGTTTTTGAGTTAAATCGGTTCGTACAAACAGACAGACAGACAAAAATTTCTTTAAAGTTAGGTTTGCTATATATGTCGAATTTGTTAACTGAAAAACATATTAATACCTAAAAATTCGAAAATCACAGACAGACCCTCCTATTTTATTTATAGGTATTGATTTATTATTATAACCCCTAACAAATATTGTATATTTTAAATTTTAAAATTTGATATTGGATATTGGATAATTTTTACGAGAGGATATCTGCTTTTTAAACAGTTACCTTACAATTAGTGTAAGTATAACAAACTTCCATGGAATCTACTATTACTATTACATCTAGAAAATATATAATGAAAATTCCGATTATTTTATTTATTTATGTCCTTATACGAAAAGAAGTTATAGAAAAACATTTTATTTTTGTTAAGTTACTAGATGAGAGCTCCTTTATCCCCTTCCTCGTTAAGTATTTCAGAAACCATTTGATTTACAAGGAAAGGAACTTAATCTGTTTATAATGAAATTTATCAGTAATGAATATCGCAATTACCTTTTTTTATTGAAAAACTGACTCATTTTAACATAATTTTGAAATTTGTCCTTATGGAATCAAGGTTTTTCTAATATTAATAGATTTGAGCGTTACTTTATGGTATTCCATATTTGTAAATAATAAACAAATACTTTACACGGTTTTTCTGTCCAATTTCAGTGGATATTTTCCACTTATGTATATTTCAGTTATATATAAAATGTTTTTACACAAAATTTTCAAGCCAGAAGAAAATTCTTTGAATGACGTGCACCTTGGCTTTTAGTCTATTATATATTTTGCTGATCATGCATTTAAATATTTTTAGCTTGTACGAAAACTTGCAAGAATGAGAATATTAAATTTATTAATGTAAAATGAAACAGCAAATATTACATTTGTTTTGATTTCTGGAAATTAAATATTATCGTTTCATAAAAAGTAATTTTGTTTTACGCTGATTTGGCATTTCTATTTTCGTATAGAGGGGTCGTGCTTTTTATGAATGTCAGCTCCGGAGGGCACTTGGTACTCTTGAGAAATAAGTCGTTTTCCACATTTCTATTTCCTACGCTAATACCACCTTCTACCTACTGTTCTTCCACTAAAGGTTTACTTTATATATATATATATATATATATATATATATATATATATATATATATATATATCCATATGTCCAGCGTATAGCTTGGGAACACTATATTTTTTTGGTTGGATATCGTACGCCCATGTTCTAGCATCACCATATGGCTTAAGAAAATGACTTTCTTTCAAAACTTTCTAAGAAAATAGGAATTTTCAACATAATTTATAAAATGGGGATTTTCAACGTAATATTTTAGTTAAGAACATGTCCCCATATTATAAGTTATAACAAATGTCCTCATAATATGCGGTAGAATGTTACTATATTTATACATGCAAGGTATACTCTGAGAACAAAGGAGTCATACGCAATAGATATTTTGGGGACATAGAAGGTTGGAGTATTGATATAATGTTGAGATTGAGGACATTTTTTAAAGTATATTGTATAGTTCGGGAACTATAAAAACCATATAACCAAATACGTTATAATAAATATTATGTACATATACCTACGTATGATATTAAGTACATATATTCATAACGAATACATACCACGAATACAAGGAATACGTATCTACAATATTAGTCATATTAGTTAAGGAATACATATCATATATATCTAAAATATTACGTATTAGTGCAGAATACAGATATTAGTGATATTTGGTATCGCTTAAGATATTATAATATCGTCAAACGAATATATTCATCTTAGGTAAGATTCATAAATATTCGTATTAACCCATCACTAACTAATAGCAACATTAATAATAGGTACTTATACTAATTTTATATACAGTACTAATGATACTAATTTTATATACAGTACTAATGTACTCGTATGAGAATATTCCTAATTTTTTTCTTCAAGACTTTATGACTACAAAAATTTTTCCATTAATGTACACATCAATACCCACGATGTTTTAAAATTAAAAGAATGAATAATAACCAAATATTAATACTGTTACGTGTATAATAAAATTTAATTTATTTTTCTACATATAAATTATATTTATTCATGGAAAAAAATAGACTTTGTATTGATTTGTCAGTACTGATCTATTTACCTTAAAGAGATATATTGCTGATGTATACAAATAACCAATATTGTTAACCTAGTAAACACAGTAGGAAACCAACAGGGCACCAGGGTAGTTCATGTGACGTTTTAACGGTTATAGAATTTGACCATCGAGCGCTTATCAGCTGATATATCTGTATCGATTTACCACTGCGATACGCTATAAAACTATCGATTAATCGACAATAGTAGTCAAATTCAGACAATATGTTCATATCAGTGACATATTAAAATTGTAACTGTAACTAACTATGTACAATTTAAATCGCTGGCTTCATTGTTATTAATTGTAATAATATGAAATTATCGAGATATTAATAATGAACTCAGTAGAACCGATTCTTTATGCTAATAACGGTATATATATTCAACGATAGTTTAAGGACAGTTCTAATACCCTTAGCTGATTTAATGTAGGGAAATTTCAGAAAATCCGGAGACGTATGTAAAGTATAACTATATATATTCAAATTTCTTTTGTTTAAACCCTAAAGATTTCCGGAGTTTCTGGTCTAAAACCGGAGACAGCAACATTGGTTTAATAGCAATTAAAAACTATAAATACCCCTGTCGCAGCATCCTGCATAACATAGCGAATTTTCATTTACAAAAGTACGTTTTTCTCGGAAACTAGTTGATATAGAGTAATTGTAAATAAAAAAAACTTTCTTTATGTGATTTTCCCGCCTCATTCCGCCAAATTTTTTCAAAAAAAATGTCCAAAAAACCGTAGACGTTTTCACAAAATTTCTTAAAAATAAGATGTTTCGTTCTTGAGTTATCGTGCGGACACTTAGTAAACTTATATATATATATATATATATATATATATATATATATATATATATATATATATATATATACGTGTGTGTGTCCGCACGATAACTCAAAAACGAAACATCTTATTTTTAAAAAATATCGTGAAAACGTTTCGTGAAAAAAATTTGGCGGAATGAGGCGGAAAAATCACATAAAGTTTTTTTTATTTACAATTACTCTATATCAACTAGTTTCCAAGAAAAACGTACTTTTGTAAATGGAAATTCGCTATGTTATGCAGGATGCTGCGACAGGGGTATTTTAATAACAGATGCGTTTATGAACAGGGCCGGTGAGAGAAATGACCGGTGAAATATCTATTATACAAATTATGTGTATTTTTATCACCAATTAAACATATACGTATTTTTACTTGACAGTAGGTCTAATTTTACCACCAGAGGCGCAACTGAGAATCTTTGCCTTACCAATACTGAATTTAATATTTTGAGCTAAATTTTTTAACGGTTACGAAAAAAAATTTAGAACGGAATTTATTTTCCAAACGTAACAAAACATTTCGACGGTACACCGAAAGAGTGACACAACTCAAAAATTTACATTTTCGAGTTTATTGTGTAAATGTATAGCAAAATTTGCATATTTTTATGTCCCAGAACGACATATTGCTACTTCCAAAATTAACCGCTAGAAGGCGGTTTTGTCGTTTTTTCCTTACTTCAAAGTAGCGAATTTTTTTTATCAAAATCTTTAATGTTATCAAAATTAACTTGTTATTTTTATTGTTGGAATACAAGGTGAGTATCAACGGGTTATCTCCAAAAAAATTTTGAAAATTTTAGAAATCCGAAACTATGATAACTTTTGAAGTAAATAATAAAACTTTTGAATAGAGATATTGAAGTAGCTGTTTTTTTTTTTGAACTGTGTCACTCTTTCTGTGTACCGACGATTTTACCTTTTTAAATTCTCTTGCTGAAGAAAATAACCATTCGACACGGAAACAAAACTAAAGTTGGACCTTTATTCAAGGGCTTATCCGGCATGTACTTAGTTGATGTTTTCCTTCTTAATCCAAGTTTTTAGTTTACTGTGTGTTCTCTTTTTCTTCTTATTATATCTTTAAATTCACCATCCATGTTTTAAATAGGAATTTATAATACATAAAAGTATTGCTGTTGATATTAACGTTTTAACATGTACATTCAAATTATTAGAAAAAATTCAATCACAAAATCCACAGTTTTTAATAGATATGTATTTACCTTATTATGTTGACAAATTCTATTAATAATTGCCTGTTTAGAATTTATATTTTCTTTTTCATTTTAGCTATATTCTTCTCGTATATAAATAACATTTGCTTCACGGTTTCATGTAATTTTTAATGTGGTTTTAAATTTTTTACCTATATAAAACAAAACAAAAAACAAATAATAGGACAAATATTAATTACTATTTGATTTTAAAAATGTAATATATAAATTAACATGAATTATTACCTATTTTTCTCAAATATCAGTCAAATATCAGCACCGAATCTATATGTCAACATTTCAACACAAAGACGAGTTGATTTGAAATTCTGATTGTTGAAATATTAGTTTAAATTCAAGCTAATTTGGCAGTATTGTACATATCTGTGGTGCTATCTGGTTAAAAACGCTGACACAATAGAATTTTTTGAAATAAAAAATTATTAAATATATTTAAAGAATTTGTTTAAATAATTAAATTATTAAAAATATTAATAATTTTAAAAATATTATTATAATTTTTTAACGTAATGTGTTAAATAAAGAGATTAAAATAATGTGCAGTATTTAGGAAAAAAAAATCAATTCTACTACAATTTGAATTTGAAAGCAAAAATAAATTTTCGAAAACAAAATAACAGATCTAATCTACTTATACTAGAGATATTATGTTTACAAATGCATAAGGCTATTTGTGCACTACCAAAAATATAATTTTAAAATTTTATTTAATCAAAGAAATATTATAGTTTAATTAATTAAATTTAATAATATTACATTTATATAACCGTAGAAATTTATTAAGGCATTATTCTGAATATTTATCCAAAGAAATTTGAAATATGATAGGTAGTAGAGTACTAAGTGTAGTAATACCCTTAAAATACGTGTATAATCAAAATAAATAAAAATAGGATTTTTCCAATACAACAGAAAGAGATAATACGATAAAAAGAGACTCTATATAAAAATTATTTTTGATTTTTCTTGAAAACCAGTTTATACAGAGGAAAAGTTTAAAAAGCTCGCTAATATAACTTCTTACAATTTTTTTGATAGTATAACAAAATTTTTGAAAAAGTTATAAATTCTGATCAAAAAACACAAAAAAAGACTTTAAAGCCCAAAATATCCGGTCTGTGGCATCGGATGTGTCTGGCTAACGAACTTAGGCGAGCGAAATTGAATTCAAACCTACACACCAAATTTCATAAGCATTAAACGTTTTGTTCGAGAGTTATCGTGTACACACATAAATACATATATATATATCTATATATATATAAATTTTAGTGAAGTAGATTTTCGGGTTCTAGAGGCTCCAAAACAAATTTCTGCCATAGTCCCGGGCTTAGGTCTTACCATAAGAGCTGCTGTAATAGCTGAATTTTCATTCTGAAAATTCGCTAAAACAGTATTCCATATGAATTTAAATCTTCATAATGATTGTTAATTATTTGTAACATTTTATCTTGCATATTGCAAACCGAACGACGTGAATATTTATGATGTTGATAAAAATTCTTCGTGGACGACAAAGAGATATATATCACAGAGTTTGGCGGCACTATGAGATAGGCAATGTTAAGTCGAGGACTTCTGAAAATTATTTTTATAAATTGTTCGCTATAAATGATATGTATTTAATGATAGTTTGAGGACAGCTCTCATGCGTATTGGCTAGTTGAATGCCATTTAAAAATTGTACACGGAGAGAAAATTCCTATAAAAATTACTGTGCTCAGCACTACAATCGATGTGTAAAAGGCGAACATATTAAATTCTGTAAGGTAAAAATATAAAGATTATAATTAATCATAAAAAATTTAAAGGATGGAATGTTCTTTTCGTAATATTATCTCCATAAAATTTGTAAAACAGCACAGTAAAAAGTTCCATTACCGACAAAAAAATAATTTTTAATTGTGTTTATTAAAAAAATTACCATGCTAACATGGTAATAATAGAAAGAAAAAAAACAGAAAGAAGGTTGGTTGTGTTGGGAACGCTGTAATGAAATGTACCTCAATCAGCGAGTTACATGGGTTACATGCGAACCATAGGTGTGGACTGTAGAAGAAACTTTGTCAGACAGCTAGCACCAAGCACATTGATGCAGCTAGTAGTCAGTACACTCTCTTAGGATGATGTCATCGTTTAATTCATCTTTTTGTTATTTACCTATCTTTAGTATAATTATGTATTATAATATATTGTTGGCAATCATTTTTGTATACATGTTTTTACAGGTACAGTGCAACCAATATAAGGTCGTGAGTCAGATGCGCAAATGAAAGAGTACGACAACAAGAATTAAACTATAATATACATGCATAAGAGTGTGATAAAAGTTGTGTTAGCACCACATTAAATTTTACCATGCTAGCACATATTTTTTATTTTGGTCGTCGATCGCGCACGGATTATAGGGGAGCATGGTAATTTTTCTGAAATTTTCTCTACAAAAATTATAGGATTTTTCTCTCCGTGTACAAACAGTATTCCCTATGACTGAGGATAATGACGAAATGCCCAGTCAATATAATTTAAATATCATATAATAATTTCAAAGAGAATGATATTTTATTTAGAGGTCCTTAGTTTTTCCTGATTCATGAATTATTCGCGGCAAGAAATTACACTACTTTTTTCATATATCTTATAATTCATGTACCTATTAGTTGTAACAACATTGTATGAGCTAACCAACCTTCAATGTGTTAAGCACGCATATTTTTTGAGAAGTTTTATTACACTAACTTTTTTTAATCGATGGTCAGAGTCTAAATCTTTAGGTTTCACGGTGTCATATATGGGCTAGTTCGAGGACATTTTATTTTAGAATACTCACAATGCCATCTGTGGTTTTGTATACGAATAACTTTATATACAATTTCGGAAATGGGGAAAGTTTTTTAGAAATTTGCGAAGATAAACGGCTTATATATCGATTAGCAAATTGTGAAAAATAAATAAAAAATTTTTATAGAGTTCCAGATAAAAATAACTTGTAGTTAGCAACTATTGAAAATTAATTGAAATTTAGTAGGTTTTGAAATAAAAATAACAATAATTTTATTGAATGACAATTTTTATTATTACAAAAATTAAAATTTTCTTTCAAAAAATACCAAAATATGACTTATTTATGATCACTTTTTATATATGAAAGCTAACGACATATTTTAAAGATTGTTGTGAAGTTAATTTCTAAGTTTTTTAAGAACTTCTTACCTTCCCAATAATCTTAAATTGAAACTGGCTCAATATCTTAAAATTCGCATCTTTAATATTTGAATCCTATACCAACAATATTTAAAAAATTTTAATGCAAAGCCGTGAATTTTAACAACAAAGTAAGACCACAGTATAAATAAAAGATTATTACCATAGGCAGTAGCGAAACGCACTTTCTATCCTTTTTTGATATAAGTACAAACAATTATGTATGTCCTTTTTTACTTATGTGATTGTATATGTTTGTACATGTGAGATTGAGGGATGATAATGGTCATGTTAAATTATATGAACAACTAAAAGCAACTTTCTTCAAAATGAATTGAGCAAACGCGAAATTGATGACAGTATTCAACACGAGAATTTAAATCGTCACGACCTATTAGCACCAACCACTGTCGAAATCGAAAATATTAACTGAATTATTATAAAATATTAATAATTATTTATTATTTAACGTATTTTTACCTCAGCATTCAAATTATAATATTACTTACAAATTTGCATCAAACGGCACTCAGAAAAAACAAATTGATATTTTGTTTTGAATGATTTAAACAAAATTTAGCAGCACAAGAGTTATCACCAGACATTTAAGCTACCATAATAATTAAATACATATCAGAAATATCTTACAGATCACAAAACACACTAAAATTACAAGGAAATATCAAAAATAACTGATGACAAGCTTTAAATAAAAAATTTAATGACAGTTAAAATTCCACTGCCATCGCTATTAAAAATTTTAAAAAAGTCAATGAAACTTAGACAAAATTAAATAATTTACATAATTATCAACTGTAAATTTTCACAAAATAATTTGACCTGCAAATTTATTTTTATAAATTAAATTTACTTTAGTGATGATATTTTCACTGTATTAGTATGCCCAATGTTATGCATTATTTAGGTACACAACATGGATAACCCTTTGGAATTTTTGAATTTCAAATGACACTCTTACGTCATTTCGTTTCGTAACTGTTTGTGAAACAAACTATTATAAACTGTGGTAAGACATTAATGCAGTGGAAACTAACAATGACCGCTAACAGTTTTTATAGGTATATAGGTATACCCAGATATAAAAGAAACATATTTTTCTATACAACCTCAGTTTTTTTGTTTTGAGGATATTTTTTTTTGTTATTAGGATTTCTATTACGTTCATGATTTCTATTACGTTTTCTTGCGTTTTGTGATATTTCTTCTTCCATTGTAACAATAAAACATTAGAGTTGATTCCAACCGTTTTACAGTTATACAATACAAAAATAATTTTGAGATTAGGATATTATTCTAACACATAAATATAGCAAAGTTTGAAATTGCTCCTTCTAATAATTTCAATCTGTGTATATAATGTATATACATTTAGTAACTTTTCAAACATATTTACTTTCACATTAAGATTGATTTGAAATTAATATTTAATGCATTTAAACTGTTCTGAAATTACTGGACTTTTTTGTTATCATTTTTTTATATGACTTTACTCAAATTTGTTAGTCAAAATGCATATAAAATGTACCTATGCCTTATCAGCACCTAGTAGTATCAAAAACAGAAAAATTTAAAAATATGTATTTAGCAACTTTTGGAAATACGCGACTCATTTTCAAAATTAAAAAAGCGATCAGGAAACAAACAGGAAGGACAAAACTTTTGAAAAACTATAATTTATAATCAAAAACTTATACGAACAAGTCAGTAAATAAACTTTTAATTTTTGTTTTATTCAGAACGCAATAAATTAAGCTCATAAAAGTATTTTATGAAGACAAAAAGATTTATCATGTTAATAGAATTAGCTTCTGTGTATGGAATTGTATCTCAACTCTAATTTATTATGGAGAAAGCAACGAAAGAATAAAACGACAAATCTAAATTAAATATTCCATTTGGTTTAGCGACTAATTAAATAACATCTCTAACAAATGAAAGTATACTTTTTACGATATTATTTTCTACGTTGTACAGATTCTGCTAACGGAGTTTGTAAGCTTCAACCTAAATCTCAAATCTGCCTGTACTGATTCTGTTTATATTAAATTGCGTTCCTCATTTTAAAAGATACATGTACACATTAAACTATGTATTACCACTGCACCTATTTCCATGGATGTTTCTTGCAAATTTTGCTAGTGAGACCTGTATATATGTATATAAATTTGTTAGTTTGTATCAGGATTGTTACAGATGTTGGAATCCGCATTTGCATATGCGGAACACCTGCATTACTTACATCCGCATCCACATTATTTTAATGCGGATGTAGATTTTTACGAATTGTAACAGGAATCGACTTTCAAATTGTCGGATCGGTCTCTTTTCTCATACGATGTTAAAATTGAAACTAATTTAGTTTTTTGTGTATATCACATGTATATAGAAACTCTTACTTTTTCTTGGTATGGATATACAGTATGAGTTTTTCGAGAGTTGCCATTTTTATTACAGCCAAACCGTCGATTTAATCGGAAAATTGTTCAAATAAGAGTTGTAGAAATCGACGGGACAACCGATTGCTGTAGTCGAACTTTATAGTTCTTATGGTTTTCGAGCTATGATGCAAAATTATAGTTTTTTAAACGGAAACGTATGTTTAAAAGTTTCTAAAAAATTTGTTTATGATTAAAAATTACTCGTAACACTCAACTTTTCATTGTTTTATCTCATATTTTTGAGTAATTACGTTTTAAAAATGCCACTTTTACATTTCGTACTCAAGTGCTTGCATGATTTTACGTAATTTAAAAAGATATTAGCTCAGTGTTGCTGCCATTCTAATCAATGTAGTAACCAAAAATTAAACGATTATTACGTTTTCCATCGGAAACTAAAATTATTAAATAGATTAAATTTTCAGATAAAAATGATAACTAAGTATAATAAGGAAATAAAATTCCAGTTTTAATTCACTGAAAAATAAAAATATAGTTTTTTTTGAAAAGTCACGGTCTGACATATACGAGGTGTGTTCAAAAAGTAAGGTGACTTTATGTTTTTATCAAAGACCTTTTATTTATTCATCAATATTCATGTTGTTTCCTTTAAAGTAATCCCCCTAAGATACAATACACTTGTGCCAACGCATTTTTTAATCCTCGAAGTACTTCTGATATGCACTTTTTGGTACAGCCTTGAGCTCTTCCGGCGACGCAATTTTTATCTCCTTAACCGTTGCAAATCTCCATCCTGTCATGGGTTTCTTCAGTTTTGGGAACAGAAAAAAGTCGCAGGAGGCTAAATCCGGTGAATATGATAGCTGAGGCATGATTATGGTGTTGTTTTTGGGCAAAAAATCACGCAGAAGCAACGATAAGTGAGCAAGTGTTTATCGTGATGAAAAAGCCATTAATTGTTTTCCCACAATTCCGGACGTTTTTTTTCGTATTGCTTCTCGTAATCGGTGTATGACTTCAAGTCAATACTCAGCAGCTTCTCTAATGGTGGATCGACGATTTCCCAATACCATTTTCTTCACTTTTTCAACGTTTTGATCAGTTCTTGACGTGCTGGGACGTCCAGAGCGACGTTCGTCATTGACATCTTCTCGGCCTTCTTGGAAGAGCTTGTAATACTTATAAACATTTTTTTTTACTCAGAGTAGACTCACCGTATACCACTGTTAACATTTCGAGTATTTTGGAGCACTTAATTCCATTTTTCACACAAAATTTGATGCAAATTCTTTGATCCATTTTTTTCGACAGCAGAAAATCGCCGAGCACACCAAACACTTCTAACCTTTATGCCTCTCACAAATGAACAAAGAATGCTATATAGCTGAAATTGTGAACATATGTTCGGGACAAGTGTACTAACGCAACAAAATAAAAAAATCGAAAAATGAATGTACGTAGCCCGAGAAATTTGAAAAGTCACATTACTTTTTGAACACACCTCGTATATAGGTGTCTAAACATATTTTTGTAGTGTTTTGAAAGGAAATGAAAAGTTTTTTGTGAAAAAACTTCTCCTTTTTAACTTGGTTTTTAATAAAAGAAAATACTATCGAATTTCAAATATTTTTGTACTATTTGAGTACACTTATTGATAATATTTTCGTCTCCAGTTAACCTCACTTTGCTGTTATTAAGAAACGTCAATGTCACTTTGATGTGTACATATATCACATGTATTTTACTGCCAACTGCTGTTCTATAAATAAATAAAAAATAAATATATTTTTCAGTAAATTAATGAATGATTTCAAATTCTTTTTAAATTAAGTTACTTTAAATATTAATCGTGTAAAGTAATTTGACTTTATTACGAAAAAATGTTAAAAACTTCAAATACAGCCCGACATCTATACTCCAAAATCTGAATTACTACCATTTGAATGACAGAGAATGACATTGAAAAAGTTTCTTTTCTTGGATGTAATAGAAATGTTAACCGACCAGAATACTGTCGATTGAAGTAGCCTCAAATGCAAATGCGTATTTTTACTGCCTAATTGATAAATTTAAAAAAAATTCAAAAAATAAACTTGGGTAAAAAAATGTTTTTCTTCATTTATGTTTTTAAAAAATCTATAAGTTTGTATCATAGCTTGAAAGCCATAAGAGCTATAAAGCTCCTGACTATAGAAATCGGTTGTCCCCGTCGATATCTACAACTCTTATTTGAACAATTTTTCGATTAAATCAACTGTCTGGCTGTAATAAAGATGACAACGCTGTAGAAAACTGTTTAATTTTGTAACTGTTAAAAAATACCAAAAATATCGTATCTATTTATCTTTAAAATAAAAAAAAAATAGAATAGAGAACAGCGGATACATTTCTAAAGAATTTTTTGTTCCTCTTTTCTGACACTGAACCTCCCTTATTTATCTCATTTACCGCTTTACAGGTAGTGATACCTATGACATTAGTAAACTAGTATAATTTGGAAATATAAAGTCAAATGTTGAAATAGCGTAGTGTAATTTTTGTAAAAAGATATACTCACACAAAGGACAAGGACTTCGTCCACGATTATTATTTTTTTTTTAAAATCCGCATTCGCATTCGTATCTGCAGGCATCTTTAAATATCCGCAACAACCTTGGTTTGTACGGTACAAATTGTTCTTATGGCTTATTCAAACTTTTATGGTTTATTCAAATTTGGGAGTCTAGAATGTATCAACTCAGCTACTATACAGCAATTATTAATCGAAAATTTTTATGCCATCTTTAGTTAATTAACAATTTACTAAACAGCTGCATAAATACTAGAAAAATTTTATTTGTTAAATATTGTGAAGTGAAAAAAGAAATTGCAGAAGGGAGGTACTTAAAGTTGCTTATGGTGGATAAAAAAGAAATTTCCAGTGGCTAAAACCACTTAAATGTTGCTAATAGAAAATTTTTACCTCCTTTACTCACTGCAAAACAGTGGACAAATAAATTTTGTTTTGGTGGAGGTAGAGGTAGATTACTGATAAATTCATCAAGTCTGATAATTTTTTATTTCACTGGCTAATGCAGCTCACAATATCTATAATACGAAATTAAATATCTTGATTGTACTTATATGTACGCGTATGTAACGAAAAGCTATACATTTTCTCATCAATAAATATATCAAAATAGCTAGATGGAAGATTCCTAAACCCTGCATGACTCGCTCGGTAATTTTTTTTATCCAATACTCTGAATAATGTATAATATTTAGTGGAATAATATTTCATTTCTTAATACCTCCTCAAATTCGAGTTAATTTGTCTTGATTTGATATGTGCTCGTCCGTCCAGTGTCACATATGGGATAATTGTATCAAGCTATTAATCTTGTTATGTCTCAAATAATTGGATGGTTTGTTTCTCCCGCTTTTAGTTATCTTGTCATGTATCTTGTACACATAAATAGTGTCATGTAAAGTAGGGTTCACATATCACAAACGAACATGGACGAATAATAATAAATGCGAACCAATATAAACGAACAACAAACACGAAGAAATATTAATGAACAATTGTCTACAAAAATAATGTACAAAATTTCTTATTAAAAAAAGGTCAATCTAATTGTAAGCACAAAAATAGATTACAATTCCTAAATATTTTATTTGACTTATCTTAATTTATAGTTGGAAATCTAAAGCTGGTCTTTTTTGTGCAACCGAAAGTGCGATCGGTGATGTGAATTTTTTGAACAAACCTAAATTTTTTAAACGAAGTTCCATAAATAATGTATAATTTAATAACTACGAAAAAAACGTAATAATCATAAAATATACGTTAACTTCTTTGCTAAATGTTAGCTACTACCTACTCATAAATTGTACATATATTATTTTTATTACTCAGGAGTAATATACTTAATATCATAAGTAAAAAACATTTATATTTCATTTATAGGTGCAATAAACTAAGCACAGTTGTTAAAATATATGTAATAATAAAATAATACGGTGAAATATATAGTGTTTATTTAATATAAGCAAATTTTATGTTATTCGGGGTGCTCTAATGAGTACCTCACAGTATGCTTTTTACTGCACCAAAATATGTTATTTATTTATATTTGTAAGGCTAAAATTCGATATGATTTCTTTTATTGCGATACATATCTAGATACTGGTTCCAGGAAAGCTCACCGACAACAATTCACCGACTAGAAAATTCACCGCCCCGCAATTCTTTGAAAGAAAAATTCACCGACGATTATGATTTCTGATTACAATGTTAAGGATGTTTGGGAGGTATAATCGGAGATAAAAGTACATGAAATTAGAAATTCATGAATAATGGCGTTGTATAACAAACTATGAGGTAAATAAATAGTTATCTTTGTCAAATAATAGCTATCGCTACAACTGATTGTACAATACATCAAACTATAGCTCTCAGCTGACTACAAGAGCTGAGTACATTCTGAGGATTTTTCGGAGGAATTTCAAAATGCTACAAGACGATTGAAAATTTAGTAAAATGTTCCTTATTAAATACTAAGGCCCTGTGAAAATTTCAAACCGATTCACTAAGCCGTTAAAAAGTTATTTAATCTCTTCTGTTTTCGAATTTCCATAAGAGTACCTACGTGTAAAATTAGTTTTTTTTTTTTTTTTTTAATAACTTTTTAACGGCTTAGTGAATCGGTTTGAAATTTTCACAAGGGCCTTAGTATTTAATGAGGAACATTCTTCAATCGTCTCGTAGCATTTTGAAATTCCTCCGAAAAATCCTCAGAATATACCAGCTCTTGTAAGTCAGCTGAGAGCTATAGTTTAATGTATTGTACAATCAGTTGTAGTGATAGCTATTATTTAACAAAGATAACTATTTATTTACCTCATACTTTGTTATACAAAGCAATTATTCACGAATTTCTAATTTCATGTACTTTTATCTCCGATTGTACCTCCCAAACATCCTTTTAAATATTATATGACTAAAATATTATATACCTATAGTGTTCATAAAATTACGGATCATATTTTACCCATAAATTCCTCACTTGACTCAATACACTTTTGGGTAATTATTAAAAAAAAATTTTTTTTACTTAGATGCGTAACAGCTAGTCATAAGTACCATATTGGAGAATTACTATAGTTTTTGGTTGTGATAGTAGGGAAACTGTAAATGAAAATGTGAAGTATTGTGATAGATGTAGGATAATAGATCTCCCCCGGTTGAATGTGAACTCAAGATCTACCAGACAAAAAGCTGAGTTAGCTGCTAACCACTAGACCAACTCGGGGCTTATTCAAAATTGGGACCACCTATTTTTGACTATAAGAACAAAATTGTAAATATTCGGCATTATGGAGGGTGAGTTAAAAAAATACTAGAACTTGATACCAATACTGGAAAGGATAGAAAACTTTCGCTAAATCTAAAATTTTTTTCTATCCCAAAAAAACCGTAAGTCCTAGAAGTTTGGAAGAATTTTTCGTGAATGGCCCCCTCTATTTTGAATATTTTTTGTCCGAATTTCGATTAGATGCATATTTTAGGAACAAATTTCGGAAAACTCACGCGGTATATATAAATTATATTTTCTTTCTAAAGGAGGACATCATACAAAAATTTCCTTTCCATAACGTACTCTTAAAAAATCTGACTAATTTTAATTTAAAAACATGAAACAGAGCTATTGTTATTATAACACATACATACATATTGAATAAATAACTAGCACTTGTTTTATCTAGAAAAGAATTGCTAAAACGATGAAACATTTATTGTAAAAAAAGTCAGCAAATTTCTTAATTCTTCTTAAAAGCTAGTTCACTTAATACAATGTTTTAAAAGCTTATCTTATGCAATTTTTTACGCCCTTTTCGATGGCGTCAAAAAAATAATTAAAAAATTTTTTAATCTTAGCCAAATTTTGCAAAAAAACCACTAAAAATGGCGAAAAATGGCCAAAAAACCTACTTCAGGGCATCCGACGTAGTGATGAGCAAATGCAAGACCAAGACTAAGACTTGGCAGTCTTGGTCTTGGTCTTGTTCTTGCATTAAGAATCTTGGTCTTGGTCTTGCTAGAGCAGTTTGAGTCTTGGTTTTGGTCTTGGTCTTGCAAAATGCAGTCTTGGTCTTGGTCTTGGTATTGCTAAAGAATCTTGCACTTTCTTGCATTTTTTTATTAGCGAATTTTTTCCTTCTAAAATCAGAATTTTCTCTCTTTACGGTGTTAATTATACTTTTAAACTATTTAAATAATTTAGCAAGAGTCTTGCTTTTTTCTTGCTTTAGTCTTGGTCTTGCTCACTTGAGTCTTGGTATTGGTCTTGCAGCCATACTTATAGTCTTGGTCTTGGTCTTAGTCTTGCAAAATGCAGTCTTGGTCTTGGTCTTGGTCTTGCAAAAAATGCAAGACCAAGACAAGACTGCAAGAGCAAGAATAATTTTGCTCATCACTAATCCGACGTGTCTGGATAATGAACATAGCTGAGCCAGTTCAAATATCAGCACGCATACCAAATTTCATAAGCATTAAACGTTTCGTTCGAGAGCTATCGTGCGTGTACACCCATAAATATATATATATATATATATATATATATATATATATATATATATATATATATATATATATATATATATATATATATATATATATAGGGTGGACCATTTTATTCTATGCATCTAAATATCCCGCCAGAGGTGTCACCTATCAAAAAATGACCTTTACAAAAGTTGTTAGGTACGAAGGAGGACATTAAATGGTGACCTTAAATTTGACCTTGACCTTCATTCTCAAGATCATTTTGAGGTCAAGTCGTATTTTTTAATGGGGGTAAGGTTTTAAAGTTTTTTTTTGCATTTTTTTAATTATTTTTTTTCTGAATGTACAACATGTCGAGCGTGCTGTGTGAAAATTTCAAGTAAATCCGAGCAAAACTAATGAAGATACAGCGTTTCAAGCGACCGGCTCTCATGCTCGATTTTTAACCTGCAAGGTAGCTGCGCGACGCGCCTACCTGATAAGTATAAAATTTACTTTAATTTTATACTTGCAAATCTTATACAAAGCAAATACATACTATAATTACCCGCGTAAGTATAAAAAATTATATAATTTTATTGATGTTTAGTTTTGGATTTTTTAGTATAAAAAACTTTAAATCCGTTTTCTCGCAAACAACATTTTTGAAGTTCGTGAACATCATAACCCAAAATCTACTTCACCGGTTCTTTTGAAATTTTGTACACTGTTTCTACATATAAATCAACAGATAATCAGGTCGAGTTTTTTTCGCTATTTTTTTCCAGTTTATAATAACAAATTAATCGAAATTTTTAGCAAAAATTGCGTTTTTGACTTCAAAATGCTGCCAAAAATAAAAAAATGGAAACAAAAAAACAATAACTCTACCTAACTCCCTAGGGAAACATATCGCCTTTACCGAGTTATGATGTTCACCGCAAAACAACTTTTTTTCGAGGCGCCTCCGGAGATTCGCGGTCACGGACTTATTTATTGATATTTTTAATTGATAATTTTTTCAAAGATACTTTAGATGTTATACTATAACGTGGATATGAAATAAATAAACCAACATTATTCACATCTCCAAAAAAAAAAAAAAAAAAAAAAAATCATGAAAATATCCCTATTTTTCGCTTTTAAAACCTTACCCTCCCCTTAAATGGAAAGGCCTATTTTTTATTTCGGATTTTCAAAGAGCGTGAAATTTCACGTCAAAAATGCTATAAACGATTTTTTTATTATTGGCCTTAAGAGTATATTTTCAAAAAGCAAAACAGCAAATTGAAGATTTTAACATTTTGATGCTGTCTTTACCGCACACAGAATTCACGAAAATTATTTTTAAATTCTAAGACACACTTTAAAAAAGAACAGACTCATTAAAACTTCCGTAAATATAGTATTGTTTGTCTTATTTAAAATTTTATTTCAGCCAGTAACAATATTCTAATGATACTGAAAATATTTAAGGAAAAAAGATGTAAATATAAAAGTTTAAGGTGACAGTATCTCTTATTCTTTTTTACCAATGCATATACAATGAATCTTAGAAGGAGGTGAAATTTAATACATATATGTGGTATTCTTCTACACAATAGTTCTTCACAGCATGATAGAATGATAGTTTTAGTTCAAGCATTCGATATTTTTGATTTTTGTAATCTTAAGTTATAGCTCGACCAGTACGGTCTCCCGTATTATTGCTCGCAATACTTGTGGAATTATAAAATAACTATATTATGGTATTTGACGTAAAAAGAAAAGGTGATATTATTCTAAACTCATATGAAATTATTTTTGTAGAAACCCAATATCTACTTAACTATTACTGGAAGTTGTGAACCACTTAAGTTTGAATTTGAGTTAAGTAGTGCAAAGAAATTTTACAGTCATTATGAGGCATGATACGTTTGCCCGCACTGGTTGGGCGAAGTTTTATTTGACTGAAAACAAATCGGTTATTGTCAATGTCAAAGATAGCAATGACAAAAGGTATAACAGAAAAAAAAAACCACTTGTCCAGTAAAAAGAAGTTTAATATTGTGTATGCAATTTTTAGCGAATTTCCAGAATGTAATTCAGCTATTACAGCCACTACCATGACGCGACTTGAGCCCGGGACTGTGGCCGAAATATGTTTTGAGGTCCCTAGAAACCGAAAATAATATTCACTTCAATTTATATATATATATATATATATATATATATATATATATATATATATATATATATATATATATATATATATATGTGTGTGTGTCCGCGCGATAACTCTCGAACGAAACGTCGTACTGTTACGAAATTTGGTAAAAATATTGGAAGTCCCAAATCGTTGGATGAGTTCGTTAGCAAGGCACGTCCGATAACCCAAACATGGTTTTTTTTGGAAATTTTCGTGAAAAAAGTTAGTTTTTTGCCAAAATTTCCCTTTATTCAAAAATTTTTGCTACATTTTTTTACACCATTTAAACGAGGAGAAAAAATAACACAAACGAGGTCTTTAAACTATTATTCTGTGTCAACTAGTTTCCGAGAAAAACTAATTTTTTTAAACAGAAATTCGCTATGTTATTCAGTATGCTGTGACAGGGGTATTATTATTCTGTAGCTCGAATATGCACCAAATCAAAGTCGATTTTAATCTTTTTTAGCAAAAAAAGCCAATGAAAAAAACCATTTCTAAGAAAGTTGTTGGAAACAAGATTAAAATTTCAAATTAAAATTTCTACAAATTAATAAAATTTTTCGAAATTTTGCCCCTGGTTCCTCCCAAGGCAAAAAGTTTCTGTTTCAAATCACCTCCAGCCACTGTGATGCCAATCTAAGAAAAATCGACTGCCAACTAGATGTATCCTACGACTCCCACCTTGCTAGAAAATTTCAAAAATTTTTCATTTCTAATAAGAAAATTAGGATCTTTTAACAGAAAAAAAATGAAAATTGTTCTAAATAACGTGACTTTAAAGGAAAAACCTAACTTTAAAGTGTCGGCATCTTTTGGAGACGTAAAATAGGAGCTTCTGTTCGTTTCTAATGACCTTTGAAAGTCCTTCTAAGGTCAAAATCCAGCAAAAAATGACACTAAAAAAGTTATGAAAAATTCATTACTAATAAATTCATAACTAATAAATTTAATAACTAAAAACTAAAAAATTAAAGGTCAAAAAAAAAAAATTCGTTTATAGCATTTTCGACGTGAAATTTCACGCTCTTTTAGAATCCGAAATAAAAAATAGGTCATTCCATTTGAAAAATACGACTTGACCTCAAAATGACCTTGAGAATGAAGGTTAAGGTCAAATTTAAGGTCACCATTTAATGTCCCCCTTCGTATCTAACAATTTTTGAAAAGGTCATTTTTTGATAGGTCGGACCTCTGGCGAGATATTTAGATGCATAAATTAAAATGGCCCAGCCTGTATATATAGGGGAGACTGGGTCAAAAACGTATAACTAAGGATTTAGGGTTGTAGATCATTCATTTTAAAACATAAATGTATGAAACCAACGTTTATAATTGGTCAGTTTCATAAGAAACATAATCACATCAACATATTTCGGATAATCACAATATTAAACAAAAATAACACAAAAAATTCCGACCACTATTTATTACGGTTTTAACCCGACACATTGACAAAACCGTATACTATTCTCAACACTGAAAAAGTCGGTTTTATTGTCTAAAACCTTTGCGTGTTAAAGAACTCAAATAATTTTTTTGTTTGAGTTTCTTGAATCAATCTTGTATAATATTGATTTAGATAAATAACATGTTCGAGAAGTTTTGAACCATCTCATGGTTCCGTCAAATACCGCTTCAATGGGTTTTCCTATGTTATTCCGATCCCATTTTTTTTTACTAGTAGTAGCTCTTTTATGATTACGTAGCATACTTTATGCAACTAATAATAAAAAATCAATTTGGTTCATATTTATTTATCCAAGTCAAAATTGTATACAGGCCGGTTTTACCCCGTACGTTTTTGCCCCGGAGACCTATGTTAAAAAATATAACTCACTACTACATATGCAAATCGATCTCACCGGTACAAATGTTGTAAATTACGAGTAAATATACACACTTTAACATAACTGGTTGGAGACTAACTTTTAATACACATAAACGTAACTATTTTTACTTGAATTTTCACAAAAATAAGATCAAGTCTACTGAAAAACAATAAAATGAAATATTTTGAAAATGTTCAAGTTTGCCGCTATAAGTTTTTGTTGACAAATAGCTCTCATTGGTGGACGCTGTTGAGCGGCTTGCATTTCGGAAATTTTAATTAATTACAAAAATACACCCACTATACTGTTTTACCCCGGTATACGATTTTGTACCGATATTTTTTAAGATTTTCGGGTTCTAGAGGCTCCAAAACAAATTTCTACTATAGTCCGGGACTTAGGTCTTATCATAAGAGCTGCTGTAATAACTGAATTTCCAGAATGGAAATTCACCAAAAAATCGAAAAAAGAATCGATTTTTTAAGCTTCAGTTAACCGATTTTCGATTAATCGATTTAAAATCGACATCTCTACGTGGAAGTATCATCGAAACCTCATTTTTGGGCAAAGTGCAATTATGTACAAATGAAGTGTAGAAGTACCAAAGGCACTAACAATATGTGCCAAAAAATAAACTTTTTTTAAAATTAGTTTTAAAAACGTTCTACATATGACATCGCCAATTCCCTAACAAAAATTAGAAATTATATTTATTATATTTTTCGTATTTAACTTGAATAAAAGATTGCATAATGTATTTTATGTAGGTACCACTGAATCATAAAAGCCTATTTTATTGCATTGTTAAGGGGTATAAAAAGTATTACTTTTTGGCACTAATTGCATAATGAAAAACAAAAAGTACTAGTGCCATAAAGAATAGTCTACTTGATAAATTTTAATTCCAATTTTACAATAAACAGAAAACACACTAACTTTATTTGTATACCGTATTTACAAATGTTGGCATAATTAATATTAATTACACAATCTGAGCTATTATTAATATTTATTTCAGGCAGCTTTTTCTCCTTTCTTTTTTAAATATTAATAAGTTTTGTTGAAAAATCTTTTAAAAATGCTTCAAAATTAGCTTTAGATGAGCTTATTAGCTTTAGATGAGAGATAATAACCAAAGCATACTTTAAACACAATAAATTTGTCTATGCCAACTATATATAAAATACATTTTTTAGTTAAAATAGAGATGTGAGATTTATAAATTCGATTTTTATCGATAACTAGGAATTTTAACAGTCGTACATAAAGCTTTGTATGCAACTTGTACATAATTTGACTTTATGAACTCGTCTTTTTTTATTGGCCTCGCTCGCAAGCTCGTTCAGCCATAAACACGGCTCGTTCATAAAGATCTTCATTATGTACTTGTTGCATAAATAGCTATTATCTAAAGAGATTTTATTCATTATTTGTGTAATAATTCAAAGTATACGAATTGGTACTTAGTGCCTTTGGTACTTCCATACTTCAATTATATTTCCCCCGCCCACTTATTTTTATCAATATGTGAATTTTTTCAGATATGACAAGAGTTTCCCAGCTTTTCCGGTATTGGTATCGAGTTCTAGTATTTCTTTTAACCAATCGCCTGCAATGCCAAATATTTAAAAAATCATTAAATCCGAACCATCAGTTTTGTTTTTATAGCCAAAATTAAGTGGTCCCAATTCTAAATAATTACCCAATGGTTTATCGAAGTAACTGAGGAATCTATAGGTAAAATATTCCTGATTTTTTGAATACTATAATATTTTCTATTATAATATTAAAAATCATAATTATAAAGTCGGTGAATTTTCCTTTCGACGACTTGTAGGGCGATGAATTTTCTAGTCAGTGAGCTGCTATCGGTGAACTTTTCAAACACGCTAGATACTTAAGTAGAATTTGTGTTTACTTACAATATTGCCTTTTCAATATCGCCTACTGTTTTTGCGGTAAGAAAAAAAATATATTCCATTTTCACATTGTAATATATTTCCTATCCGACTGAGGACAAAATTTTTTTCTTAATGTAATGATTACCGTAAAATCCCTTATACCTAGTGGACCTAACTTTACCCTACCACACTTTGTGTTAAATAAATTAAAATTTCATGGGGTATAATACTTATAGCATTTTTTTTTTAGTGATAAACTGCTAGTGTTCTATAATTTTTTCTGACATTGCCAGTCGCCATTTCTTTAAATCATTAGCTTTTTTTAGTTTATATGGTACCTACATTAATTTGGATGTGGCTATTTATACATACAGTATGTATACGCAATTGGCTATTTATACATACAGTATGTATACGCAATTGGCTATTTACACATACAGTATGTATACGAAATTGGCTATTTATACATACAGTATGTATATGGAATATTTTGTTTAAACATGCAGTATGTATACGCAGTTGACTACTTATTCAGAATTACCGTAATTTCTGATGTATAATGCGCACATTGAGCACCAAAAATATCGTCAAAATTTCGTGGTGCGCGTATTAAAATGGACTTTTCCACTGGTGACAGTAAAATAACTTATAATAACAAATTTATCGATTCTAATAATAACGAAATTCTCGCGTACCACCGATTGAATTTTGTATAATCTTTTTAGCTTAAGAACGGATTTTTGGCGACGCGAACCGGAAGTTTCATATCTGAGGACTAAAAACAAAAAAGGAAGAACAAATTTTATATTTTGGTATATTTTGGTTTTTATTCATAGAAATCACTGAAAAATCAACGGGACATCACCAATGAAACCTCATTCTTGGGCAAAGGGTAATTATTTACAAATATGTCTCGGCGTGTAATGACTTCAAAATTATTTAATTACCCTTTGCCTGAAAATGAGGTTTCAATGATGTTGTCCGGTCCATTTTCCACTTACTTTTATCAATACAAGCCGTAATATACCTACCGTAATTGTCTATCCAATATAGTAAGTTTTTCAAATTTGACACGTAATATCACGAAAACTAAGCAAAATATCGAAAAACATCATTGTTTCTTTTTTGTGCTACTCACCAAGTTCCATAAGAATCGATTTTTAATTTTTGTTGCTATGGTAACGGAAAATATTTTTTAGTAATCCCTAGGCTTGACATTCGAAGTGTTGAAAAATACACTTCCGGTCCTCGTCGCCAAAAATCCGTTTAGCGGATAACTTCTTAAGCCAAAAATATTATGTAAAAAAATAATTCAGCTCAATCGGAGGTATTCGGTTATTATAATGGCGTAGTTATTAAAAAAATATTAATTGTAATAATAGCGCATTCAATCAGCATGTATAAGTAGCCAACTGCGTATACAGTTTAGCTTTAGGTAGTACATAACTACATACTGTAGGTTTAAATAGCCAATTCAGTATACACATAATTATGTATAAACAGCTAGTTCCATATACACACTATATATGTATAAATATCCAATTTCGTATACATACTGTATGTATAAATAGACAATTGCGTATACATACTGTATGTATAAATAGCCAATTAGTTATACATCTAATTTTATCACATAATAAAATTACATAATATCATATGTATTGAGAAATAATTTTTACATTTATTTATTCCTGAACTATTGAATACATAATTCGTTTAAATAATGATTTCTATAGATTTAGTAGAGTTAGGATACTTTAACATTTCTTCATTTCAATTTCTAATTTTACTAACGGACAAGTGTAACTTGTACCTCGTACAAAGAGTAAAAAACATTTGCATTTTAACATTAATATATTGTAACTAGAGCAACTGTCAGAAAATTTGAAATCCATTACGTTTTATTGCTAGATATTTCTTGGAATTAACAATAAAGTGTCAACAATAGTGGAATATTTAACAATTTTCCATTTTGTTTTTTTTTTCATATTTTATTGTAAAATATGGGTTACGAAATCGTTGACACCTATTATTGTTTCTTTATTTTTGACTAGTAATTTAAGTTTCTGGAAAATTTATTTATGAGTGTAGTCAAATATTTTTATCAGTTTTTTTCAATAAACCGGTTAAATATAACTAAATTAGTTTCGTCTTCATTTTATTCGAAAATTTCAATCGAAAATTATGGTATAGTTACGTATGTCTACGGTACCTAAAAATGTTTTAAGATACAGGCTTTTGAATGCTTGTGTATGTCTACGGAAAAACCAACATTGATGACAGTTGAACTGATACTGTAAAACCGTCTAGACCCGGACAGGCGGTCTAGACCCGGACACTTTGCACCAATCTTCAAAGCAAATAATTTCTACATTAACTTGCAACAATAAACATTTGTTCATGACGTCATTAGAGAGAGAAAAACATCCTCTAAACAGCTGTACCAATAAAAACTACGGATTTCAACATTTACTATCTCATTTTGCAGGATTACTATTCTACAGTTTTTCAAAGAAATAAAATGTGTGTCTAACTTGGACATGTAATTTTCGTCATAATTGTCATATTGTTTTAGTTTTGATATGTATGTGTTCAGAATTTTGTCGCGCATTATTTAATGATGTTTGAAGTTATATTCAATGTATATATAAAAAAAATACATGCTATATACATATATCCGTTTAGACCCGGACACATCAGTTTATTACACTATGGCCGCGATTCGCACCAGCTGTAACTCCCACTATCCCTACGTTAATATTCCCCCCAGAATTACGCGGTTAATGCCTCCTTCTGGTGTCATATTGTGTGTTTACTTCATAGAGAGGAATACTATGCATTGCCCCCTCGCCCTTCCCACAAAATATTTTGAAGTCTTTGACAGGTTCAAAGACACCAGACGACAGGGCCGCGCCAAGGGACATTTGCGCTGGGGTGCAAGACAAAAATTGCCGCCCCTAAAACGCCAAACTTATTTGTAATACATTTTTGATAATAAAATATATGTCTCCCGGCTACCAGTTGACTTACTATACATACTTACTTTAATGAAATGCATAAAATATTATAAAATATTTAGGATTATAAATGGAATAAAACACTTAAACTTTTTTTAACAATTTAGTTCGCATAAATTTCAAGAACAAGTAAATAAAAATAAATAATTTTACACAAAACAAAAACGAATAGTAACAATTTTAAAATTTTATATAAAATTCACTTTCCTTGCCTTTTTTATTGCAAATTCATTTATTAAATCTGACATGTCAATATCTGCAGCAATTTTGTTTTCTATGCTAATTAAACTTAAATGCGATATTCTTTCCTGTGACATACTAGATCTTAAATAATTTTTTATTAACTTAAGTTTCGAAAAACTTCTCTCACCAGATGCCACTGTCACGGGTATTGTCAAAAATATTCTTAATGCAATTGTCATATTCGGAAACATTGTAGTAGGATCATTAGAAACTGTTAATGCATTCATGTCGGGATTAATATATGTTAAAAGAGTTTCTATTTCATCACATAAATCTAACGCATTTATATCAGATTCGTTCCGCAGAGCCCAAAAGGGGATGTTTTTTACTTAAATTTCTGAGAAACGAAATAATGTAACTTTTCCAAGAAAAGAGTATTGAGTGCTCTAATTTAAAGAACATCCATAAATCTTATCTTATCCTAAGTGGAATAAGCAATATTGAAAGAACATGTATATTTTAAACGAAATTGCTTGCAGATGTGGATAAGCAAATATTGAAAACAAAATTTATAATAAAAAAAAAAAAATAAATAAATAATAAATTAGGTTTCAGATATCAACCAAATAGGAAATACCCCTGTCGCAGCATCTGCATAACATAGCGAATTTCCAAATCTTGGGCACTGGCGGATCTCATCTAAGACCTGTACCTATTTAAAATAGTTTAGCTTTCTAAGAGTAAAAGAATTTTTAAAATCGGTTGGGTAATTAGTTTTGGTATTTTTGGGGACGCAAGAACCCGAACGAATTTTGTGCAGCATAGTTGTATCCATCTAAAATAATTTAGTTCTCTAGCAGTGAGAAATTTTTTAGCATCGATTCGATAGCTTATTACTGGCGTTTTCGGATCTGCAAGATCCCGGTGGACCTCATTAAAAAATCAGCTCGACCGTATATTCTAGGCGGACTTTATGTAATATATATATATATATATATATATATATATATATATATATATATATATATATATATATATTCAAAACCCGTTGTGTAGCATTCTACGCCGCATTTGCATCCGCAGGACAGTTGTGGATCTCAGATAACACAACCTGTACCTATCTAAAATAGTTTACCTCGGTAATAGTAAAAAGGTTTCAAAATCGGTCAGTTATTTTATTTTTGACACTTTTAGGTCCTACTGACACTTCAGACCTTACATAACGTAATCTATATGTATCTAAAATAGCTTAGCTCCCCAACAGTGAAAAAATTTTCAAAATCGGTCGGCTAGTTTATTTTTGACGCTTTTGGATCCGATGGACCCTGGCAGACTTTACATAACGTAATCTATATTTATCTAAAATAGTTTAGCTCTGTAAGAGTGAAAAAATTTTCAAAATCGGTCGGTTAGTTTATTTTTACCACTTTTGGGTCCCATGGACCCTGGCGGACCCTAAATAACGTAATGTATGTCTATCTAAAATAGTTAGTTCCCCAACAGTGAAAAAAATTTCAAAATCGGTCGGTTAGTTTATTTTTGACACTTTTGGATCCCATGGACCCTGGCAGACCTTACATAACGTAATCTATATTTATCTAAAATAGTTTAGCTCTGTAACATTGAAAAAATTTTCAAAATCGGTCGGTTAGTTTATTTTTGACACTTTTGGATCCCATGGACCCTGGCAGACCTTACATAACGTAATCTATATTTATCTAAAATAGTTTAGCTCTGTAACAGTGAAAAAATTTTCAAAATCGGTCAGTTAGTTTATTTTTGACACTTTTGGGTTCTATGGACCTTGGTGGACCTTACATAAGGTAATTTATATTTATCTAAAATAGTTTAGCTCTGTAACAGTGAAAAAATTTTCAAAATCGGTCAGTTAGTTTATTTTTGACACTTCTAGATCCTATGGACCCTGGCAGACCTTATATAACGGAATCTATATTTATCTAAAACAGTTTAGCTCTGTAACAGTGAAAAAATTTTCAAAATCGATCAGGCAGTTTATTTTTGACACTTTTGGGTCCTATGGACCGAGGCGGACCTTACATAACGTAATCGATATTTATCTAAAATAGTTTAGCTCTGTAACAGTGAAAAAATTTTCAAAATCGGTCAGTTAGTTTATTTTTGACACTTTTGGGTCCTGTGGACCCTGGCGGACCTTACATAATGTATTCTAAATCTATCTAAAATAGTTTAGCTCTGTAACAGTGAAGAAATTTTTAAAATTGGTCGTTTAGTTTATTTTTTACAATTATGGGATCAGTAAATCCTGGCGAAACTCATACAAGTCTAGTACTCTAACAGTAAGAAAAGGGTTCTAAGGATCTCATATAACTTATGGCAGTCCGTAAGCTTCTTGCGGACATCATTTAATTAATTAATTCAAATACTTTAACTTACTAACTGTGAAAAAATTTTTAAAATCGATTGGTTAATTAATTTCTGGCCTTTTTAGGTCCCGAAAACCTTGACCTCACATAAAATACCTTAAATCCATTTGAAATGGTTTAATTTTTTAACATTATTAATTATTAGTGGAAAAATTTTCAAAATCGATTCAAAATATTTTTCCGTACATACATATGTACATTGTACATATTTTGTTTTGTTTCATATTTAATAATATTTATATCATAACATAATCTTCAATTTCTTGTTTACTTAAAAATTCAATAAAAAAAAAAAAATTCTTCATTACATTAGCTTAGAAAATCTGTTTAATTTACATTTTTTAACATGGGATAGAACCATGCTAATTATAATGCAATAAATGAGAAACAAAACTCTATACATGTATGTGTGTTATATCACATATATGTGAATAGTTTTCACTTGTTCTCACAAAATTCTTTAATAAAAAAGTGAAATATTTTTATACTTCATAAAGAACTGAGATACCTATAAATATAAATTACTTATTAGACTAACAAAGAAAGAATAAAAGTGAAAATTTACATTTTCTCGAAAAATACTTAAAATAGAAAGAAAATTATAAGAATATGTTCTTCATAATTTTTTTTTTCCTTTTCAACGATGTAAAAATCGAACTGCCTTATGATAGGATCGAATGATAAAAAATGGCCAGAAAACCTACTTCTGGGCATCCGACGTGTCTGGCTAACGAACTTAGCCAAGCCAATTCAGAATCCAGTCCGCACACAAAATTTCATAAGCGTTAGACGTTTCGTTCGAGAGTTATCGTGGGAACACATAAATATATATATATATATATATATATATATATATATATATATATATATATATATATATATATATATATATATATATATATAAATTTTAGTGAATATCATTTTCGTATTCTAGGGACCTCAAAACAGATTTCTGCCATAATCCCGGACTCAGATTGCGTCATGAGACCTACTGTAATAGCTGAATTTCGAGTTTTCGAAATTCGCTAAAAGAAGATAAAATAAAAATGTTGGTTTTAAAACCAAACAATTGAAATCTTAAACTCTTTTTTATTATATTTCGACTGTCCAATACAGTGTTTACCAAGTCTTATTTAAAAGAATAATATTTTACTGAGAGATCCTCAGTCATCAATTTTTAGTTTGTTTTGTTTACTAATCGTCACGTACTATATACAACGTAACGCAACGAAAACTAAACAATTTTAAAGATTGATAAATGTTTTATGTGTAGAATTCAACGACGGTTTTTATAAAATTAAAGCGTGCAAGAACATGTTCGATCCCGAACCTGTTTGATCTCGCCGATTACCGCGCAAATGATTGTTGTCGCTGGTCGACAATCGGAATAATCGGATTAGCGACGGGTCACAACAATCATAATAGACAAGTATTTAAGCAAAATGCGAGTAACATTTAGTGTCATCAAAATTACCACATAAAAATAGTAATAATTTTATATTTTATTTGCCGCCCCCAAAGCCTGCCGCCGGGGTACTAGGCACCCCTAACACCCCCGCTTGGCGCGGCCCTGCCAGACGATATAAAACACTGTCCTAAACCCAGCGGGAAAGGTTAGTTTGCATGTTATTACATTATTTAAGTAAATTTCCGGGTCAAGACGTATTTAGGGTGTAGACCCGGACCCTTGCTAATTATTATTATTTTTTTTTTTATTTTTACTTATAATGAAATAAATGGGTCACGGATGTAACAAATAATATACACTTTTTCGAATGGTAATATTTTTATTGGTTATATCTATGAAGAAAACATGTATAAACATAAAATTAACCAAAAAAATGTAAAAAAGTGTCCGGGTCTAGACGGTTTTACGGTATATAAAATTGCGTTACCTATGTTTGTTTATACTCGTAATAAGTGGAGATAATGATATAAAAAAACGGGCAATTAATTCACATTTCCATAAACTTTAACTGTTATTTTTTCCCCTAAATGTTTAATGTACGATTACAGGGAATTAAAAACATGAAATAAAATAAAATATCTCTTTACTAACGTTTATTAATTACGATACATTTGTTAAATTAAAACTGTGATTGAAAAAGGCTTAATTGATTTAATTAATCGTCATTCGTCATATATTATCTATCCTTTCACGTAATTACAGAATTTACTTTTCTCATTAAATGATTTGGTTCATAAGGAGTCATCCAATTTCTAATAAAAAAATTTCACTCGTATCGGACGTGGGTTTCCATTTTTATAGTAATGTGAAATTTGACATATAGTAATACTCACTCTTTTGCAATTTTTGATTTTATTCCGAAAAAAAGTTACCTACTACAGTAGGTATAGAATTAGGTACATCATGTCCTTTTTTATGCGGTGGACAAAGACCGTATGAAAATGGTGCATAACTTAAAATGCTCAAAACCTCACGATGTCTTTGGAAGTTGCTTTTCAAGATAAAGCATTAATTTAGACATCAAAACAATTCTAGCGCAGGTAGACAAAAGTAGTTAAGTCCATTTTATATTTCTTTTTTTTTATTTTATAATAAGGACCAAGAGAGTCTGTCTCATATCGTCGGCCATTTCACGAATGGTCGTATCTCATTTCTCTTGATTTTTCCATTTATGACGATTTGTGAGACATTAATCGAAATCCAAGTGAGAAACACGTAAACTGTTCATCAATACAGTTTCTAAACGGCAAAAACTAGAGATACAACGGTTCGCGAGACTTATTTAAAATGCTGAGTAAATATTGTTGGTGTCGCAACTCAAAATTTGAATAAAGATACGATATTGAGATACAACCATTCGTGAGATGGCCGACGATATATTTCCAAAAGGGCAGAAGTCAATTCCACCCCCAACATCATTTTTTATAAAAAAAAAAAAAAAACGACGGGTTGCACTCCGGGAGTGCCGGCAGAAGTGAAAACTTGAATATTAACGTTGTGCATTTTTGATATTTTGGAATGGTTAAGGAATAATTTTGCACGAATTGCTTTAATTATCAGTATAAAAGTACTATCATTTATGTGGTAGAATACAGTATTTATTTATTGCGCTATCGTACACGGCACACCCTGCCGGAACGCTAGAAAAAGTGGACTTTTGAGTGCGCGTTTGAAGCGCTGTATCTTTTCACCTGTACAAGATAGACAGGTGCTGTCGCTGACTTTTTTGTAGAGAATTCGATTCTCTACAAAAAAGGTTTTAACACTTTTTAATGTATCTATCACCGTTTTCGTTGCGTAAGCGGTAAAAGCTCAAAAAACGCTATTTATGAATTTTCAATATTGTTTAAACATTATAAAAAAAACATTTCCGGGAGTTCACATTTTGCACAAATGTTCTCTTCGGTAATCCCTACAAGAATCTCTTTTTAAAAATTTTTTATCTCTATTCTAAAATTAATGTTTAATGAGATAGGGCTTAAAATTAGTACTATTGGAGTAAACCCGTATATATCTATCTGTCCTTTCGCGTTACACTAGTTTCAGTAGCATAGAGATACTACCGTTCGTTCTGTATTCTGTACTACTGTCTACTGTTATGTACTGTCGTCTTACGAATTTTCGATCAGGTCACGTGTCCTGACGCCAGTTTAACATTTTTTACCCATTACAAAAAAAGTGTACAACGCAGTTTATTGTCTGCTCTACTGACTGTCTACTTTCCATCCGTCTTACGAATTTTTGATCAGATCTTACGAATTTTCGATCAGGTCACGTGACCTGACGCGAGTTTAACATTTTTTACCCATTACAAAAAAAGTGTACAACGCCGCTAAAGAAGTTTTCACTTCAAAAATCTTTTCAGAAACTAACAAAAGAAGTTAAGTTCTTAAAATTCTTAATAAAATAATAAATAAGTACATAGTTTAATTAAATTGGGAGTGTATATTTATGACAACAACTACCCGCTAAAACAGGTTAAGTCCACAAATGATTTTAATAATGAAATTTATTGTTGTTTTTATAGTTAGTAGGTTAGTAGGTAGGTCCATAAAAATGTCTTAAAAAATTTTAGTTTAAGGTTTAGAATTTATTTTTTTTTATGATTTACTGTGTTACATGTTAAGAAAGTAATTGATTAAAAAAAATTTACAAAATGTCATGTAAACTTGAAGATAATTCAAATAAATTGATGTTGCCTTCATTTCATTTTAGTTTTTACTCTCTACTGTAAAGTTGATATTTTGGAGTTAACTACTTTTGTCTACCTGCGCTAGAATTTATATTTAATACTCCGATACTTGAGATTTGCCAGTTCTATAAAGCCGTACTGAGCTAGTATAATATATAGTTTAAATAAAGCCTGTACATTTTATTCAGCAAAAATGTCATGATTTCTTCTCACAAAACAATAATAATAAAAATCAAAAAATTTTCAAGTACCTCTAAATATAACCAACAATTTTCGTACTATATATAGCCGGTTGATGCAGTGGTTGCAATTTTGTTGACACTTGTTAAGTACCACTTAGCCATCGTCTTGGTATTTTTATATGGAAGTGTCATCTAACATTAATGTAACAAAATACAGTAAAAAGGCGTATCTTAATATTCTTTGTTTATGTATTTTGTTAGCAGCAGTGGCAAAAAATGAAAAAAAAATCAATGAAAATAAATTTTATTTATGTTTTATGTTCTACCTTCCCGTAGTAAAGGATTTCCTTTTTCCATAGGCTACGTTTCTATTATATGCGCCTTATTGTCCTACACCACTCTTATTTATGTTATGATTTTTGTTGTTCATAAAAACAAACGTAGCTTGTATTATTTTACAAATGTTTAAAAAACGAAACAGATCATCAATTCTACAACTTTTTTGTGTTGCATTTACGTTCTCTCGGTTACTTTCACCACTTTCAAAGCTGTAGATAAAATATATTATGTATTATTTGTTACAGAACAAGCTATTCTCTAACTTTTTGTTCCATTTTATATATCTATTTTATTTTATTTTATTTTGTGTTGCCCGCTTAAACTTTTATGAAAACTAGTTATTTGTCTCTATTTTAGTGCTCCGTTTAAAATACGAAATGTAATGTATTCTATTATAAACAACGTATTATTTTTTAAAATTTATTTTTTTATTTTAAAATAATATTAAAAATAGTCAGCAAAACAGCTTCAAAAAGAGGATTTTGAAAGATTTTTCTTATAGTATAATAGAAAAATAGTAAAAATTACCCCTGTCGCAGCATCTGCATAACATAGCGAATTTCCAAACATTGGGCAATGGCCAATCTCACCTAAGACTTGTAGCCACTTCAAATAGTTTAGCTTTCTAACAGTGAATAAAAATTTCAAAATCAGTCGGTTAGTTAATTTTTGACGCTTTTAAGATCCCCGGACCGCGGCCGACCTTATACAACATAAGCTATATCCATCTAAAATAATGTACCTCTCTAACAGTGAGAAAATTTTCAAAAACGGTCGGTTATTTGATACTTTACAATTTTGGGATCAATGGATCCTAGCGGAACTCATACAACATAACCTTTATTCATCTAAAATAATTTTAGTAAAAAGTTTACCTCTCTGACAGTAAAAAAGATCCTAGGGATCTCATATAACTTATGGTTACCCTCCGTGAGGGTCTTGCGGGCCACATTTAATAACTTAACTAATTCAAATAATTTAGCTTACTAACGGTGAAAAAATTTTCAAAATCAATAAAATATATTACATTATATAATATTATATAACTAGCGTCCCGTCTTAGCTTCGTTCAGGCTCAGGTGTCTGTTTTGTTTTCATTTTGGTGTCTTATAAAATCCTTTGTAACATTTGTATATTTTATAGCTCTGGCCGGCAGTTTCACCTATGTAAAATTAGCAGTATTAGAGATCTAATTATTTTTAAGTCAGATATCATGAAATTCTTTACGAAATTAGTTATTTATATTGACTGACTTCGCTCGCCAAACGACTCTTAAATAGAGAAGCCGCTGGGAGTAAATTTTTTTGTCCCCTTCTCACCCACTTCAAAAATTTATTTTCCATTTTCGCACGCTTCCAGCCCCAAGAAAAATTGTCAAATCCCGCTCAATCCCACACTCGTCCAATTTATCAATTTTAATCCCGTCCCGGGTTTTTACTCCAAGTCCTGAAATGGAGTTACATTGTCTTCAGTCCCATTTCCGTTCGGTTCCAATTCCGTAAAAAAAACCGTTTATTTCCACCCGTTTTTAAAAAGTCAACCCATTCTTCAAGTATTCAAATGGTGTCCTGAGGGCCCCAATCTTATCAAATATTTTTCCGCCCTAACGACATTCCTACTCTAAAGTAATCATATTCATATTTAAGCAGAATTGCAAATTTCCACGCTTTGAGATCTTTCTGCAGATACCCGTGATAATCGGTTTTAGGAGTACTTCAATTTTAAGCATTTCTTAGGGAACGGAGGCCTGACGGAAAATTTTTTATCACTCTTCTATTTTTTCCTAGAAATTCCAATATTGCCTAAGAGAAAATTTGCCAAGAACAATTCAGATTTTTAATGTACCTATTCTTTATTTGATGATTCTGGGAGGCAATTTTGACCTTATTCCAATTTTTAAATTGATATTCTGCAATTCTGTATAAAATTAGTTATTCATAGTGCCCCGCTTTGCTCGCCTTCCCTTTCCTTCGTACTAAAAGTAAGTAATATTCATATTTCAATAACATATACCTATAATTTTCAAAACATTTTGTTGAGACCCATCTAGCTGTTTAGTTTGGGTTCTTTTTGAGCCTCCAAGGTCCTAGGTAATAATTTTGACTTCACGTTACTTTTAAATCAGATATTGCAAAACTATATACAAAATCAGTATCTAATTTTCATATACTTAAATATACCCAATTTCAAATACAACTGAACATGACTCATCTTTAAAGAATTAAATAATTCCTTTATTCGAAACAAATCAATCTTCTATTCTTTTCTAAAAACAAACTGCAAATTTAAAATTTACGCAAGTGCAATAATGAAAGAGATAAAGTCAAGAAAACGGAAATTCTTTAAATTCAGAAGTGATGAATCATGGCTAAATTTAATTGAAATGGATTATAACAATAGTACACTTATCTGATGTCAGTTTGTTTTTTATTCGTAACTATAGACATGAATAAACAATTTTAATTTAACTTACAGTAGCCGTCCAAGTTAGTCACTTCCGAGATAGTCACACTTCGAGTGAAACAGACATACACATACGTCATCCACACACTATGTTTACTCTTGTCTATACGCACATATGCGTCACATATAATACTTGCATATACTCACTACATACATACCCCGTGTACCTGCCGTGTGGTACTTTGTAAGGTAGCTACCTTGTAATGTGTGTCGTGTGTGATACGTATGTACGTATATTCTAGAGTGAAGACACTGGTCCGCACAAACGAGATCACACATTTTTTATAGTAGGCTCTAGTACACACTATGTCGTCAAAAGTATGGTGACACCTTGACTCAGGGGGGTGCCCACACTTTTGACGGGGTACTGTACTTAATGTTGTAGTACACTGCCGTGTCAGAAGTGTGGGACCTTCCCGGGTCAAGGTGTCGCCATACTTTTGACAACGTAGTGTGTACCAGAACACACTATAAAAAATTGGGAACGAGTTTGTGCGGACCAATGTCCTCACTATTCATACTAATTTAAATAATAAATATTTGTAATGTTGTCTTTTTGTAAAATATGTAACGTAATTATGACGAATTGGCGAAGATGGCGAATTGCGCAAAAAAAGCTTATTTTGGTTTCAAATGTAGTGTACCTTTCTCTGTCTACTTTGGCTTGAACATAATTTTTTATATAATAATATTGTTGAAAAAATTCCAATTTGTTATGTTAACTAAACATTAACCCCACCTGACGGACGTCTATGACTTCCAAGATAGTCACTAGAGGAACATTTGTGTGACTATCTTGGACGGCTACTGTATAATTTTTCTAACAAAAATTTAAAATTTTGAAGACCCGTAATTTATAAATGAAACAAAATTTCAAAATTCGGGCTCCGTTATGCCATCCTTGGGGTGGCCCTCTGTCGATAGACACCTCATTTATTAAAATCCGTGGCTATGGGCTGGAGTTCCGAAATCCGCATACCTCTGATTGAGCTGAAATTTGGTATACACACTCTCTTGGGCTTAAGAAGTTACCCCCTAGACGGATTTTTGGCGACGCGGACTGGAAGTGTATTTTTCAACCCTCCGAATGTCTAAATCTAGGGGTTACTAAAAGATGGTTTCCGTTACCATGGCAATAAAAATTAAAGATAGATTCTTATAGAACTTGGTGAGTAGAGCAAAAAAGGAAGAATAAAATTTGTTGGTATCTTGCTTCGTTTTCGAGATAATATTTAGTATAAACTTTTATGTGTATGTAATTTGTTGATACGATAACGGTCACATTTGTTGACCAATTAATTGCTATTTGGTATTGACACTACAGTAGTATTTTAACTAAAAGAAACTTTTTTAAGGGGAATTCTGAGGTGAGGGGATTACAAATATTTTAAATGTTAACCAAGTCAACACTGATAAATAAATGAAAGAGAGGTAATTATATATCTTTCATATTCAATAAAAAGAGATAAATTGTAACTAAGAGGAATTTATGCTAAGGCTAACTTATGTTCTAGGTTAACTTCGTAGATGGAGTTGATCATCAATGTGGGACTATTTCATGGAACGTTGTTCGTAATGCTCCAAATATGATATCACATAAACTTAAAAGAAGCATCATCAAAACAATATCATTCAAATATGTTTATCCTTTCAAAAACTAGGTAAAGACAAAATACTTTTTCCATTTTCTTAAAGAGGTCGTAGTTAAAATAATAAAATAAATTATTTGTAAAATTCACAATCTTTATACATATTCAAGACATACTTTTGATAAGGCAAAGATTATTTTTTTGAACCTATTTCTTAAAATTTTAGATTTTTCTCTTTCTCAAGTTTAAATAATAAAGGTTCGATTCGTATAGGAGCTCATGTGACGAGTTCGCTTTTTACCATCTACGACGAAGACTTGAAGAAGGTTAAGAACTAACAGCGTTGGGAAATTAACATTTAATGTTGTCTACATACATAATATTGTGAATGTATGTACATGGCACGTACAATAAAAATTTCGATTTAAAAAGAAGAGTCATAATTATTATAAAGTTAAGTATTTATTTAGGCTACGGTATTTTAGAAAACCTTTTAGTTAGCTTCATTAAAACAACCGAAACAAGTCGTCAAATGCAAGTTGTACTTGCGCAAATAGTGTTCCGTACAATAAGTTATTTCTTTGAGATAATAGCGTATGAAAGTGATAAAATATTTTTCTAACTGATACATTTTATTCCTAAAACAAAACATAATTTTCGATTTCAAAACAATTGTATCGTTATCTTGTTTTCTTTTTTCGCTTACCAGAAATAAACAGTGATATTATTGTCAATATCTTGGATTTTTTATTTCTATTATACAAATTTTACAAATATTAAATAATATTCAGGTGCAAAGATTGTAATATACTTTTCACGTATCAATTTGTCAACCATATATTTATTCCTTACTTCGTCTTTAATTTCTAAAACTCGTTTTCTAAAAAATTTACTAAAATACACATTTAACATAACATTATTAATATTACTATTGACTAACAACATCTTGATCAAAGCAAAATGTGTCATCAGGCTTTATCTTTATGTCCCAAGGAAATTACGTAAGAAAATCCAGTCCTGATAATTTTATACATACGATATAACAATATAAGAAATTATGTTATTGAATTCGTGCTTTAAGAAGCTTTCACTTTCCAGGTTATCTCCTGAAATTAACCTCCAGAATCGAAATTCAATTTCACATCTCTCATCGGGCTATTACACCTTATCTCTGTGCCAAATTCTAAATTTTCACATCGAATAGTTTCAGAAAAAAATTCTTGTAAAAGACGGACAGACACCGAAGTAATTGCATAAGTGTTTCATTTTGCAAATTTAAATACGGAACACTAAAAATAACTTTTCTACCATGTGAATGGTAATTTTCTAAACGAAACATACTGTTATCATTATCGTAAAAGATGGAAACAACATTAAATACAACAGTTTTATTCGAAATACACAAACACTATAGTTAAATATTTCTGTTATTTTGTATCTACTTTTTATTATATGATTGTAGTTTGCTGTAGCTCCCCCTCAGCTGACCAAATGTTTCCCATACGAATGAAACCTATTCGTAACATTTTGCTGATGTTCCATGCTAATGCGATATTTTTTTCGTATAAGAATTTCCTACTAAAAGGGATACGCAAAGATGGTTATTTTATGTATTTTTCTTTCTACAAGAAAATGATTCGCCTAGGAAATTCATTTTAGATACTCTATATTGTCAAGAAAATTCTCCTTGTTGATGGGAAAATGATTCACCTATTTTGACGTATTTTAAACAAAATAAATGTGGTTTATTTATTTAATTTTTTTGCGGCTACAAATTACTTGATGTTTTCAAATGTAACTTCGCTTTTAAGGTGAATCGATTACAAGAAATTTTCAAAGTTTAGGATTTGAAATTTTAGTATATTATAGAGAAAGATATGATGCATTCACTGCGACATCATTTGAATAATTTCTGACGTCTAGTTTAAAAGAACTAAATTTTCAAAGTTAGAATTTTTAACGTACGAGTAAATGCAAAGTATGACCAGAGGTGAATTAGAGGTATATATTTAAGTAAGTTGTGTCATTAAAAACCAGCTTTAAGATTTAAAAAACTGAAAATTATTTTCTTTTATGATTTCGAATCATTAAAAAAACTATTTTATTTAATAATGGGCGTTTAGTTATTGCAATAAATAAAAAAAAAACTACGAAAATGCCATTTTATACTAATACACCCATAATATATTTGCGTATGTATTAGTTATTATGTGTGCGTACTTGTCAACTACCAGAGTCAAATTCATTACTCTTAAAATTATTAAAATTAGAAGATTGAATAATAATCAAATATTAATACTGTTACATGTATTATAAAATTTAACTTGTTTTTCTACACAAAAATTTTATTTATTTATAGAGAAAAAAAATTGACTTTGTAATTCATTTGTCAGTAGTAATTGATTCACCTTAAATTTAAATTTTGCAAATATCCATAATAAGTTTTAATAGAATATGGTTAATCTGAAAATATTAGAGACCACACTGACTTTTAAAATAATTTCCCATTATATTTGCGCCATGTTCGATAAATCTATTTTCATTCTATGTTCCATTGTATGTTTTGTATGTGTTTTCCATCCCCATTTGTACCTATTACATGTTGTCAGTTGTAAATTATAAAAATAAAAAGTTATTCACTTAGGAATACACAATAAAATTATAAAGAAGTTTATAGCATTTAAAATTATAACACGAGCATACAGCACAGGAGTACTCATAAATTTTGCAATAACATTTGTAATAACTCTTTCTTGTGTTTAATTTTTTTTTACTATGTGTATTTATACAGCTTTGGTTAAATTAAAAGAGAATTTTCATAGTGCACCATATTAAATCGACTTTCTTTTATAAATTAATTACTAAAGAGGAGTTCGTATTTAATTATTTTTTTAAATACATGTATAAAATGTGTAAAAATAAAATGTAATCAACAAAGTAAAACGGGAAGTTTCTTTTGCGCAAGGGGTTTCGTAAAATAATTTCTTTGGTGCGGGAACACTGATATCTCAAAAATTAGTTAACTTTACCCCCTCCCCCCAAGTGAATTTCTATACCCAAGAACTTTAAACACGCACCCCATATGCAACTTTTAGAATTTTAACTTTATTCCAGTTTGCAAATTGGAGAATACAATTTCTGACAAAATCCCGTTTGATTTTATTTTATTTCAAATGTGCTAAACCGGAGTTATCGATGTTACCGTTTAACACCTCTTTTCTGCCGCCTCCACTTGCAGCGCTTTTTAATACAAATGATATGGATTTTTTTTTTTTGTAATCTTGAATGTTGTTTTAATACAAGCGAAAAGAAAAAATTGTACCTCTAATTAACATAATCATCGAGAAAAACCTTATTGAAAGTTGTCCTTTTTTTGGTCGCCAAAATAAGAAAAATAAGAACTCCCTCTTAAGGTGGAGCGAATATAAAATAGTAAAAACTAAAGTTGTGAGATCTTTGGTAGTTACTTAATCTCTATTATGCCAACCATCTTAGGTACCATCAGTTGGGGCGAATCCGGAGAGAGCTGCCTCTGGATATTTCTTCGTCAATATTATGATTACGCAAAGTCATAGATCAATTTATACTACTTAATTTTGTCAGTCATGAGTTAATCGTCGAAGAAAAGCGGTGAACGCGACATTTTTATATTTTGTTATTTTACAGGCACGTCTTTTATAATTTTTAAATATAACGCACGTCTTGAAATCTTAGAAAGTAACTGCTGTACAAAAAAAACGATTATGTATATAAGGTAGAGAGTGGCAACAAAATGTCTGGTGTTTTGTTGAAAATATATGTACAATAAATGAAAGTTGTATTGTGCTTAATTTTTTTTTTTTTTTTTTTTTGATAAATTAAGTAACAAAAAATTGTCTATAAGTGAAGCGAATCCACACACCATGGTGCGTCAATATAAAAAGAAATTGGGTATAAACTACGTGAACTACAATCAAAAAAATATATAATCGGCACTTTTCGGCAGAGGCGCAACAACCGGGGGACTCCAAGGGGTCGGGACCCTCTAAAATCACCGGGAATCCTCATAAAATTACGTAAATTTTCCTTCAATTTATTTTATTTATATTAAAAAGTAAAATTTTTAGTGGTAATATTTTTTATTTGAAAGTCAAATTTTCGGAGACGACATTTTATTACAACATTTACATTATTATCAGATGTGATGGTTGTTATGGTGGTGGTCGTGACACCTAGCGGTCGAATTTTGAATAAATGAATAAAATTTCCAATGGTTCTTATATCGACTATGACAAGTAGCGATCAGTTTTTTGAAATAAATATGAGCCATCTAGCGGTTGGTAGCTTGACTATTGTCTTTTGAATTCAATTGAAGTGATATTTTTTGTGGTTCTTCTTTTTTCTAACATGTAGTTTATCACTAACGCCATTTTATGAATGTTTGATATTAAAAAAAATAACTGAATGGTGGGGTGAAGTAGTGAATTGGTTGTATATTGATGAAAATGAGGAGCCAGAGGAGACCGTTAAAAGCCATACAATGTAACAGAGATAGGTCGGATCTAAGTAATTGTTGCCTCAAGTTAAATTAAAAGATGTGATTGACCTTTGTTTAAACGATTTTAAATCTTAAAACGTTAACTGGCTTCGGAAGCGATTATTACGGCACAATCGTTAATTTATATTTTATTTCTTTTAAAATTTTGAACTTTTGTTAAACAATGTAAATTGTGTTTTGGAATTTCCTGTAAAAAAATATTTAATAAAGTGTTTACGTAAAATACACATGGGGATTGTAATACTTCACTAGAACCCAGACTTTGGACTTTTCTGGCATCCAATGCGCTAATATTCTTGGGACATTGTTGTGAAAATGTAAGTAACGGTTATAGGCGCGAAATTCAAGTATTTTAAGTATAAACAAACCGCCTCAACTGTTCAACAAGAGAACTGCGTTAAAAAGAATTTTAATTTTTTAAATTTTTTGTTGGACCCCCTGTAGATATGTAGTTGTTGCGCCCCTGCTTTCCGATATTAAGAATAAAAGAAAATCGCTCAGACAAGCTGCTGAATATTGCCATGCTTCCTAATCGACCTTGCATGATAGACTCAAAGGAAAATCGAAATAAAATTTATTTAAATCTAAAACATTTTAGATCTCACCCATCAAAAGTCATTCGCTAATGCAGATATTTATCTTAACGAATTTTCAGATTCGAAATTCAGCTATTTTTATCTTTTTATGTCCAATTTCACCCATATGCATGACTGAATATAATTTATATTGCAAAAAAAGCACTGTACGGATTCGCCCCACACACAGAGGCGAATCCGGACACTATATAACAAAAAAAAAAAATGTTGCAGTGTATATTTGGTATTTTTATTACTATCCTATATGCTCGTGATACTACTAGTTTAGTCTACAAGTTAAAAAACTAATAATAAGAATAATAATAGAAATAAAGCTCTTAAAAATATGAGCAATCTACTGTCATGCGTAAATAAAAATATCTACTGTCACGGGTAGATAAGAAAAAAAAAACGTGAAAATTATAAAATTGGTAAAAAATTTTTTTATTGTTATTTCCATCATATTTCTTAAATTTTTAACTTTAAGAAGTTATAATAAACAAAATAAAAAAAACTTCTATAAACTTCTACCACATAATCTTCTTAAGTATCTATATATATATATATATATATATATATATATATATATATATATATATATATATATATATATATATATATATATATATATATATATATAAGAAGGGCTCCATGAGGCAAAAAATTTTAATGTTACTATTTAAACTTTTATGTAACCATTTGTGAAAGCAGAGATCCATAAATTATTTATTGGTTAAAAATTGCATTACTTTATGAAAAATTAGGACAACCTCTTGCAACGCGTCTCGCATTAGAGAGAGGTTGTGTTTGATTGATTACCGAATTGGAGTGGCACTCGAACAAGTGATCGGTGGCCTAGTTGGTAAGGCGCTTGGCTGGTAACCAAGAGATCCGGGTTCGAGTCCCAGCCGATCCAGTTTGGTAATTTTTCAAACACTATGTCAATTTTAATTAACATAATGAATTGGCCATCTGCCAAAGTACATCGAGTGTTCAAGTATCAGCCAAAGCTGGGCATTGAGTGAACATATGAATATTGGTGTATGTTTAAATACGGATAAAAATCCGCCATACACTAATAATGTTTCACAGGCACTCGATAACATTTGAAATTAAAAATTTACTACTATAAAAAGAAATTATTTTCGGTGGTATGCTGTTTTCAACGTCCCTGCGTCTGTTCTAAAACTGGCGCGCGAAACCCGATTTTTGACATTAAATTAAAATTAGAAATAATGGAGGTAGAGTTCCGGGAGTTGGGACTTTTTTATTGCAAATTTCCTCCTTTTTAAGAATCTTATTGTTTAATTTCTTAACTATTAATATTTTTTCAGTTATTAACAAAAAACTGAATACCTCGTTTTTTCCATTTTATTTTGTTAATAACAACTGAAATTTTTTATGCGCTGTAAAATCTTTAAAATACATTTTTCTATAGGTCATTACGAATCGAATGATCTATTGCTCATATTTTTAAGAGCTTTGTTTCTATTTTTGAAGTTTTTTAACTTGCGGACTAGACTATAAAGCATTTAAATTATTTTTTTAGAATTTTTAGATTAACTCTAAACAATTTATTTCCAAAAAATTTAAAATATCGTCGGGATTCGCTCCAACTGCCGGTACATACATCATGAATCAAAATAAAACAAGCATATACGTTACCGATTGACTTAGCAGTTAGGGTTAGGTTATCAACCTCCAATTTTTATTTACATATTTATATGGTAAAAATGGTGTCAGGACAATCGCCACCACCGACAATCGCTACCGGTTTTATTATATTAGGTCGCTGTAGAGAGGAACTTGTCCCTACATATTATTTAACAAGAGGACATTAAAAGTAATAATATTTTACAAGTCAATTTTATACTGGGATAAAATATTATATTAAGTAAAATATATCAAATATTTTAAAACAGAAATCACATAATGTTTTCATTTGAATGTTGTATGAATTATAACTAATCCATACAAGGAACAAAATGTGAAATTACTCACAAATGTTGTAAGTTTAAAAATTTAGCTATCTGGTCCAGGAAGCCGCATTTCTTACATAGGTACCGTACATACAGTATTATCATCTAGGCCTACTATACGTCGGCGCAGAGCCGGACCTACAATTAATATGTGGGGTGGGGCAAACTTGTTGTTGGTGCCCTTCTCAAGAAAAATTCAAATTTCAAAATTCAAAAATCCTTGCAAAAAGGAAGTGACGAACAAAAAAGAAATCTAAAGTTCAAGAACCTCAAATTCAACATTTTTGCGCACCCGAACTTACCGAAAAAAAATATGAATTCAATATTATTTATATTTTTCTTTATAATTAGACGTATATATATATAACAATGCCGCCTAGAACTAATAAATATACAATTACATGTCACACAAATGCACAAAACAGAAAAATACGTTAATATATTTTATCAAGGATGTTATAGAGAATTCTCAAATGTTTGTTATTGAATATAGACGCAAATGATGAATTTAGTTTCAGTTTTCTTTACTTAAAACAAGTAAAGATGTAGGTATTTTTGTTATCTTAGCTTTTTCAGTTGCCTATTAGAAAGAAAAGATCAAATTAATTATAAATTCAATGAGCGTTAATTACCAATATCTATTAATAATAAAAAATATTTCCTAAATTTTGCTGCAAAAATTTTTGTCTCCCCAGCGTTTCTACCACATAAAACTAAATAGATGGTTGCTCTTTATTCCCGAAATGAAACATTTATTCAAATAACCAAAAATCTTCATTTTTCAATTACATCAGTTTAGTTTTAGATATTGTGCAGACACTCTCTAAGATGTAGGTACCAAAAACAGCCCGAACATAAATTTCGTAAAAGGAATAGGTGACAATATTAATTGCAAAAATCATCTTTTTCGTTTTAAAAGCCATGAATTATAAGTTGTTAGTTACACTAAGTTTCCATATCCAAGTAATGGAGACTTTATGCGTGTCAGAATTTAATAAATCAGAAACAATTTTGCATAAAATTTCCAAAAATAGCAACGTTTTCCCATTTTTAAGCTTTTGTCTGTAGCATATAAATTACATTATTTATAATATTTTAGTCTAGAAATATATATTAAATTAACATAATATCTTCATAATTTTCACATTAATTGTTCTATAAAATTCACATGCTTTTTGTAGTGTAGTCATACCTTCAGGACTTAATTACATGGGATAAAGTAGTTTATTTAAAAGTTAGAATATACTGTGTTATTTTCTCCAGTTTGGATATAAAAGGTAAAGACATGGAGACAACTTACTTGTCAAGACGAGTACACTTAATCCAATTGACCTTATATTGTTGTGCAAAAAGATTATGAACTAATTCTATAAATAAAATGTAACACAAAATGTAACTAAAACTCATTATTTTACCTAAAAGAGTTAACTATTATAGAACAAAAATATTAGTTGAAGTTCTGATAAAAAAAAGCCAGAATTAGCACTGAAGGATGTAAATCCTAACAATCAAGGGTGACGGGGTGTTTTTGGTAAAATTGATTACGAAATCTGAAATTTAAAATTTAAAAGTCCAAACAACAATTTGGATTTTGTTTATGTGCAATTTGATTGGACTATTAATGTCACCAGAGAAATGAAACAATTCCCTCACAAAATACAATTATTTTTATCAGACGTCGGAGTCAATACTGAGATTACTATCAACTTAAATTTTTGTTCTACATAAAGAAATATATTTTAAATATGTGACGCTATAAAAAAAAGTCATCATCTATGAGAAAATAAAATACGTATTTGATGAAGTTTGGTTGAGAATTTGGGAGAGTAAAAAATTTCATATGTATTATTTTTTGTTAAATATATTCTTAAGTGTTTTCAATCTGCTTACATTTAAATAAATTTACCAACTGGGTGTTTTACACGCTTTAACTCGGGGTTCCTAAGTATTTAGAAATTTTCACAGCTTTCAGGATAAAATATGGAATATTTAAGTATATTTTTTATCTTCTGTCATAAAAATAATATATATTTGACATTGTTACTTGCAAATGTTATACTAGTGTTACCCTGAGGATCAATGGCTCTCTCTTAAAGACCACACTTTGTATTCATAAATTGAAGGATGTATTGATATTCTGTTTCGTACCTGTGAAACTACAAGTCATAAGGTACAAAAAGGTACCACTGTCTCAAAATAACCACATTTTTCTCCCATTTCAAACCCTACCTTCTTCAGTTTTTATCTGATTGACTTTAAATTTTAACTGTAGCTTAATAATGAATGTCCCTCGTTTTTTCAATTAATTAATTGTATAAAAAAGTACGCCAACTAGATTTGATTTTAAAGAGACTCTCCGTGAAAAATTTAATCTGTTGAAGACAATTTTTTCACTTTCGGATTATTTTTAACACTTTATTATCCACGTTTTCGGCATCCGAAAATAGTATCAACAATTGCAAAGGCCGATCACGATCAATGATTATACGTTATGTGTGCGATGTTACCACAAACAAGTATTTCTGTACTCACACAAATATCAACACACTGTATTCTTTTTGTGTTAGTTTTTATAAACATTTTTAGAATAAACAAAACACTTTAAAATATAAAATAAATTTTACATGTATTATTACTGTTTATTTATTTTTACCAGTTTTATCTTACTTCCTGTTATTGATTTAATGATTTTATAAAAAATATCAATGTTATGTACGTATGTTTGCACATGTTGAATCATTTTATGTATATTTTCTTTATACAAATAAAGTTTCCTTAAAACTACTGGCAGAAAGAATTTTAATTGAGTCGTCTTGTCAAGTATTAGTTTCTACATTTCTTTCGAGTTTCTAGAACCCATGTGGAAAATCGTTGTGGAAACTTTTATAGACTAGAAATTGTAAGAACGAAGAGGACAAACAGCCGTATCGAGAAATGTGATAAAATTATAATCGAGTTTCGAGCTATTTACTTCGGAACTCTAAAAATATTTGTACCTATACATTTTTTTTTAAATCAAAACATTCTTTTTCCTTTTTTACATTTATATGTATATTCTTCCAATCTTTTTACTTTTAGTAATCTTCTTCAAACTTAGAGCTTTATTTTTGACTAAAGCTGTATGACGGTGAAAATGATGTATGGGATTATTCTTTTTAGAGAAAATATACGTATTTCTATGTAAATTTATAATCATAAATGTTAAGTTTTATTAAACAGATTCCCAAATGATACAATCATTTTAACACTGCATGCTTGTGGATAATAAAAGTGTATAAGGAATAAATTACACTGTGCGCTATAAAAAATTATCAAAACACGGAACACTAAAAATGTAACTAATGTAAATGAAAATAAGAGTTATTTAATAGGACGTAATAAAATTTTTAATAAGTAATTGAATGTTGCCTGGTAGTTTCAAAATTGCAATTCAGCCTTGTTTCATGCGGCGGTTTTGTTTTACGAAAATGTTTGGTAAATTAAAATTCCGTATGTTAAAAACTTGACTCGCATGTAAATATAGGAATCACGGTCCATGTACATAAAATTTAAAAAATTGTATATCGTTAACAAATTTTATTATCTACACATTAACTAAATACATAAATAAACAGAATTTTGTGGTTGGTTATATATAGACGATATAAGACCACTTACAACTGTTTAATGTTTCCATACTGACATAATAAAAAGGGAAATTCCATGAAATGATGGAATGCTAGTGAAAATTAAAAAATGAAAATAATTAAGCCGGTTCTACACGATGCTACGAACGTTCCTTCCAACGTTCGATCGAACGTTTGAGGCAATTAAGTTCGATAGTTGGTGCGACGAATGTATCTGCTACACGGTGAATCGAATGTTTGATCCAATACGAATGATGATGTGTTGGTACTCAGTGGACGACGCTGTTATCTGTCTGATGTTATCTCTAATGTTATACACTGATGTTGTCTCTCTTCACATGAACGAGTCGTGCAGCTGCTGAGTCGAACCAACCAACGCAACCAACATTGACCTTCAAACGTTCGAAGCATCCCTTTGACTCGGTGCAAGAATACCGACATCGAGCGGGACATGGCCAAATGCGAATGTTTGACGCTCGACATTGGACACTCGTAGGTTCGAACAACGGCCACACGATGCGATGAACCATCGAACGTCCAATGTTGGAAGGTGTTCGTAGCATCGTGTAGAAGCGTCTTTAATCAATATCATGCCTACTTAATACTCAAAAGACTAAATAACTGATTACAAAGTTATTATATTTTATTTTTTATTTGTAATTGTTTTTATTCTGTAAATTTAGCTTAAAAATTTTTTTTACTTAATAAAAAAAATACCGCGACTTGTGATTTTTTTCCAAGCGAATATTAAAATACAGCTAAAACCATTTTCTTTCTGCTGAAATAATTATTATACTCGTTTTGAGTATTATTTTGATTTTTTGTCCAGCTACGAATTCGAGTAATGGAGGCTACCAAAATCGACAGAAATTTTTTTAATTACTAAAAATAAAGTTTTATCTTTGTTACCTATCATATTTTCCAAAAAATCAAAATAAAAACTACTTATTTTTTAATAAAACTTGTTTTAAAGTGACTGTAATGTAACTGACCAAAGGGGGTGAGATCTAAGTGACCGATTAAAAGTTACATTTTTATCAAAAATATATAATATTTCATGAAATTTCTTATTAAAATAATTTATTGAAACGTTTAAATTTATTTAAATAAAGCTGTTTGTTATAAAAGATGAAAAATTGTATTCCTTTTCGAGTAACGTAAGTGACCACCTACTTTATCTTGTAGAAAAAAAATTTTTTATGCATTTTTTGTTGTTTGATTTCCTTTGTTTAAAAGTTCAAATCGTATTCGATTTAATTTGAGTAAATTTTACTGAATTTACTCATTAACCCATTTGTGACCACTGTCAACATTTGTCGACATTAACTTTGGAAATTTTCATTTTGGGCGCAGTCGGACATGGACAACGGAGGGTGTTATTTTGTATCACGCTGGTATTCCTACTACACCACTATGCCCACTATAAGTAAAAAAATTTAAAAACAATAAAAATTTCTTATTTATACCCAAAATAACAAAATACTAAGAGGGGAACGAAATTTGAAAAAAAATTAATTTGGGTATCAACGGGTTATTAAATACGAAAATATCAAAAGATTTTAATCCCAATTTCAAATCAATTGTAATGTAAGTGACCATGGAATTACCCAAAATAAATTCAGATTCTCTGGAATCAATCTCCTTAAATATTGTTATATATTTTTAATTGTGAAAAAGTGGATAAAAGTTCTATAGTGTTAATTTTAATTCGATAAGCGCGAAAGTGGAATCCACTTTAGTGGACTCCACTAGTCGAGTCCACTGAAGTGGCCTAATGTGACCCGTGCTATAAAGAAAAGAAACTTACGAAAAATACCATGTAGGTACCTATAATTTAATCTCATGGTGTCATTACAGTTGCCAGAGATAACAGCAAAATAATTTGGCGTCAAACAAGAGTCTACTGTATTACAATAAAAAGGTGTCGCATTTAAATCTTTGGTATGTAACTTTTTATTTTTAAATTAAAAAAAAAAAATAATTATAAATAGGTACCGTATTTAAACTTATTGATGCAATGTTACAAACGAAAACTATACTATTAAGCATGTTAAAATTTTTATTGAATTGCATTACTAATATTTAGTAAATGGTCTATCTATATCCTTTTCAAATGATCATCCAAATACTAATCACGTAATAGCTAGGTACAAATTATTTATTAGTAAAGGGGAGCGGAAGTGGTGTATTCGCAGTGTAGTGTTGAACGGTAACTGAAATAAATTTACTTATATACTCGTGTAAAAACATATTTTCATCACATCTTTGTTAAGAAATGTAGTAAGTTATACTCTCCTAAATTTCAATATTTCAATAACAAGAATGTAAAATTTCAAATCTGCTATATAATTTTCATACTCTATATACTTCAAAATTTCCACTTGTTTGATAACGATCAAATGAATCAAAAATGTCACAAAATTAATTGGTACAAAACGATATTGTTGTCAAGTATTTTTTTTTTATTTGTTTAGTAAATCAGTTGTCTATTTTTGATATTATTTCTTTTGAAATAAGGATTTTTATTGTGCAATTTTTTCGGATCCACTTTTATACACATCAAAAATAAAAATTTTGAACTCAGGAACTTCGTGGGCTATATTTTTGGACATAATTCTCCTAAAAAGATGACTACAGACGTATACCTTCGAAATTCTACCCACATCATATTTAACGTAGTTACTTACAATTAGCATGTATAAATAAATAAAGTACCTATGTTATAGACAGGATGACAGACATTAAAACTCATTATATTACTATTATATTACCTATTACTAGTTTATTTAAATTAGTTTATTTACATGAAGATCATAACTCTCTTAAATTTGTTTTATAATTTTTTATACTAAAACTGAAAATTTATATTCTGCGTTCATAAAAAATATTCTACTATTTGTCTCAATTATTATTATTAATGATTTTCCAAAAACCACTTAAAAATATTATTTTTTTTCGTGATCTAAGTGAGCTGAGGATAAAATGCGAATGAATTATTCCATTGCATGTAAACAAATTACCTGATAAACATAATATTTGCCACTCCTGTTGCGTTTTTCCCGTTTGGTGAAAATTATAGGTAATGATGATAAATTTACATGCGAAACTTTTTTTTTAATAAAAAAAATATCAAAAAGATACTTTATCAAAATTATATTCATATGTATTGTGAATGTTAAGTTTATTGAATATATATGTACCTATGGAGTTTCCATATGTTATAGAATAAACATATTACTTATATAACACGGTCTTCAGAATTCTTTATTGTTCTATGGATTCGTTGGTTACAGGAAATGCAACTATTACAACAATTAATTTTCAGTCACAAATAGTCCAACATAATTTTGAGAGGAACATTTTTAAGCTCAAAATGTCTACTTTTCAAAGATGGAGTTTAAAAATTTTTGCCTGTAGCATGATACCTTTTTAAAGGATATGCACCGGGAAAAATTTTTTGAAATAAAATGTTTGTCGCACTTTTATAGAGCTCACTTTCAGCTTTAATTTCTTTACTTAAAAGCCATTTTATGATTATTACTTTAGGAGTTAGTGATGGTTAAACAAAAAAATTTTTAATAATTGATATCTCTGAAAGAAATGATGCTACGGTAAATGCAAGCAGAGTTTTAAAAAATATAAATTACCTTATTTTTTCTTCCTCTGAATCCCTACTTTTTCTTCCTCTGGATCCAACATCAAAAAGTAGATGCTTCAAGCTTTCAAATGCTTTCTCTAAAATTATTACTGGACCATTTTTGACGTAGATACAGCCTCTTAAAAAGGTTCCTATTTGTTCGAAATTAAGCAAAAAATGTCAACAAGGTTTGTTTCTGTGTAAAAAATTTAAGCATCCAGATAGCCATGCTGCGAAAATTTAAACAAATTACATATTAATTGGTAGTCCATGTCAATTTATACTGTAAACACCAATAGTGCCAATTTAAACCTTTGCTCTGTCTCTTTATCTCGAATTTCAAAGGGCAATTTCACCTTTTACAACAGCGCTAAAAAGTTCTTTTTGATGCTTTACGACATATCGAAGAACAAAGAAAATCGGCGGGAATCCCATATTAATTTCAGAATATTAAGTTGTATATTTTTACGTATTTTAATATTTTATAACCTCGTTAAATTATGTTCATGCAATTTATTAATTTAATTAATTATTTATTCACACATAATCTCCGTAGATATGTAAATAATTAATTTCGAGTGAAATCTATTAGTGTACGGCTCTACACGTGCCTTTGTTAATGCTAATTATTCATCGTAAATTAACGTGGCGTTTTTAACGGTGAGCCTCGACTACATGAATCTATACTTACATCGTGTTACAATTGAAAGTTGCTACTCTTTTGGGGAATTTTCCCATTGGAATCAAATACTTTCCGGCGGTAAAGAGTAGCCTATAACCATCTCTATTTCCCAAGCTATCTGTTTGCAAAGTTTTTAGTTGATTATTTAAATTGTTGCGGCATGAACGCAAGACAAACAAACAAATAAACTCATTATTGCATTTATAATATTATGGATTTATTACACAATTCGTTGTATTATTAATGTTTATTCGACCAATTTTTCCTTCCTCTTTATTTAGATTGACAATGTTGATTAAAGATTCTTCGAAAAACTATCGCAGTATTTAATTTACTTCAGTGTTCACTGTCTTCAGTCCTTCGGATGACAATAGCAACCAGACAGCAATAACAACCAAAGCATTGCTTTAACACGTATAATAAATTTTCCTGTGCCAACGATAAAATAAATTTTTTATCTAAAATATTAATTGAAGGGTTAAAAAAAATTAATTTGTATTAGGTATAAAACGTTTCTTTGAAGAGCATAACTACTGACGTATAAAACGGAAATACAATTTTGATTTTTTGTGTTAAGGGTTACTAAAGAAATCCACTCACATGAAATATCCTATAAAGTACGTGTTGTGTATGTGTATAAGCGAGTAACTTTAATAACATTCTATCATTCCATAATTTTCGTAACCTACTTGCAAGGATGCATATAATATGTAGGTATATATGAGTTACGGAAATTACTCACATGGTAAGTGTACAAGAATATTTGTGTATATGTATAAATGAAATTTTCTAAATAAAAATGTACATTTAAAACATATACTTTCAACCAGAGATATTGAACTTTATCCTGACAGAGATATGGAATAGAATATCCTGAATTCTTGAATCGAATAGAATGCAAAAGAAATAAAAAATCCAGCCTCTCCAGCAACCACATATTCTGTATTAATTACGAATCAAACAAAAGTCCAAAAATGTATTGTGTCAAATATAATATTCTTCTTCTATTTGCAATTGTTTCGAAGTAATGGTTAAAGACTGGTGCCGTAGTATCCGAATATATTTTGTATGACCTTTTTTGCAGACAACCTTATTATCTACAAATTTTGTCAGTGATTTTGTTGTTAATATTTTGATTCCTCTAGCTTTACATGCGTACGTACGTATAAAATACATAATCAACATAATAGCGAGTATTTACCTACCTATACGCATGTACTTTGAGGTTAAAATTTTATTAATTTGAAATTGACTAACTAGAACGTTTTGGCAGTTATTTTAAATTGTTTAATGTTTACATTGCGGACATATTGTCAGGGTGACGTGTACATTGTCCATAATATAGTTTACCTTTACGTACTGTATTTCTACCCGTAGACGTAGACCAGGGCCTCTTAAACTTTTTTTATTCGTGACCCCAAATAGAGATATATAGGTAAGTATTTTGTAAGGACTGATTTGATTAGGTAACAATATATACATATAAAATTTTTTTCGCTATAACCCTAAGATTTCGCGAGCCATAGTTTAAGAAACCCTGATGTAGACAATGTAAAATTAAGCGTGATTACACAACGCTGGTCCGCGAGTCCATTAATTTGATTATACGCAAGTAGCATCTTTCTCCCCCGCTTATGTCTCATTACAGCACAAAAATTTTGAAATATATAAAGCAATTATATGAATTTATTCCAACTCAATGTGATTCACAAGTTTTCTATTTTGAGCTAAATTTTTCTGAACTAAAATTTTTGAACTAAAAATCAGTTTTATCAACCGTTTTGTGTAATCGTAATTTAACAAAAAATCACCAAGTTACTAACTCCTGTAGGGTTTTTTTACAAACTTATAAATTATTTCCAATCATTATTCGAAAATATTGATTTTAATTCAATACTTCCAATTGATTGAAACGCAGACAATAAAAGGAATAAAATCGTGACTATTGAGAGTTAGATGAATTTGTTTATTTGAATTATTTGTCGACATGTAGAGTGCATTAACTCATAATATCTTGTCAATAGAAGTACTCATAAAACTTATAACAGTTATCTAATAATATTCATTAGGTTGTATCACGAACATATTGAACAAACATATATTTTTATCCGACTTCAAAAAGAGAAGGTTCTTAGTTCAACCCGTTTTTTTTCTTTTTTCTTTTTCAGTATTCCGTACCAAAATTGAAAAATGGAATGCAATCGCTTCGGTGATTGTCCGTCTGTCACAGAAATTTTTTCTGAAACTATTTGATGTGAAAATTTGAAATTTGGCAAAGAGATGGGACGTGATGGCTCAATTACAAATGTGAAGTTGATTTTTGATCCTGAGAGTTTATTTTAGGGGATAACCTGGAAAGTGAAAGAAAATATGCCCTAAAGCTTCGATCAGGGTATCAAAAGAAAGCTTACCAAGACACGAATTCAATAATATATATGTATATGTAACTACATATTTTTTTATTTTTTTATTTTTATTTTTTGTTTTTTGTTTTGGAAAAACGTGTTAAAAGTTATTGTTTGCGACCCTTATTACCAGAAAGATCATTCAGAAAACTCTAAAAATATTAATTAACATTAAGCATGTGGTGTAGATTGAATAAAAATTTTGCTCTCCTCATGATGTTGTTAGTCAATAATTGTATTAAACTTCAGATTTTTAAGTCTAAGAATTTCAGGAAAAATCGTCTATAGCAGCGGACGGACGAAAGTGATTCGATAAGTTTTCCGTTTTTCTAGTTTTAGTACGGAACACTAACACGAAGCGATGTCTTCTTACTAAAACAACGAAAGTTATTTACTAAGGTTGAGAAAAGAAGTTAGAATGTTTAGTACATAAGTGCAAAAATTACCTGACATAATTATGCCTGACACGACAAAGATAACCCTAACCATTATTTTATTTATTTTTGGGTCATTATTTGCTATTTGATTTTAGCATGGCTATCAAAATATTTTGTAAGTTACAAATCCTACAGTATTAGAAAAAAACGCTAGCATGCTCTGAGATGTACTTTACACGTTACAGAAGGGCTGAAATTGAAATACATTTTCATTATTTAGAAAAAAAATCATAAAGGTACAAAATGTTACTAATTTGGTATGTCTTTTTCGCAAGTATAGCTGAAAATTACGGACCAGTTCATTCATTCTTACTTTTGATTAATAAATAAATATTTATTTTAAAACTAAATCATTAGGGTAAATGTGGGATAGTTGCCCACCTCTAATGTTAGTTTGTATACTTATTAATGAACAAAATAATTAGGACAAATTAATTTTATTTGTTTTATTTTTTTAGTTATAAACAAAATAAAAAAGTGCTTTAGATGGGGATAGATGCCTACTGTGTGGGTTAGATGCCGCGATAATATTTTGACTTATGGGATAGTTGCCCTAAGAAAAAAATGGAAAAATATTCAGATTTTCTCGACTTTAATCAGCATTAATGGAATTAGAAAATAAGGAAAAATAAAAATAACTATATTTTTATAAACATATATTTAATTAAAAAATATGTCGATTTTACAGTTAACGTAATCACTTTGTACTTACTTACCTTAGATACTCTTCCATTAATATAAATTATCATAATCTCGTGTTGTAGGGAACCCAGCAGCCTCTAATTTTTGAACATAAGCTACGACCCGTTTTTCATTATTGAAATTCACAGTTGGGTGTTTCCTTGAAAATAAATTAATGCATTAACAATATGATATATATTTAAATTTTCAAAAACCTAAATTTCTACCTAGTGTCAATTTTTTGTATCTTGTTTTACAAATCGTCACCTCCAAGGTTCTGGATGGAATACCATACCGACGAGAAATTCCGTTTATAGAACATTTTTTCTGTCTCATCTCTTCAAACACGGCTAACAGATCCTCTTCGGTCCACACACCTCGAGGTTTCGTACTTGCTTTACGTAAGTACTTGCGTGGCATGTCTTGAAAGAGAGAAAAAATAATAAAATTCATGATCGTGATTCATCGTGGGATAGATGCCCCTGGGGCATCTATACTCGTAAAAACTGGGGCATCTATCCTTTTTGTGGGGGTAGACGCCCCCTAATTTTTTACAAAGTCGTCTTAAAAAAAAATTAAATAACATTGAATTGTTTTTATTTGATACATATATAAACGATAAATATAAAAATATAAATACTTACTTCATAATATGAAAAGTTCCGGACACATGAAGATTATTAAAAACCTAAATTCAGCAATCCGTTGTTACACTAAATGGTTTCCTCTCTACAGCTCGTGAAACGTCCCTTCCAGAGGAATGCTTCGCGTCGACTGGTATTAGAAAAGAGGTAAACTCACAAAAGACAAAACACTGTGAACTTCGTATTCGTACAAGTACGCTAAACGGTTACTTCGGCATCTATCCCCCTAGGGCATCTATCCCACATCTACCCTATATAAAACATACAACAATGCAAATATAAAAGTAATAGCTTAAATAAGTTAAACATTTTGTCGGTTTTTGTTTGTCCTCAAATTTCATGTCTCTTCCTCTGGCTTTTTTAAAAAGCTGGAAATCTCGGCAAATGCTTACCTAAGTATTGCCAATATTTGCATATAATATGTATAAAGTCTCTAGTGAAGTTAATTACTAGCCATTTATTTCCCATTTCAGCTAAATGATATCCTCAGTTGACCACATGGTCCTGTGAATTAAGGCTTTGTGGTCGGTGAGCACTGTCTTTCTTCTGGTCAATGTATAATTTACAAATTTATGTGTATTGTCGTTATATAAATATAATTTGATACAAAAATCTGCAGTAAGTTCGCGAATATATTGACACAAATGATTGCTTATTTTCTAAGTCTACTAATTTCATTTTATAAAAATCGTGGGAAATCGCAAAAAACCATAATTCAGTTCAAAATTAATTTACCCCTTTTTTAATCAAAATTATTTGGATTTAGTAAGTTTTGATAGTAAAATTTATATTCGACGGGTTTTGAAAGAGAAATTATAAGGGAAATTTATTTAAAAAAAATTTTATTTTTGTACAAAAAATAAAAATTAAAAAAACGTTTATATTCAGTAATCTATTAGTAATAGTTCCGGCTCTTTAAAAAAAAATTCCCGAAATTTTATTTTAAAAATTCACTCTTTTAAAAGAGGTTAAAATAAAAACTTGTTTTTTTAATGTTATTCAAATAGTAATTTAGCAGGATTTGAAATGAAATTACGATATTATTTAGCAAAAGTTTTCAATTTAATTAGTAGGATTTGAAAATTATGTTATATTTCAGTTGCAAATGTCTTTAGCAAACAATTAAAATTATAACAAAAAATGTTTAGGGGCATATAGGTACCTTATTGCATTTAAATTAATGGCTCTAAAAAATAAAAAAATTTGAAAACTGGATTTAGTAGATTTTAAAACTAGGCAACTCGAATATATATCTTTTAGATTTGTTATTTCTGTCAACTTTATATAAAATTGTCACTCCTCTGGCTTGAAATAATATCTTTCCTCTGGTATATAGACACTAGATGAGGGACAGTTACGCCAGAAAAGTGACATTTTTGGCTTTGAACAATTATTACCAGGTTTGTTATTTCAAAATACATCTGTATGTATTGATCATATATCTGTTTCAAGTGTCTGATTCTAATTTATAATTTTTAATTTTATAAACAAAAATTTTGAGATTTTTTACTATTTACTTATTCTTTGTGTTTTCTTTTTTTATTACTGAAAAGATTCCATACAACTGTTAGAACTTTTTATTATACAGAATAATTGCAGATTTCTCACTCTTCTGGCATAATTGTCTCTCCTATGTACAGGGTGTCACTCCTAGACTCAGTGTTTTCCTCTGACGCTTATAATTTTTAAAATATTTTGTAAGTGACTGGTCCATTCATAAATGACACTACAAAAACGATAAACTTTTGATATATTAAGTGGCAGATTTTTCTAAAACTTTTTTTTTATTTTAAAAAATGTCTCAAAAAATGAAATAGCAAATAATGATCCTTTTAATCTAAGGAAAGAAACTAATTTATAAAGTCAAGAGCAAGGATTATTGAAAATTTTTTGATGAGAAGTAAAATATGGCCGTTTTCTGCACAAGTTGTAGGATATTTTTGATAAGAGATGATGACTTCAAAATTAACAGGTAACCTCTGATTTTGATATTTGTGTTCATTGTAGACTGTGTCACGGAAAGGTTGACATTACAAAAATGTCTAGGAAAAAAGGACTAGGAAAATTCCCAATTAACGATACCGTGGTTTTCATCTGATTTATCAAGTAACTCAGATTAGTGATTTGAAATGGAAATAATGATCGAAATACAAGCTCAGATTGATGATCAATCTTTAAAAAAAATGTTACAGCCGAAAAATGAATGTTTTTTTTTAAAGCGATTTATTTCCAAAATTAGAAAAATTAATTTCCCATCTTGTATTTTTAATTGGAAAATATGATCGGTATATATTCGCCCACGCCAAACTTATCTTTCTGGTACTTCTCATTCGTATATTTCTGATAACTTGTTGAGAATTAGAAATGGAAAAGATAAAGTAATTTACTAAAAGCAATAACATTATAATCTTTCTCACAAAACTTTCTAACCAAAATACATATTATACTATTATATAAAATATATTAAAACGTAAAAGTTAGGTAAACAGAAAATATCATCATAATTCAATTATATTTCATTTGGATTTACGACCTCTGCTGTAACTTTTAATTTCTCGAAAAAAAATTGAAAGTTTATAAATAACACTTCATATACAGCGCAGTGTTAAGATATTATAAAAATAAATATGCCCCAAAACGTGTCATATTTCGTACAACAACGATTTATACACCAATGTGTAGGGCTCTTTGAGTCCACTTATAGAACAAAAAGTCCCTGTCGCAACATCCTGCATGCCATAGAAAATTTCCAATCATAAGAATTACTTTTTCCTGAAAACCCGTTTATCTAGGATAATGGTTCAAGACGTATCTTATGTGATTTTTTTTGCTCTTTTCTATGGTGTAAGAAAAAACTTCGAAAAAATTTTAATTACTCTCGCGGCGCAATTCTCATGGCTCTATTTTTCATACTGAATCTCTATTCCTCCAATAGTGAATGTGTAAATTTTTTTGGAATAAAAAAAATGCATTATTAATTTTGAATCATGGCAAAAGACACAGGAAAGAAGAACGAAATGAGATTCGTTTAGTCAAATACAGTGTTTTAAAAATGATATGATTTCTTAAATTTAGTTTTTTAATTTCAGGGCCCAAATGTTTCCCTAGATCAATTTATAGTTTTTCATTGTAATTTACAGAACTACATTTTATCAAAATTAATTCAGACAAGAAAATTGTTTAAGTATTTGCTTCTTCAGTGTGAAACTCGTCTTAATTTCCATTATTTCAACTATTCCCTAACATTTTAACAAAGATGATTTTAATTAGTTGAAATTACCATTGTCTCCACTGTAATTTTCAAGTAAGAAAATAATAATTACGCTCTTATTTAATTTACGATACGATAATGACATTTTTTGTTGAAACAAATTAGATGAAAAGCTTTTTCATCGTACGAAATTGTCTTCATATTTTTCGTGTCAATTTCTGATAAAGAATACAACTTGACAGTAAGAGTTTCACTATTGAAACGTTTCAATTTAAATAATTCAATTCTTCTCCATTCTAATATCGAGCGTGTTTTTCAACAGGGGACTGATGTTCCATTTATTTTTTTATTGACGTAATTCTATACAGTAATATAATAAAATGTTAAAGTCAGCACATTTTTTTTCGTAGTATACTGTTTTTGATCGAATGAATGGTGATAAGTTAAAGTATCATGGTTTCACGTTTTATCGAATAAAACAAGTGCGTTCTGGTTTTCGAGAGGATTATTCATTGTAGTGATAAACGAACCTATGCAGGGTATGTAACATATAAAAATATAATATGGTACATTTACGGGTTTTGTCCATAGTAATATGGTGTAGTTTAATGTAAGAAATTTGTTTTAAAAAGAGAACAAGGAAGTAGGTGAAGTATTACGTGAAAAGTGGAAATTTTTTAATGTTTATTTATGTAAAATAGAAATATCACACAGGTAAAATGTCTATAAGAGGGTTTAAATTTTTGCTACAAGTGAAGGTCGCCAACCATTTTTATTAATAATTTCTGTTTCATTTTATAGTTCTATAGGTAAATGTATTTTATTCTATAAATATTAGCGGCCCATACGCAGTTTTTTTAATAGATGTTTTATAATGAATTTTAATTTATATGTATCTATCTTGTCTATATTTATACAACATAATAAGAAGAGAACAATTTGTATGTCCGAAGAATCCTCAAAAAGTACTGAATCATTTTTGACTCTTAGAAAGCTAAGCAATTTCAGGTTAATATAGGATATGTTATATGAGGTCTCCTGAATCCTAGGGACCTGAAAAGCGTCTAAAGTGAACTACTCAACCAATTTATTATTTACTTACTACTCAACGACGTTTATGAACGGCTTTAGGATCCTTTACTGAGTCGAATTCTTTCAGAGTTTTAGCCCCTTATCTTTTTAAAAACTTCAGCAGACTGCTATCGAAGACACGTTCAGTCTTTTCTAAATGATCTGCTAAAAGCCCCCTTAAAACAGCTTAAGGGTACTAAAGCGTAAAACTAGTAATCTATAGTTTGAACTGACCAATTGCCATTTTGTACTTATAGTAAACAGAAATTCCCGTAAATAAGAATTTTCACTAAATAGTGAATATTTATATAAATTAATTTAAATTATACTTAGAAAATCCAACACCGGTGTTTTAATTTGTCCAATCCTACATGTTTAAGCCGTATTTTTGCACACTGTTAAAATAACTCCAAAAACTGTAAAAGTTACCTATAGTATTAATGTAACTGTGTTTAACGGTACTTAATTGAATACTGCTTAATATAAATTTTAGTGTAAATAATTTTCGGCTTTCAGGAACTTCAAAATAAATTTTTCTGATAGTCCCGGGTTCAAATATCACCATGTTACTGACCGTAATAGCTAAATTTTCCATTCGGAAATTCGCTAAAAGCAGAAATTCTATTTTATCTAAAACTAAATAAGTACAAAACTATATTTATTTTATACTCCTAATAGAGATCCATCATGAAAATCTAATAATAAATGAAGTATTTATAAGTATTTTTAAGTGCTTTGCCGTAACTATTTCAAAGTAAGAACATTTTAGTTTTGTTATGAATAATTTTGTCAATAAGGTTTTTAGACCAGACAAATACATCAAATGTAGCTTTTAGATATTATATGACTATACCTACGCATACATAATAATATGTCGCCACCGGATTGCAGAATTAGCCAGATTAAAAAAGTTTAGCCGTTTTATAAAACATCGCTGTTCTGTAAAACGGCTAACTATAATTGGCTAGGAACTTACCCTTAAAAATATGCTTAGAAATTGAAAAAATGATCACGAGCGTTCTAGTGGATGGTTTTTTTTTTTTTTTAATTGATGCAAAATTTAAAATAAAATATAAAATTTAAATACAATTTTTTGATTAAACCACGGCTTCAATGTTAAAAATTGATAAAACTAAATAATTTGACAAGTATTCTTATAAATGTTTGATTTTAGTCTACGTATTCATTCTTAAATAACATATTTTTCAGTAGTTTTTTCTCTCTCTAAAAAAATGTTATAATTTTTTTTTATATATCAATTGTGCTTATAGAATACTATAAATACAAAATTTATACATGTATTATGGTTGCAAGCTCAAAAGACCTCCAGAAAGTGAGGTGAGGGAACACAAATTGTATTATTTCCATAGTTACCAACCAAACCAAGTAATTATGTCTTTATATGAGTGAGTGAGTAAACTTCTATTTATTAGTATGATACACTGAGAAAAAAATACGGTAATTTTTACGGAAATTTCTAGTAAAAAATTACGGAGCTCTCTGGTAATGTGGGCATAAGTGACAGGCAAAGGAGAAAGTACGATGAGTACAGTAAAAATTACTCTATGGCTCTGTAAAATTTGACTGTACAGTAAAAATTACACTGTGACTCCGTAAAAATTTCGGCGCTGTACAGGAAAAATTCTACTCTCTTACCGTATTATTTATAAGGCTTTTTTTTATTTATTAATAAATAATTGAATTAAAATAGTTTAAAAAGATATTGATAGAAGGGTAAGGATTAAAATCAAATTATTAATATTGAAAAAATGTTCTGTGGTTTTTTACTATTTGTGGAAAAACATGTTTCAATAAACATCAATACATATAAAAATCTTAATGGTTATATCTTAATTACTAGTTCTTTGTCAATAATAAAATAATGCGAAATAAGTCAATTAAATAGTTTATTATAAAAAAAAAAAAAAAAATGATTACACATAACACAGTACAAGGCACACACAACAATAAGTGGTCTGTTTTCAGTAGAAGCTGTATACAAAATGACCTTGGTTTGGTGCGGACTGCGGACCTCGGTTTACGCGTGCCAGAGCAGTTAGAAGCAGACAAGCACATAGTCTTCTAGCGTTACTTTGGTGCGATGCTTGTGTAAGAGAGATGCCGAAAGACAAGTTTCAAGTAGAAAATAGAGATAACAAATAGCGTGTACCCTCTACTTTTCCTATCAACTTAGTAAAAATTACACTGTGCCTCCGTAAAAATTCTTCTATCTCTAGTATAATTTAACAAAAATTAAGTAAGTATCCACGTGAAATTTCACTAGCCCATCGAATTTTATGGAGCAGCATAAGAAAAATTCTTAAACTGTACAGGAAAAATTTTCAAATGAATCGTAAAAAATAAAGTTTGAAAGGCATTTTTTATATTTTTACTTGATAATTTCCTATCGACTGGTCACTTGAGCCTAGTTTACCGGAGGCAGCTCCGTAATTTTTAATAGCCCGTCCACATTACACAAACTTTTGTTTGTACAAACTTTTACACAAACAAAAGTTTGTACAAATAACACGTCCACATTACACAAACTTTTGTTTGAGTGAATTTTTGCACAAACTTTTGTTTGAGCAAACTTTTGTAGAGAATATTGGTAAAGTTTGACCATATATAAATGGGATGACTTCTCAAGTACAGCAATAATTATTAGTATTGTGCGCTGTAGGTTGTCTACTTATCTAGGTTTGTGTTAATAGAAACCGCCACTCATAAAACAGGTAATATATTTAAGCACAATTGGAGTGAGCATAGGGTGATATTTGGTACAAGTAATAAAATAACTAACTTTTTAAAAGTTTATAATCACTCTCAAAAAGTCATCCCAAATATCGATGGTTAAAGTATACAATACACTAGATACAAGTAGGTACACATTATTTTTTTGAAGCAAGTCCCCTTTTATAACATACAAAGTGTCGGTCGTAATAAATATTTTTAATTTATTGCTAATAAATATTTATTGTAGGTATTCAGTTTCAATGCCTTTCGGAGATCATTACCCTAGACTGGAATGAATCGAGAAAGGCGGGTGAATAGGAAAACAAGGAAAAATGTTCTCATGAGCTTGGTTTAAAAACACTAAACATAAATCGGAATAGATATCTTTCTTAAAATATAGTAGAATAATTATTTTTTTGGGTAACAACAATAACTAAGGTTGAAGTTGAATAAAAAATATTAAAAAATCAATTTAAATTGACGTCTTCAACGCAGTGTTACTTTTTGTTTTTAAAACTTTCTCTAAAAACTATTTATTTTGGTGCTCTAATGAAAGAACTCTTGTTTAATCGAAATTTTAGTTATTTTGAAACATAATATCTGAAAAATTTAAAAAAATATTTATTGTCAATTTCTACACAAAATCATTTTCATTTCAATTTCTACACAAAATCATTTTCATTTCAATCATAGTCAAAATTAATTTGACTATTGGCGACGCAAAGATTCTCACTCGCGCCTCTGGTGGTAAAATTAAAATTAGCATCAAGTAAAAATATACGTATACGACAAAATCATGAAGTATTATTTCTTTTTTGGATGTATAAATACAAAAGAATTCGAAAAAATGTTATATTTCTGTTTCAATTTTGGTCGGCCCTACGGATCGTCGCCATTCACCCTGTTATCGTCTCTTTTGACCTCTGTTTACCATAGAGAAGAAATTACATTATTTTTGTAATTTTTTTAAAAACCAGGGACATTTTCCAAAATTTTTGATTAATGTAATAAAGTGACCATTCTCGCGTAAATTTTTAGTATATTAAATTAATGTTCTTTAATATATTAATTAATATAATATTAAAGAATACGTACTCATAAAATAAATATAAAGAAATACGGTGTAAAGCCTGAATTTGTGCCTACTCAGTCATTTTTACGGTAGTTGTCAAACTCACACGTTCATACCAACTTTTTGATGCGAGATACAAAAATCCATAAACACTGGTACAAACTTCAAATATCACGTTCATACGTATCGTTTGCCCAAACTTATGTTTGTGCAAACAATTTATTCAAACAAAAGTTTGTGTGATTTTACAAAATGTTTGCGCAAACTTCACGTCCACACGTACCATTTGCACCAACTTTTGTTTGTGTAAAAGTTTGTACAAACAAAAGTTGGTGTAGTGTAGACGGGCTATAATGTAATTTTTTCTCAGTGTACACAAAGATAAATGCAAATGTAGATAAAATAGTTCTTTTTAGCTTGCGCCCATAATATCTTACCTATTACTTTCATTAATTTCAAATTTTCACAGTGACGTCAGCATTTGGTAAAAAAATTGTATTGGAATTATTTATTCCTTTTTAAATTTCGAATCGATTAAAAGAAAAATCAGCCACTAGAACGCTCGTGGTCGCTTTTTGTTAAAAATTAGAGTTAAGTTCCTGTCACAAGTATTGTCATTACTGCCCTCTACTTGTAAGTGTATATATGATATAATTATGTAAGCACGACTTATGTGAATTTGTACATAGCAGTCAGTCAATAAACATCATTCAAGGAATCAACTTGTTTTCTTAATTTAATTAACAAAGACATAACATGGCGCAGCCGGTATTGTTATAAAATTATAAAGTGCTTTTCATAGTTGTAAAATTTTTGTAAAATATCAAAAATTAAATCCATTAAATTGAAAATTTTAAAATATTTTCAAAATTACAACTGAAAAGAAAAGGATGTCAATGGATAAATATTTGCAATCGCTGGATACATCCGGAAATGCTGCAGCCACGTGGAAATTTTGGAAACAAAAGTTTCAAAACTATTTAATTGCTTCGGAAATTACTAAAAAATCTGAAGAAATTCAAATTGCCCAGCTGTTGCATCATATTGGAGATGAAGGTTTAAAAATATATAATACTTTTAAATTTGAAAACTCCGAAGATGAAAAGAAGATTGCAATAGTTCTCAAAAATTTCGACGAACATTTTTCACCTAAAAAGAATGTTGAATTCGAGCGTTATCGTTTTTTCAATAAAAAACAATCCCCTGGAGAACCTGTTGAACATTATATTACCGAGCTGAAGAACATAGCGGCAAATTGCGAATTCAAAGAGCTTCAAGATGATTTAGTAAAAAGTATCATCATTTGTGGCATTGAATCTAACACGCTACGTCAAAGGCTTCTAGAAAAGGATGGTCGAACCCTAGATGAAGTCATCAAAATGTGCAAAGCGGTCGAAGAATCATCACACCAGGTACAGCAAATGGCATCTTCATCAACAGCTACAAACAATGAAGTATGTGCTGTCTCGAAAATTCCGAAAAACAACTCGATCTCCTGTACTAGATGTGGTAAACAACATCCGAAAAATAAATGTCCTGCATATACACAAGTATGTATAAATTGTAATAAATTAGGGCATTATAAACAATACTGTTATTTTAACAAAAATAAACAAGTTCATTCAAAAAATAAAATAAACAATAATAAAAAAAATAGCAATAATAGTAAAAAAATTTATGCTATTGAAACAAATCAAAATATTTTTATTGGAAGTTTAACTACAAATAAAAATGAATTAGAATGGAAAGAAAATATTTTGATAGAAAATAAAACCTTAATCTGCAAATTAGATACAGGTGCAATGGTAAATTGTTTATCTAAATCTACTTTTTTAAAGCTTCAGATTTGCAAAAATAGAATAAAGAAAAATAATGTAGATATTACTACTATATCAGGCGAAAAAATAAATGTATGGGGTATTTGCACATTGAAATGCCAATACAAGAATATAACAAAAGATTTAGAATTTTATATATTAAAAAATTATTCTTGCCCATCAATTTTAGGTTTAAATGGTTGTAAGGCATTAAATATGATAAAAAGAATTGATACAGTAGATGTTAAAAATACTAATGACAAAGATCTTGAAAATTTATTAAATCAGTATTCTGTAGTTTTTCAAGGTTTAGGATGTTTAAAAGATCCATATCATATAGAAATTGACAAAACAGTCCAACCAACTGTAAAACCAAATAAAAAGCTTCCACTACCTTTGTATAAAAAATTTAAAAACAGACTCTTGGAGTTGGAAAAATTAAAAATTATTCAAAAGGTTGACGGACCAACTGAATGGTTAAATTCTTATGTCATAGTTAAGAAAAAGAATAATGATATACGTATTTGCCTTGATCCTCGAGATCTAAATAAGGCTATTAAAAAGGAACCATATAAAATTCCTAGTTTTGAAGAAATTGCTCACAAAATGCAAGGAGCTGAATATTTTTCCTGTTTAGATGCTCTTTCTGGATTTTGGCAATTACCACTTGATTACGAAAGTTCGATGTTATGTGCTTTTAATACACCTTTTGGTGTTTACAGATTTTTAAGATTGCCTTTTGGAATTTCTTCAGCATCTGAAGTATTTCAAAAGCGTCTAAAACAAATCTTTGATCTCGAAGGTGTTGAAATTTATATTGATGATTTCATTGTGTATGGAAAAACAAAACTTGAGCATAATGAAAGACTTAAGAAAGTTTTTGAAATGGCAAAAGCACATAATATCAAATTTAATAAAGAAAAATGTAAATTTCTTACTAATGAAATAAAATTTTTAGGTCACAAATTTGACAAAAATGGTATATCAGTTGATGAGTCTAAAGTTCAAGCAATACAAAACATGCCAGAGCCTAAAAATCGTAAAGATCTAGAAAGACTACTTGGAATGACAACATACTTGAACAAATTTATACCAAATTATTCTGAGGTAACTTTTCCATTGCGTAATTTATTAAAAAAGAACGCCCCCTGGAACTGGAATAAGACTTGTCAAGAATCTATAAAAAAAATAAAAAATTTATTATCTAATCCGCCTGTATTAAAATATTTTAATGTAAACAAAAATTGCATTTTATCAGTAGATTCGTCCCAAAGTGCACTAGGTGCTGTGATCTTACAAGAAAATCAACCCTGTGCATACGCTTCAAAAGCTTTAACAGAAACTCAGAAGCGTTACGCTCAAATTGAAAAAGAATTACTTGCCATTGTTTTTGGTTGTGAAAGATTTGAGCAATACATTTTTGGTCGCAGTGTTGTGGTTCAAACCGATCACGCACCATTAATTAGCATATTTAAAAAATCTTTAGCAGACTGTCCCGCACGTTTACAAAGAATGCTGGTCCGTCTACAAAGATATGACATCACAGTACAGTATGTACCAGGAAAAAAATTATTTATTGCTGATACATTGTCACGTGCTTGTCAAAACGTAAGAGATAAATTTGCAATTGAATTTGATAAAGAGATTGGTAAAGATCTTGAATATCAAATTTGTTCAATTCAAGTTGATTCACAAATTGACTCACATATTATGTCTAAAATAAAATATGAATCTGAAAGGGACGTAGATTTGAAACTAATATTAAATTATATTAAAAATGAATGGCCTACCAATATAAAAAATGTACCTAGTTCCATAAAATTTTTTTATAAATTACGGAATAATATATTTTATGCAAAAGGCATTTTCTACAAAGATGATAAAATTATCATTCCAAATAGTTTACAGAAATATATTTTGAAATTACTTCACTATAGTCATATAGGTGTACAAAAAACTATTTTAAAAGCAAAAAAATGTTTCTATTGGCCGGGCATGTGTAAACACATTGAAGATTCAATTTTAAGTTGCGATACTTGCTTGAAATTTAGAAATTCTAATCGTTCAGAGCCGTTATTGCCTCATTCAATACCTGATCGACCATGGCAAAAAGTAGGATGTGACATATTTGACCTTGCTGGTCGTCAGTACTTACTTGTTGTAGACTATATGTCAAAATATCCAGAGCTAGCTTTATTAGAAAATTTAACTAGTAACACCATAATAACTAAGTTAAAGTCCATCTTTAGCAGACATGGAATTCCAGATATCCTAATAACAGACGGTGGAACACAATTTTCATCTTTCAATTTTAAACAATTTAGTAAATCGTGGAATTTCAAACATGTCATGTCTTCACCAACATACGCTAGAAGTAATGGACTAGTAGAAAGATCAGTTCAAACTATTAAAAAATTATTAAGAAAAGCGTATGATGAAAATAAAGATTTGTATTTAACTTTACTACAGTATAGAAATTCTCCGATAGTTGATCTTGAATTATCCCCATCTCAAATTTTAATGTCCAGAACATTAAAAGAAATATTACCAATAAATGAAAAGTCATTATATCCTAAAACATATTCAAAAAAAGAACTTTCTAAAAAATTAAAAATGAGGCAAAAACGACAAAAATATTATCATGACAAAAAAGCTTTAAATAATGATCTTGTTCCATTGAATAAAGGGGATAAGATTATGATACAACGAGGTAAAATTTGGGAAAAAGGAATAATTAAAGAAAAATGTAAAAATCCTAGATCTTACAAAGTCAAACTTGAAAATGAAAACTTTAGCGAACTTGTAAGAAACAGAAAATTTATACATAAAATTCCAATTGCTGAAAATAATAATGTACAAGATACACAAATTAGTGATCAAAACATTTCTTTGAGTGACGACAATGATTTAAATGAAAATGAAAGCATATTAAATGCAACAAATGATTCTACATTTGTATATAATCCTGTTCAGGCTACTTCGTCAGGACGACTTGTGAAGCCTCCTGAACGACTTACATATAATTAAATTAACATGAGAATAATCAGTAATTTGTGGATAGAATAATTTATAATTTAATTTGTATTTAACCACAAAAAAAATGTGTGAATAAGAATATAATTTCACAAATATGTTTTACAAAATCTAATAATTAATTATATAAAAAAATGAATGTTTGAATTATGAATTATGTACCTGAGTTTTGAACTGAATAAAAATATTAATTTTAAAATTTGTAAAGAGGGAGATGTCACAAGTATTGTCATTACTGCCCTCTACTTGTAAGTGTATATATGATATAATTATGTAAGCACGACTTATGTGAATTTGTACATAGCAGTCAGTCAATAAACATCATTCAAGGAATCAACTTGTTTTCTTAATTTAATTAACAAAGACATAACAGTTCCTACTCTATAAGTGTAGTTCAGTCGTATTGTAAATGCGCATCATGTTTGTCAATATGGCTATCGTATTTCCCTATACTGCAAAACTGTACCAGTCTGGAAAATATATAATGATGCATATTTTTTTAAATATAACTCTCCAGATGTAAAAAAGTAATTACTTTTGATCGAAAATGTGGTTTCGGTGGGTGCGCTCCCCCATCTACTTATTACATAAATTTTTTTTGATCTAACACACGTTTTCCGACCTTTCTAGTACTGCTATCGAATTCTAGTATAAGGCGATCGCGGCCCCCTCTAACTGTTAGCGAAACGTTAAAATATATGTGTAGTGGTAGTCAAGTGTTTTTTCTTTAACATAGCTTACTATTTTAACAACAGGATAAAGTTTTACAACATGGTTGAAATTTGAACTTTTTATGGCTACTTACAAATCGCCATTCGTCATCCAAAATATTAAAACACTCCTTACCTCCAGTTCTAGACCCCCCTCCCTTTTCAAAATTATCATATAGGCGCCCTTGACTCATTCCCCGTAATATCGATAATCTAAAAAAATAAAATAATAATAATTACCAAATTTTCTATAAAATCACTGGTTTCGTTAATATTTTGAATATTTATTATCTTATGTTCGTGTTGTATAATTTTTATTTAATAGTGACTAACTATTTAACTCATGTATATATCAAGTCCTATAATAATATTGTAGTTTTTTAACTTTTATCGTCGAAAAAAAATTTTACGATAGATTTTTACAGCGAAAAAAATGATACAAAACAAGTCATTGCAACGTAAGTAAATGAAATGTAGATAAAATCGAAACAAAAATTCGTATTGGTAAAACTAACTGATTTCAGAACCATAGTACCTAACAATGTATTAATTAATAATATATGAATTATATTATTTTTTCTACTCCTGTTGAAGAACACACTCATTACATATCCCTTAATTGTAGAGAAAGTTAGGCATCATTCCAAGGTGTTGAGGAATGGTCATTACTCAATACCTTTCGACCAATGAAATCACCGTATTAACCATTATTCAATGGGTTTGCGATGGTTTTGTGAATAATATGTCTGTAAGTTTTAATTTCATATATGTTGCGTAGTAACGTCCAAGTAAACAAAGTAGTTGGTATTATGTTTTCATCGTTTGTGCATATGCAAACTATTAATGCAATTAGAGATAGATTAAAAATTGTATTCTTTTGATTTAAAATTTAGATTCAATTTTATTTAAATCAAAAAGGAAAAAAGTCGTAGAAAACATATCGTATTCTACTCGCTTGCAATGGCTATTACTCACTCAGATGCATGGCTATTACTCACATAGCTATCATTACCAGCTCGTTGAATAATATACTGTTATTTGTTGTCTCACCGTCTTACAATCGAGTTTTACATTTTTTCTAAATAACTTTGTGTTTTCTACAACTCAAATTTCTTGCCTAAAAGCAATTTAAGTCGAAGAACTGTCAACCTAAAAACGCTTCAGCTTCACTGTCGCGTTTTTGTTAGTGACAGTACTTCGCGTTAAATTGCTAGGCAACAAATTTACGTTAGACAAACCGAAATTTATTCGAAAAAATACAAAGCTTTTGTGTAATAATTAGTGATAAAATATATGTTATTTATTTTAAACAATAATAAAACAATTATAAAAACTACGCATGTACGGTGTTTCTTGTGACTGTAGCGCTATAAGCGATAAAAGTAGAAACTAATTTCAGTCGTTTTATAGAATGTCTAAACTTTTGGCCAGCCGGATTGTAGAATACAAATCATTATTATAATTTGGCGTATATTATTCAACTATTTTGTAAAACGGTTGGAAATTTTTACAAAACAGCGACGTCTTGTATAACGACCAAACATTTTGTAATCTGGTCGATTCTACAGTACAGCGGCGACACATACATATTGTATACATGTATGAAAACGGAATTTACATTATAGTAAAAATATTTACGCAAGACTATTTGTTAATATCAAGTACCTGTGTTAAGCTGAAAGCTTTTAGTTTAAAGCATGTAGCTTTGAAAATTATTAAATTACGATAAGTTGATGTTATCTTAAAAATCATACGTATATACCACTTATGGGAATTTTGTAGATCAAAATAAGGTTTTTCATGTTTTGAGATTAATAATTTTCGTAAGTGAAAAATGTACCTCCGACAAATTACATATTTTAAACATCAAATGTTTTGTTAGATAAAAGCCAAATATTGTTTTTGAAATTTAATAAAAATGATTGGAAAAAAAAATTGTTCAATATACGTTATCTATACCTATATGAGTAAACAATGAATTTTCTATAGATACCAATTTTTGTTTACTGAAACCTTTCTTTCATGTTAAATTACGCTTGTGCAAAAAATAGCGAAATATAAATAGGATTGACTAAAGGAAGAATATCTAGGGTGAATGCGGGAGAGATGCCGCACATTTTGAAAACACTTGATAATTCTTAAAGTATGCATTTAGTTGATTTGAAATTTGGTACACAATAAACTTAAACATGTTATTTAAAATTATTTATAAATAATTTTAAATTTTGAGTCATAAAGGATTCATAATTTACATTGTTGTAGAGCCTGCAAAGCCGCATCTCTCCCACACCTATAGAAGAGATGCCTCATCAAAGAAGGAGAGACGCCGCATAGTTCATATTAAAAATTTTGCATTTTACACACATCTCCATACATGATGCATGCCATATGTAACCATTTTTGACACTTTATACATCTTAACCAGTCAATTTTTTTTGTTTCTGAGTACTTTTCTAAACATTCAATACACAGGCAGTCATCATTATTTTCGTTATCTTCACTAATATGGGAGCTCTTCCTGATTAATGGATCCTTTATATTTACGTGGCATAATTTACAGTCAAAAAAAAAAAAATTGCATAATTAAGGTATAAGTCTATGTTTTTAACATATAATATGATGCGGCATCTATACCTACTTTAAATGCGGCATCTCTCCTTTTTGTTGGGATAGATGCCGCATGTTAGTAAGCACAGTGCGAAATTCTAGCCTAAAATTTTATACAGTACTTCTAAAATATACCTAAATTAAAACAAAACTCATTTTCATTAAAATAATGAAATATACATTCTTAAATTCTAATGAATTACATGCTTGATAAAATATTGTTAAAAAGCTTACTTTTCAATAATGAAAAGTTGAATAATTACTAAACTGATGGACTAATCATAAATGTTACCACGTACAGCTTAAATAAATAACTTATTTTAAACATAAAAACCATTAATATCGCTATCTATCAATCAACGGACGAACTATGGCTACTGTGGCATCTCTCCCGCACTTACCCTAACTATAAAAACTGGAAAGTTGGACTGCTGGATTGAAAAATTTTCCGACGTTTTTCTAAGTCATATTTTTTTTTTAGATTCAGAAACGGTGAGTAAGTTTTATTGATTTCAACACTCAAAACGATTTCTATTCTCTTTGAATCGAAGTAATAAAATAAATATTGTTTTTGTAACAATAATATATTTTTTTGATTCGACAAGCAAAACCAAAGAAATTTTTAATCTTTAAAAAATAGTTTTGAGAGTGGAATGAATTATCGTGGATATTCCAGTGCCATCGTCTGCCAGCTAATAAAAAATATAATTCTGAAGATTCTAATAAAGGTACGGTAGTTCAGATACTGTGCATTATAAAGGAAACACTATGTCCAAAAAAGATGAATTATGTTTACAATTAATTTTGTTAAATTCTTTAAAAATTAGGTACCCATGTTTATGTAATTATGTATTGAAAGAGTATAGTAAAATTTAGCATGAAAAACTATAGCCAGTGGATTGAAAGATCTAGATATAATTTTTTTTTCGCTTATTGCTACTTAATATTTTTTAAAATTTAAATTGGTTCTTAGTTACGGTGGCTGCCCTTACTTTTCATATAGGACAGTTTTTCAGCTTTGTGGTTTTTGAATTTATTTTTTCTTTAAGAAGATAGATATTTGCTTTATCTTTTTCCAACCCATGGCCCCCCGGAGCTTATCCGATAGTATTCGTTATAAAATTTATAATTATTAGTTTTTCAAAAATATATTTTCAACAGTTGATCGTTGTAGTCTTTGACAAATATTATGTAAAAAGTTGTATCTAACATGTTATGTCTGGCTAACTTATAACAAATAAGATATTCCAAATTCAAATTTTAGAGAAAAGTTTTTCCTATGTATATCTATCAAAAAAAAGTCAGATTTCATGTAACATCAGAGAGTAAGGCATCTCAAAAAACTCTTTACAGTATCCTAGTTTTGTTCTTGTCCTTATACAGTAAAATTTATGCAACAACAAAAGGAACTAAATAAAAGTTTTTTTTTAAAATTCTATTATTGACTCGACACAATTAAATGTTATTTTATCATAATCTGCTAATGTAAATATAAACAAAGTATAAGTTACTTGCGATTCATGAGAGAAGTTTATAAAAGAAAAAAGAATATACTTACATAATATATTTTACATTCAGCCTGTGTTCCACAATCTTGTTTAATAATAAAATCTGGGAACGCTAAAGCAACGTCGTTTTATTCGTAAAAACGAAATAATAAAATCGACCACGTTCATGAGTATAATCTATTTTGAATATTTTAAATTCCAATTTAAATATACTGAAATGCCGGGTATTCCAAATATAGGGTGGAAACAAATTTATCGAGAATATAATCAATAAGAAATTTTTCTTAAGATCGGTGTGATCCTCGGTCCTTTTCGATAAGCAATTTTTCGTTTTTAATAGTGTTATGACAAATAGATGATAACATTCTGATGGTTGTTTAATTAAAATATTTTTTAATCACTATTTTATTTGTTGCTGTAAGTTACTTAATATTTGGTATTTTTATAATTTAATTTCGTACAAAATCTCTCAAGACGGTTTCTTTGTTTAAAAATTTAAATAAAAAAGAGAATACCCCTGTCGCAGCATCTGCATAATATAGTGAATTTCCAAATATTGGGCACTGGCGGATCTCATCTAAGACCTGTACCCATTTAAAATAGTTTAGCTTTCTAAGAGTAAAAGAATTTTTGAAATCGGCTGGGTAAATAGTTTTGGTATTTTTGGGGACCCAAGAACCCGAACGGATTTTGCGTAGCATAGTTGTATCTATCTAAAATAATTTAATTCTCTAGCAGTGAGAAATTGTTTAGAATCAGTTCGGTAGCTTATTACTGGCGTTTTCGGATCTGCAAGATCCCGGTGGACCTCATTAAAAAATCAGCTCGACCGTATATTCTAGGCGGACTTTATGTAATATATATATATATATATATATATATATATATATATATATATATATATATATATACATATATATATATATATAGATATATATATATATATATATATATATATATATATATATATATATATATATATATATATATATATATATATATATATATATGGGATATTTTACCTTTCTAACAGTAAAAGTATTTTCAAAACCCGTTGTGTAGCATTCTACGCCGCATTTGCAAATAGTAAAAAAATTTTCAAAATTGGTCAGTTATTTTATTTATGACACTTTTAGGTCCCACTGACGCTATCGAAACTTTCATATCGTAATCTATATCTATTTAAAACAGTTTAGCTCTCTAACAGTGAAAAAATTTTCAAAATCGGACGGTTAGTTTATTTTTACCACTTTTGGGTCCCATGGACCCTGGCGGACTCTACATAACGTAATGTATATCTATTTAAAATAGCTCAGCTCCCTAACAGTGAAAAAATTTTCAAAATCAGTCGGTTAGTTCATTTTTGACACTTTTGGATTCTACGGACCCTGGCAGACCTTAGATAACGTAATTAGCTCTGTTAGCTCTCTGAAAAAATTTTCAAAATCGGTCAGTTGGTTTATTTTTGACAGTTTTGGGTCCTATGGACCCTGGCGGACCTTACATAATGTAATCTATATCTATCTAAAATCGTTTAGCTCTGTAACAATGAAAAAATTTTCAAAATTGGTTGTTTAGTTTATTTTTTACAATTATGGGATCAGTTAACCCTGGCGAAACTCATACAACTCTATTACTCTAACAATAAGAAAAGGGTTCTAGGGATCTCATATAACTTATGGCAGTCCGTAAGGTTCTTGCGGACATCACTTAATTAATTAATTCAAATACTTTAACTTACTAACTGTGAAAAAATTTTTAAAATCGATTGGGTAATTAATTTTTGGCCTTTTTAGGTCCCGAAAACCGTTACGGATCTCACATTAAATACCTTAAATCCATTTAAAATTGTTTAGGTTTCTAACATTAATAATTATTAGTGAAAAAATTTTTCAAAATCGATTCATTTAAAATTTTTTTCCGTGCATACACATGTACATTGCACATATTATGTTATTTTGTTTCATATTTAATAATATTATACCATAACATAAATTTCAATTTCTTGTTTATTTTACAATTTGATTAAAGAAAAAAATATCTTCATTACATAAGCTTAGAAAATCTGCTTAATTTTTATTTTTCAACTTGAGACAGAACTATGCTAATTATAATACAATAAATGAGAAACAAAACTTTCTTTATTCTAATACATATATGTGGATAGATTTCACTTGTTCTCATAAAATTCTTTAAAAAAAAAATGAAATATTTTTATATCTTATAAAGAACTGAGACATAAATATAAATTACTTATTAGACTAACAAAGAGAGAACATTAATACAAATGTGAAAATTTACATTTTCTCGAAAAATACTTAAAATAGAAAAAAAATTATAAGAATATTTTCTTCATATTTTTTGTAGCTTTTCAACAATGTAAAAATCGAACTGTCTAGGTTGGATCGAATGATAAAAAATAGCCAGAAAACGTACTTCTGGGCATCCGACGTGTCTGGCTGACAACTTAGCAGAGCTAATCCGGATTTTAGTTCGCACACAAAATTTCATAAGCACTAAACGTGGCGACATACATATATATATATATATATATATATATATATATATATATATATATATATATATATATATATATATATATATATATAAATTTTAAATTTTAGTGAATATCATTTTCGTATTCTAGGGACCTCAAAACATATTTCTGCCATAGCGCCGGGCTCAAATTGCGTCATGAAACCTACTGTAATAGCTGAATTTCGAGTTTTCGAAATTCGCTAAAAAAGAAAAGAAATGTTTATTTGCATTCTTTTATGTCTTGATCTATGGCATAATTATTTCATACTTTTCAGTGATTTTTTTTTATTATTTTGAAGTCGGTTTTATTTTTTTCCTTAAAATTGTTTGATTTTTGCTTTTTGAATGGTCCTGAGCCTGCTAATAAACATGATCAAGTTATCCACCGGATGAATTGGTAACCTAACCAGTAATACAGGTTAATGACTATGAAGAATTATGGTGAAATGAACAATTGATACACTATTTTGATAACTGATACATTTTATATAAAATCGTTGACTTGATACAGCGTAGTATCAAAGTTAGTTAGGTTCACTTGCAATCTTACAGCATCAATGATCGTCAATAGGTACCTAACCAGCAAACCAGCCATTGCTTGTGATTTTCAGTAAACTGTTCAATAACATTATCATACAAAGTTTAGTAAACTTACTTTATTGCGTTTGAAACCGTCAGTAGGCCAATCTGACAGACTAATCTTGTCAGCTTTGTAATATTTCAGTTCTGTTATAATTATTATAAATAGGGGACTTGACTTTATACAACAGATCTAAATTTCTTAGCTACAGAGCTTTTTTTTCTTTGATTTAATTTCAATTGTGTTCTTTGTTACAGATTCGGTGCAGCGTAGAAAAAAATCAAGAAATTATAAAAGTTAATCGAAGAGAATTCAATGAAGTGTATTTGTGTAAAAAATTAAAAACCATTCCAAAGGTCACATTTAAAAAAAAAATGCTCATAATCATTAAAAATGTGTAATTTAGTGTACGTGAACATTCAAAAACATTTACTAAGTGTTAGTTAACTTTAAGTGATTTAAGTGTTCGTTAATTTTAAATATTCTTCGTTGCCAAATGAAAAAATTGAGCATAATGGGATGTGGCGGGTCGCGTGGATGCGGTTGTATGCAACGTAATAAAAGTTTAAGTTTCGAGGAGGAATCGTCAAGTGGTCGCTCATCGTTGGGTGAGATGGTGCCACAAGTCAAACAATTACAAATACAGCAACGACCTCGTGGTTTATTGGCATCATTTTCACCACGGAATTTATTTCGCGGTTTTAAAAACGATCGACTAAGCATGACCAAAGTGGAGAGAAGTAAGTAAATTAGATTTTTTTATAGATATAATTATTATTTTAATGGTTTAATTTTTAATTTTTGGTAACTATATTATTTTCGTCGAATAAACAAACGGTATTTTTTTCTAAAATGTTATTCCTGATAATATTTTTGATAAATGAAACTAAATTTGTTAAATTTAATTTAGTCTTTTGGTAATCTACAAGAAATTGAAGAGGTTGAACTAGTTTATGCTGCTTTAACCTTTATCTGTACTAATATAATAAATTGAAAAAAGGGTCTAGCAGACTTACCATATGAAAATTGCACTGACGTCATTGGACATAGTTTAACCTTTTAAATATTTCTTTCTTGCCCATAGTACTGATACCCGTGATTTTAGATTTTTGTTTTCACTTATAAGGGAGATATGGGGGCAGGGTAACAACCCTTAACGATATTTTCTTTTTTCTCAGAAACTATGATAGATACTTGAATGAATCCAACGCCAAAAAATAGATATCAATCAGTTCTATATTTAGTATCTTTTTTTATATTTTCTGATTAATTATCAGAAGTGTAAAACACTATATTTATAATTTAAGGGTGGTTTTTTTATATGAACCACTGGAGATACACCAACCAAGTAAATATTATATAATCATCTGAGAGTCTACTCTAACATATTATAAATACAAAAGTTTGTATTTAGTGGAGCATGGTTAAAAATAACAACGAATATAATATGTAATTGATATTATATTTTTATTACCTTATTACATCTAATATATCTAAATTATACATATGGGGCATTCTTTCTAAACGGGAGACCCCATGCTGTCCAAAATTGGTGTTATTTAAAAATAGGTCTACAATAGCTCAAATTAAAGGTTATGAACCCTACTTTTCAAATATGAGTGGCATAATTGACCTTACACAATATGCCTTCAATAAGGCGGCTGGAAAGTATAAACGCTTTTTTTTGCGGACAATAAACGTTCTGTAACATTATAAAAACTTTTCCATAAAACTTTTTTTAGTTAAAAGTATAAAGTTTTGCTTAACGTTTTGAGGACAATTTAAAAATATATAGAGGGTGATCCATTTAACCTGGAATTTTGTATATCTCGAAAAATAATCTTGTAGGAAAACTTTGCCTGAAAAAAAAAATAATATTTCTCTAGAGGGCATCTTTCTGTCGTAAAATATGGGATTGTAATTTTAAATAAAAGTAAGTTTATTTATATGCAAGTAAGTATATAAACTTATTTTTACAATTACAGCGCCATCTGTTACGAACAGAAAAAAATGATTCTTATGAAAGTTGGATACTTTGTCCTGTAGAATTCGAATCTGCAATAAAAAATGGGGGTTCCTATTTTACATTTCAAAATTAGCCCCCGCTGCTCCTCACAAAGGGCAGAGGGGCTTATTTTAGGACAGAAATATGCCCTCTAGAAAAATATTATTTCTTTGTCAGGCAAAGTTTTCCTACAAGCTTATTTCTTGAGGTATACAAAATTCCAGGTTAAATGGATCACCTGTATATATTTTAAAATTGTCCTCAAAACGTTAAGTAAAACTTTATATTTTTTACTAAAAAAAGTTTTATGACAAAGTTTTCAAAACCTTACAGAACGTTTATTGTCCGCAAGGCATTTTTGTGTAAGGTCAATTTTGCCACTCATATTTGAAAAGTAGGGTTCATAACCTTTAATTTAAGCTATTGTAGACCTATTTTTAAGTAACACCAATTTTGAACAGCATGGGGTCTCCCGTTCAGAAAGAATGCCCCATATGTATAATTTAGATATATTAGATGTAATAAGGTAATAAAAATATAATATCAATTACATATTATATTCGTTGTTATTTTTAACCATGTTCCACCAAATGCAAACTTTTGTATTTATAATGTTACAGCAGACTCTCAGATTATTATATAATATTTACTTGGTTGGTGTATCTCCAGTGGTTCATATAAAAAACCACCTTTAAGCTATAAATATAGTGTTTTACACTTTTGAAAATTAATCAAAAAATATAAGAAAAATACTAAATATAGAGCTGATTGATATCTATTTTTTGGCGTTCGATCATAATTTCTGAGAAAAAAGAAATTATCGTTAGGGGTTGTTACCCCAATATCTCCCTTATAAGTAAGAGCAGAGTTCTAAAATCACGGGTATCAGTACTTCAGGCAATGAAGGAATATTTAAAAGGTTAAACTATGTCCAATGACATCAGTGAAATTTTCATATGGTAAGTCTGCTAGACCCTTTGTTTTTATATTGAAAGTAAACTGTAAGAGTGTTAGACCCACCAAAAGTACGAAAAACGATAAAATTTTGACATAAGAGGCGTGGGGGTTGGGGTTAAAAATTGAAACTTCCAAGAGGCAGATACACAAAGAGTCCTCTAGGTTTATTTGGGAAGCCTGTAGGCATGTTGGACCCACCAAAAACACGGAAAAACATGAAGTTTTGATGTGAAAATCGTGGAGGTAAGGGTTAAAATTAAATCCCCAAAAAACACACCCTGGACACTAACTCAATCCGAATACAAAGCTTTAGCCATCTAGGTTTATTTTGGGGGGCATATAGACATGACATAAAAGACGAAAACCTCGAAAAAATATGAAAACGGATTTAAAATCTTCTTTCGTCTCGATCCCTTAACCTGGTATATAGTGTAAAATTTTCGGTGAAAATTCGACTAAATAAATTAAAATTTTATTTAAGCTGCTTAGAATAATATATAACATCAACTATAATCTGGACAAATTAATTGAATTGGAAAATAGATATAGTATAACACAATAACTTTTTGTCTTTATTTAATTTGTTTGAATTCGTTTATTATTTAGCAACACCACCGAAAGTTATACTTCTGTCTTTTTTCCAATTCTATTTTTATAGTTCAGTGGCAGTCGATTATACGTGGTTTTCGACTACCCGTACTTAGATTATATACGTAGACCTGCATACTTTTCTAATACCAATTTTATAGATACCAATTTAAAACATTACGAATTTTTTCAACTGTATCCCAGCCCAAATACCTGCATATCCATGTTAAACAAAAAATCTCAACAGTCCTATTGAAAATCATTAATTGCAATGCATTCTGAGTGGGTTCGTTATTTAATAACGACTTACGCTTTATCTAACTAACCTCTGCTATGTGCCGCTGTGGTATTCATAATTTAAAAATTCAAATTATCTCTATTCTGATTAAAAATAGGTCATACAGTGTCGGTTTTGCATTAAACTATTGATTACTTTTTTTTGTTGTTTCACTTTTGTTAAATATTTTGCACAGTTAATCATTTCTTTTAAACTCGTGTGTGTCATACACAAAACTTGACAAGATAGAGTTAGTGAGTGAATAACATAAGTTCAACTATTAGTTTCGCTATTGATAAGTGCATAATGGAACGTCGTACATGAAGTGTCGAAGACAGTCTTGCGTGTAGTAGTGATGGGCATAATTGAATGAAAATTAATCGATCATTCGATTATTAAAATATCTCGAGATATCTCGAGATATAATAAAATCATTCGATCATTTTTCATTCGAATGATTTTAAAAAAATATCTCGAGATATTAAATCATTCGATTATTTTTCAATCGAACAGTTTCAAAAATATCTGGAGATAAAACAAATTCGATTCTTTTAAGTGATCCTATACAAAATAACAGATAATAATTATTTGGTGGGTCGCCGAATCTATTGAAAACAGACAACAGTTTAAATAAAAAAAAAGGTTTTATGATAGCTATGTTTGGCAATGTTTTGTATAAGATGAATAGCACAACCTAGCAGGGGTGCTTCCTTATTGATACGTTAATGGTCATGAGCGCTGTATGTGCACCGTCAAGTAAAACCTAACTAAGTATGACACAACGCTGTACTACGTCAACAATTCTATATATAAACTGTATTAATTGTCAAAATACTGTGGTAGTGAGGTGTTTCGTCATTATAGATTATGACCATCAACGTGTTAAGGTGCCGACTATTAAAATGGAAAAACCGACAATACTGTAATCAGTAACGGTTTAATTTCTAATGGACAGTAATATTATAAAAAATAGATTTTTGAAGATAATATGATAAACCACCTAAAAACAAAAGAACTGAAAGGTGGATTATGGTTGTACTTATACGGTTTATACAAGTAAAAAAGATTGTATTATATAGGTTTGAATTTGAAAATAAAAATAACAATAAAAAGATTCCGAAAAATTACAAAATTAAAATTTTTTGTCGCATCTCAATAACTGAATAATATAACCGATAAAAATAATCGATAAATAATTTCTAGAAATAATCGAAAGAACATAATTGATAATTATAATCAAATGAAACATAGTCGACAAAAATAATCGAATGAAAATAATCGATAAAAATAAACGAATGAAAATAATCGATAAAAATAATCGAATGATTAATCGATTATTAAAATCACTCGATCGAAAAATAATCGATTACAATCGATTGCCCAACACTAGCGTGTAGCAGTAGATAGGTACAATATATTGGAAATGTAACGACTATTCGTACTCGCATCCGCATTCGTAAACATTCACCGTCTTTTTAAACATTCGTATTCGCATTCGCAATCGCGATTTTCATTAAAAAGTAAAACGAAATTACACTTTTGCCCTATAAAATGTCACAGCATGTCATTCTTTAATTTACTGGTAAAAATGAATCATTATTTTCTTTCATAATATAAATACTATTAGGTAGGTATATACGAGTACCTATCGTTTCTCTAGTGGAATCGTACTTTCGTGTGATACCATACAAACTGCACGTACCACCGCGACTTCACCATTTTGAATTCATTGTTTCGATATACAAAATTGATACTTTTGAGCTTGCGAAAGAATATTGCAATTTATTGGAGTACAAGGAGATTTTACTTAAATTCAGAAGATATTATTTAAAGTGTTAAAAAATATCACCAAATGAACTTTTATACGATCAAAAGCGTTTTAAAAATTAACATACTTGCATGTACGCGCCATCTAACTAAGCAAGTAACCCATACAACTGAAGTCAATAAAAAAATTCTAACTACGTAGGTACAATGGACGGCATACGTAGCACAGTCATGATCACAGAATATAAAAAATTAACTTCCTTTTTCTATACTAGTGATACTAGGGAAATCCCCATTCACACCAGACTACTGCAATAAACATGTCATGTATATACACTGACCTTGTACTTGTATATGTGTATAGCGTGTGTGTGTACCTCACTTATGCATCACATACATGCGTATAACATATACGTACTGTGTACCTACTCGATCGTGGTTGATAACAATGACACAACAATCCACCAACAATCAACGTCGCTCTTGCACAGCTTGTGAACGACTGATCACCTAAGCTGTGACAGGCCAACAAACGACTCCCGACGAACCATACAATTTTGTGTTTTTTTTGGTTCTATAGTATTCTCTGGTCATGAAAGTCAGAAACTCGTAGTGTACCGTAATTATTGGATTAGGCTTACAGAATACCCAAAATGTGGACAAGTGTGGCTCATTTTGAAGTTTTTTAGCATTACCATATAGAGTATGGCAAATTAAACTATAATGATAAATTTTACTAATAAACTTACTGTTAATATAGCCTTTAATTATTACGATGGAAGCTATTAATTAGATTATTTTCTTTAAAGTTTAAATTACAAAAAGAGTGTTCTTTGTTGAAAATAAGAATACAACACGAAACACACGAAACACACGAAAACTCACTTCACCCGTTATAGCTTTGAGATCGTGTACATATTGGTTTGCGCATATAAATATAGTGAATAAGAAGCATTTTGCATTTCATAAATTTTATAATATGAATTATTGTAATAATTCAAGACACAACAAGAAATAATTCTTGTTGTCTAAATTTTTTTCGTTTTAGCCTCTAAAAACACCAAGGTTTAGACTAACTAGTAGTACCTCGGTCTTATGATAAAAATAAAATTGTTAATATAATATTATACAATGAGAAATATTATTGCTGTAATACGTGTATAAACAAATGAACATATGCGGCTTTAGCGTCTTTCATAAAATTACAGGTAATATTATGTTACCATTCGCATTCGTATTCGCATTCGAATTCGTGAATACAAAAAAAAAATTGACATTTCTCACATCTTTAGTACGTATACATGTAAGTGTATGTTCATTATTTCTAGAAGTGAAACTTCTGCCTATGTGCAGTGAACGTTGGTAAAGTTAAATTTACCTATTATGATTGATAGCATACAAAAAGAGCTAGGCTAGAAGCACTTAGCGTTCAACTCGTTCAACTATTATAGAAGCTCATACAAACAACTTCATATAATATTATGTTGACACTAAGCGGTATACGTTACCTGTGTAATGTAGACGCACATACGTACATTATAAGTATACCGCAACGTATTATATGAACGGTATGGAATGCTGGACGATGAGAAACGAGCGCGATCAAAGTTAGTTATATTGTCGTGAACATAGAATTGAACCGACAAATAATATAAGAATATAGCGAGTGTTTTATAGAATCAGAGTCATCTAAATGTGTATAAGTATACGTTTTATCAAGCTTTTGTTTAGTGAATTTCCATTACGTGATTTGTATGTGTGAAAATTGCTATTTTCATGGTGGCTATTACAGCGACTGTTATGATAAGATTCCATTTGGGATCGGTGACTGAAATAGTAATTCAAATTTCTATCACCGCCCTTAATTGGAAGCTTATCATAACAGTCGCTGTAATAGCTGCCGTAGAAATGGAAATTTCATGTCAAAAAATTTTGATAAATTTTCATCTGTAAAAAACATGCAGTTAGCTCAGAACAAATATACTAATAATAAATTAGTAAACTTTACTAATAATAAATTAATCTCGAAATTAAGCAGTAAATTTGTAAATTAATCAATGTATAGTATATTTTTTTAGTTTAGAAATGACGTCATTATCATCTCGTTCCATTTTATGATGCTAGCTGTCCTTTAAAAAAATTATACGATACTGATCCTTAAAGTAGTGCATATACCTAAATTAAGTTTATTTTCAATTTTTCGTTTTCACAAACCCATATTCGAGAGAAATAAGCTTCTTTTCCCACTTATTGTACAATATACTATTTTTTTCATTTTTTCGTTTTCTCACTTATTTCAATTGACTAATTATATAAGATTTCACTTACGAATTTGTATATACCGAATGAAAGTTAGAAGGAGAAAACATACCATTAAATTAGGTATTATTAAATAATTTTTATTAACAGGTTTTTATTTGACCCACCCATTTCAATTCATATTTTTATGATACCTTACTGTGTGGTACTTTACTACCTAAGTATCATAAAAATATGTATTGAAATGGGTGGATCAAATAAAAAACTGTTGGCAAAATTTAATGGTATGTTATCTCTTTCTAACTTTTATTCGGTATACACAAATCCGTAAGTGAAATCTTATATAATTTGTCAATTGAAATAAGTGAGAAAACGAAAATATGAAAAAAAAAAATAGTATATTGTACAATAAGTTGGAAAAGAGGCTTGCTTCCCACGAATATGAGTTTGTTGCGCGAGCCCGCAGGGCGAGTGCAACAATTCGTATGAGTGAGAAATAAGCTTTTCCCAAGCATCTTACACTATACTTTTTCTACGAGCACATTTTTTTTCGTAAAATTTAACATAAATAATTAAAATAAAATTTAAATAAGTAGTAAAAAATTTTTAAATTTATAATGTCAGTGCTAAGATGTTCAAATTTTTGCCAAAGCATACTTTGAAACTATGGAAACAATAATAAATAATCAACATACATATATGTATATTTTTAGTATTATTTCTATATATTATATATTAAACTAACGGAACAGCCTACTTTTTTATTTTATTAAGGCGTGAGAAATAATTTCCCACTGTATTTCCACACAGTGTGGGCAATTGTTAATTTTTACGTATAGTTAGCCGTGCACAAAATGTTACTTTTAACAGTAGGAGTAGAAAAACTTAATTTATGTACTACTTTAATGATCAGTATCCTACAATTTTTGTTAAGGACAGCTAGCATCATAAATTGGAAAGAGGTGATAATGACGTCAATTCGAAACTAAAAAAAATATACTATAATATTATTTAATTAAATATTAAACAGTGTTAAATCATATGTGGACGTCAGAATTTTTAATCTTAAAAGCTTTCCCCAGCACCCTCACCACCAATGTAGAGTAAAATTGTCACAGGTGGGCCACTGCTTTTTTATATTTGTATGTTATTAGAAATATAATTTTCTCCAGCTTTAGTATCCTGAGGCACTGTTTTATAAATTATATGCTTTTATTAAACACACGTTATAAAATTTTACATTATTTATCATGTGACGTTATACTATATACCTATGCAAATCCCTCTCGCTGTATTGCCAGAAATATTCAACGGACCTTTTGTTATTGACAATAAATTTTCCTTTACACAAGATGAATTTTTTAAGAATTCCTACGCACAGTAGGTAGGACAAAAGAACCTATAGTTTGACGCAAATATTATTTTATAAAATTTGTTTAGGATGAAATAAATAAACAAAAAATCCAAAGGAGGTGTTCGTTGAAATAGCAGTACCTGCTATAATATAGTTAACTTTCAATAACGCTAGACTAGGAAAATTTTACCTTTTTTGTAGAAAATAACATTTTGTTGAGAAATCAAGCGTATCAATTTTTACAAGAAAAGTTTATACATATAGGTACTAAATTTTTAATACCAAAAATCAACAAAATATTTTTCTCTTTATACAAAATAATACTTATGCATAGAATAAGCGCGTTTTGCCCAAAAGATAAAAAAATATTATTTTTCCTCAGCGAATTCCATAATTTGGACGTCTGTAAAAATAAATATTTCTTATTTGTCACCGAATCGTCTGTTTCGACTGTCTCCGTAATAGCAGTGCCAGATTACCGCCTAGAAATGACCGGCACGTACCTAGGGACGGTACTTAAGTAAAAAGATGTTGTTAATTCTTTGGTGCCAAAGATGTTAGCACTTAAGTAACAACATTGACGCCCGAGCAGGGACGTGAAAAAGCAACGAAGGAAGAGGCGAAGAGTGTTGGAAGGAAGCAACGCCGGCAGATACCGTTTACCTCCAGCATGATGCAAGTGCCTGAGGGACTGGACACAAGGAAAGCACATACGGGAATGGAAGCAAGGCTGGATGAAGACCGGGAGGCAACAAAACAAGGTCTAACACTAGACATGATGCAAGGTTCGTGTCAATGATGAGCCAAATGAGTCGGTTGTCAGAGCAGAAGCAACAAATATTGAACACGTTGGACAAACAACCAGAAGAAGAGAACCAACGCATGATGGCAGGAAAGGAAGAAAAGATGATGGAACCAATCACAACAATGAATCAACGAACAGACGAACTGTTCAAACAATCTATCGAAGAGTTATGTGATACCAGCAGGGCACGCAAACCCAATAGCATCAATGGGGATGAATTGGAAATAGCGCTCCACACAAATCCGGCCAACACCACCAGAGAGATCTAGTTCATATCGGGAAGACCATAAGATGTTAAGAAGGTGACGACTATCCCACACGACGTCCTGCACAGGGTGCAGGCAAAGCAGCCCCCAGGAAGAGGGTTTCTTTTATTTTTTATATAATTGTAGAAGCTTCCAGAAGGTTCTACGAAATTCTATCAGGCGAAAACAAGCAACACAACAACAACCAACGTCAGCTTTCAACAGCGTACAAAAGCAAGATCAGCCAGACCATTGGGATGAATTGATAAACGACAGTCGTGGTGTTCAGTCAAGTGTGTAACAGTGCTGAATCAAGGAGTTGGAATTAGAATCGAAATTGGACTTGGAATCGGAATCGGAACTGGTACTGGACTTGACAAAATATCTATTACATTGAAAAATTGTCATTCCGTATTTTCAATTGTTAAATAATAGTATATTGTGCGGGAAATCGCCGATTTCAAACGAAAGTGAAGTTAAGCGCACGAACGTAGTGAGTGCGGTCATTCGCTTAAGTGGGCAGTCGACAATCCCGCACGAGTTGCAAATAATATTTTTTATTACGAATTTGGCATACTTTTATCTATTATTACTACTATTTTTGATATTTTTATTACTTTTTAAAATAACATTTTTAAGTGTTCGTTTTTTTTTCTGAATTTAAATTATTTTGTTGGTGGTTTCTATAGAATTAATTATGAAATATTTATTAAATGAAAAATCAAGAGGCGGCTTTGCGTGTTTTGATTAAATTTTGCGTGTTTTATTGTCAATTTGCGTGTGAAAAGTTACTTTCCACACGCAAAAAAGTATGCGGGAAGAGTACAGTGGGCAAACAGCTATTTTGCGTACAGAAATGTGTGCGCCAAGTTAGTACTTCTCCCGCATGAGTAATAAAAAATTTGTTATTTAAAATTTCTGTTTCCTTGTTTTGGATAATTCACACATTTGAAACGTTGGGTGCTCCGCTAGTGTTCATTGGCGAACCAGAGTACGACAACAATACGTAAGCGAATGTTTGCATTAATTTTTTCAGTTCGAGCTAGATTAGTCACTCATTGTCAGGTCAATATTTTAAGTTAAAATCTGTCCTTTTAAATTCTAGTTATAAAAAAACATTGACTGCGACTTCTATAACACGAAAACCAACTACTTTAAACTCAAAGATGTGACTTGGCAACAAAAAAACATCTTACGAACTATAATAAAACACAGCAGTACATGAACCAAGTTTTCCTTGGTTCCTACTAAAGTTAAGTTGCAATTCGAGTCGAAAGATCTGATCCAAATGAATCGAGCTGTATTTAAGTCGAGTGACTCGATTTTGTTCAACTCGAATTCCATCACTGACTCAATCCTACAAACTCAAAAAACAGGAACATTGTAAAAATTTGAAATAAAATTCATATTAACTAATTAGGTACACTAGCGGAAATAATTAAAGAATCAAAATTAGCGATTTTTCGAATGGCTGTATCTTCGTGACAAATGGTCGAATCGGAGTCGTAAGCAAAGCAATTTAAAGCTGGAAGTTTCTAGTTTTCAGATCTTGCGATAAAAAAATTTTCAAGGCAACGTGTATCGCTCAATCCTAATAAGTACACTGAAAAAAAAATTTCCGAAATTTTTTCGGTTTCTTTTTTTGGTCCACGGACTTGGAAAAAAATTTTCCGACTTAATCACCCTATGGACCGGATAACTTGTTCATTCAGCTTTAATTTGCTTTTTTTTAGACCTTTATACGACTACCTCTCGCTGAGATATCGGACTTTGAATGGAAAAGGATCGTTTCGCCTTTGACCATCGATATCTCAGCTGCCAATGATCACACAGAAAATTGAAGGTGTATTTCGAAAACTAGAATAAATTCTCTACAAGGATTAGTCATTGTTTTTTCAGAAAAAGAAATCAAGAAAAAAAGAGCTTTTGGGGGCTTTTTGGAAAATCAAGCGCTGAATTAAAAATTTCGAGAAAACCATTGATGTTAAGTGTGCCTTTTATAGTTCAATATACCCACAAAAACCCCACCGAGTTTCAATTGAATCCATCCAGCCGTTTTTTTGTTTCAATCGATTGAATTTTTGAAAAAATTAATGGATCATTTTTTTACTCTTAAACTTTCATAATCTTGAACCGCTCTTGAACAAAATGAAAAAATAATTTTTTTCAGCTTTCTTCACATTTTTATCAACAACAGTATTTAAATTTATAAAAGAAAGAAAATTTCCTAAAAAATTTTCAAAAAAAATTTTTTTTTTAAATTTTTCAAAAAAATTTTAGAAAATTTTTTTCGAAAAATTCGTAAAAAAAAATTTTTTTTTGAAAATTTTTTAAGAAATTTTCTTTTTTTTATAAATTTAAATAGGGTAAAAGCCCCCTTTGTGGAACGGTATCTAATACTGGAACAGTTTTGACATTTACATATTTATTTCTTTAATTAAGTAAGGAGACTTTAAATGCGAGGTGAATTTAAATTGAAAAACAATCATTCTATTAATAACAATTTTTGTTATCAGACGTTTCTCTCAGAAATAACTTCATTAATATGTAAATGTTCATAATTAGATACCGTTCCACAAAGGGGGCTTTTACCCTACTGTTGTTGATAAAAATGTGAAAAAAGCTGAGAAAATTTTTTTTCATTTTGTTCAAGAATATGAAAGTTTAAGAGTAAAAAAATGATCCATTAATTTTAATTTTAATGGCCATTTTTTTAAAAATCGCATAAAAAAATCGCATAAAAAACCGCACAAAAGAAGGCCGCATAAAAAAGAGTTCAGCTCTGCGTGTCACACTAATCTCACGTATCTCAGAAATGATAGTTTTGAGAAAACTTGATTTGAATAAAGTATCGTATTATCTTAATTCGCTCAAATATTATTAAATATCTAAGTTAATTGATTTTTATTATGCGTTATTGATTCATTGTTACAGTATTGATTTAATAACGTATAAATATACTATTTGAAAATATAAGAAATAAGGAATGTGATACAATCAAAATAAAAATTTAAAAATGCAATAGATTAATTATTATATTATTATTAACAAATTAATTAATTTTATTGTCAATATATATACTAGGGATTGAGTAGAATCCTTTAAACGTTGTTACGCGAAATTGCTGTATCTAAAGATACATGACATTCGTGTGACACGGCAGAGCTGTACATACATCATTCTTAGGCATTATGTTGCATTCTTATGGTCATAAAATTATACTAAAATTATAAAATGGACATTACTATCTGGAGTATTGCATTAGAAAAAAAAATTGTATTTAGATAATTACGAAGGTATTGAAGAGAAGTTATATAATTAAGTAAGATTAAAAAGATAATAATGAGATAGTAATTCTCTGGTAAGAGATTTAAACTGCAGTGACTGTAGCCACGCAGCCCACATGGACAAGCCGTAACTGAAATACAGGTATTAAATTGTTTAAGGAACCCCTCCGGATAAGATAGGTTAATCTGCCTAAGGTCCAACCTGGGTCGGGCGTGCCATGGTAGGGTTCGTCCTTGTACATGTATTCCATGGCTGCAATATTAGGTCAAGGTTGCTTTGCGTTTTCAAGTTGTACCAAAATGTTCAATTTTGGACTTTTCCCGATTTTCCACTTTCCTTACCCCCAAGTGCATAAGTATTATATATATATATGCATGTAGGGTTCTAAGAGCTCTATAAGACAGTGCATGCAGCTCCCCAAAACACGGTGTTTAGAAGAAGATATTTGCAAAAATTTCTAAATGACCTACAAAAACACACAAAACGTGACCTTGGCGAAAATGAGACATAGATTTTTGAAATCTACGCCTTTGAATTAGTAAATATATGTCTAAAAATATTTCGCAAAATTGGGCCAAGTAAGGCTAATTTAAGGATTTAAATACAACGGGCTCTAGTGACACTCGGTGTTGCAGCCGCCTTAGTGGGCTTGTTTAGCCATAAAATATGGCGACGCCTTCCTCTTACCCTTAAAAAGAGCAAGCTTGTGCGATTAAGGTTCATTACGAATGCTTTCATCAGTATGGAAAGGTCTCATAAAATATCATAAATCAAAAGACATGACTTCCGTCACAAATAGGTAAACTAAAAAGTTAAATGTATGTAAGTTATCCTTGAATTCTTACTGCATTTATTGAACAGTTTTGTTAAAGGCACATGCTTCTCAAGGTTCGTTACCTCCAACGTATCTTTACACTGATATGATGAGAACCCTTTCAAAAACCCCTAAACGAGTGTACTAATGTGTTTTTAGTTGAACTGTTACTGATGTAGTCGTTTAGAACAAGTTACTCAACATTTGTGCTGACTTGGATATCCTGATCAAAATCGACGCCTTGTTAGGTGGTAGATGGCATCAACTAATGTAAGCCGATTTAAATGTCTGTTGAATCATTAGAATCCTTACGTTACACTGAGTAATACAGGCTAGGTGACGTCGTGGAAGAACCAGTCGGGTAAACAGACAAGCACTGCTACTAAAAAGCATGGAAAAGCGTTTGAAAAAATTTAGATGGGGGTGATACTGTTAAAATTCTTAATACTTTAATAAAATTCTTAATACTTATCAAAATACTTTACTCTGACTAACATAGGCTAGGTGACATAATATAGCTTCGAATTAGTAAAAAATATCAAAAAATATTTGGCAATGTTGAGGCAAACTAGCTTTGTGTTTTCGAGTTCTACCAGGGCAAGTGCTTTGTAAATGCAAGGAACTCTAGACACGCGGCTTTATAGTCGTTTTAATGGCTTTATCCAGCCACAGGAAATCACCAAACTTTTCTGTCATTTTAAGTAAAAGCACATGTGCTGTGCGTGATAAAATTTCATAACTAGTATTTCCTGATGGAAAAGTTGCAGAACACCAAAAATTAAAAAAAAACAAAACACGCTGACTAGGTTCTCGCCCTACCTCCTGGACAATGGCTTGGCTCGTTAAGTGTGGATAAAGAAGTTGGAGGTAAGGAACCTTAAGAAGCATGCGTCCTTAACGAAACTGAGATAAGAATTTAAGGCTAACTTGAATTTAACTTTTCAGTTTATCTTTTTGTGACGGAAGTCCTATTTTTATTATTTATTTTTTTTTTTTTTATTTATGATATTTTGCGAGACCTTTCCATACTAATGAAAACACTGGTAATGAGCCTTAATCGCACACGCTTGCTTTTTTTAAGGGTTAGAGGAAGGCGTCGCCACATTTTATAGCTAAACAAGCCCACTAAGGCGGCTGCAACACCGAGTGTCACTAGAGCCCGTTGTATTAAATCCTCAAATTAGCCTTACTTGGCCCAATTTTGCGAAATATTTTTAGACATACATTTACTAATTCAAAGGCGTAGATTTCAAAAATCTATGTCTCATTTTGGTCCAAGGTCACGTTTTGTGTGTTTTTGTAGGTCATTTAGAAATTTTTGCAAATATCTTCTTCTAAACACCGTGTTTTGGAGAGCTACATGCACTGTCTTATAGAGTTCTTAGAACCCTACATGCATATATATAATACTTATGCACTTGGGGGTAAGGACAGTGGAAAATCGGGAAAAATCCAAAATTGAGCATTTTGGTACAACTCGAAAACGCAAAGCAACCTTGACCTAATATTGCAGCTATGGAATATATGTGCAAGGGCGAACCCTACCATGGCACTCCCGGCCCAGGTTCGAACTTAGGCAGATTCACCTATCTTATCCGGAGGTGTCCTTTAAAATATATTTTGATTTATTTTGGTTTCCATAGATTTGTTGAATTTTAGTGGTCTAACAAGGATAGAAATTAATTGATATATAATCATAACAAAAGAAATATAAAATTAGTTTCATTTAACTTTTAATGAACAGAAATAATGAATTAATCGTAAGAATGCTTCTAGTATGTAAAATCTGTACCAATTTATTATTATTTTTAAAAAATTCATTAAATATGAAATTTCTTGAGAGTAAATAATTGTTGCCGCATAATTACTATATACTATACTAATTTGAAGCTACTAAATGTTTAATGACATGAAGAATACTACGAGAAAGTAAACAAATTATACAATATAAAATATAAGTCACTTGGCAATCATAAACTAATCACTAATGTTTATTTCATCTTATTAACATTTCACCTTACATAATAGCTATTACATATGTATTTTATTACAGATTTCATTACACTCTCCCATTACAGATTTTATTACACTCGCATGCAGTTACCGTCGCGTATTTTGAAAATATACCTGAAGTCAGAGCTTGTGACGTCACTGACCGATCTAGGATCGGGTATCATTTACAAAACAGAAACTAACAAAATGATTCTTTAAAATATACCTCATTCCAGAGCCATAGGGGGGGGGGGTATATTTTCAAGTACAAGAATACTACTATGAGAATTTGAATATATACCCGACAATGAATTAGTGTAATCGTATACAGTTACTAACAAGGTATATTTTCAAACTTATTTCAACTGTAATTTGTACTGGATCTTCAAGATACTATGCACATACGAATTAAAACAAGTGTTACTTTGTTGCAAATAAAAAAAACCGTTACAATTTTTTGAAATAATTTTTAGCTTCTGCTTATCTTAATTCTTAATTGTTGGCGTGTGAGTTAAACGTGCAAAATTTGTTTAAAATTGAATAATGATTAATAAAACAGATTTAGAAGTGTTTTTTACAAAAGCGTATGAATATGGACGGATAATATTATTTGAATTCGAATCCGCTGAAAAGTATTTGGCGCAATTAAGGTTTCAAACTAAGCAAAATGAAAGTGGTGATTAATATCAAATGTTTATTGAAGAATGTATAAGAAAATTTTCTAATTTTACGAGCACTAATGGGATTTTACGAAAAACATTTCCTTCATTAAAGCAGGGGGCGTATACAGCCGAGCTTCTTGGGGAGGGTCACGGAAAATAATAGGACTAAGAAAATTTTTGAGACAAAATTAACAAAAAAATAATAAATTAAACTTTTTCTATACCGTTGACGACCAAACAAAAAAAAAAAAAAAAATGAACTGGGAAATTTACCGATATGGTGTTTAAAATTAAATAATATCTGGTGTATATTTTTAATTCTCGGGGGGGGGGGGGGGAATCATGACCCCTTAAAAACTCTGATATTAAAAACTTTGATAATTTATTACCATTTTTGACACTGCTTAAATACAAAGAAATTAATGAAAAAAAAAAAAACCAAATCAAAAATTTTTTAATCCGTTGCCATTTTCTGAAAAAATGTAAAAAAACCTACGCTTAACCGTAGCTACAATTATGTACATTAGTAATTTGAAATGATTCATCATTGAAATATCGTTGGTATAATTTTGAATTTGTTTCGGTGTATTATTTTGCATTAATAAGTTTTTATTGCAAATATTTAATATTTTTTTATAAAAATTTATATGTTCAAACTGATACCCAAAAGTCTTTTTAATTCGACCCTCATATATTCTCTCACATTTGCTAAGAAAATTCGCTAAAATTGTCAATTTTTTGTGGCATCACAGTACTGTTTTCCCTTAACTACTTGATTGAACCATTGTTTACCAATAAATTGAATGTGGGTATGTTTTTCATACTATTTTTATTAAATATTGAGTTTGAAAATATACCCGAGCTCAGCGCTTTTAATGGGTATATTTTCAAGTATCGAACTAGGCTAATTAAACATTACTGTATACCCGAGTTCAGATACATTAAGCTAAAATACGGGTAAAATTTGCAAATACGCGTTACCGTCGCTCTAGAAACTTCCACGTCAAAAAAAGTTTATTAATTGATTTGTTGACCCGTTTAACTTCATATTTAAACATACGCTACCATATTTTATAAATATTTTATCTGATTTCATATTCTTTTAAGTTTAGTCGATCGCGTTAATTTGGCACTGCGTAGTGATAAGTTCTCTTCAAAAAGCATTACTTCGTTAATTACAATTAAGGAGACTTCAGTTTTTATAAATAGAGTAGAGTTCGAGCAGCATAAAAATGGTCGTTATAATTCTTTAAATAAAAAGAAGTCTAGGTGCCCTAACAACTCTTTTGTGTAAATTGTGTTACCTTACTTTCCCACTAGTTTGGTTTAAGCACTTCTCCTGTTTTATTTGTTTTGAGGTTAAAATAAAACAACCTTAGAGATTTAATTCAGACATAATTTAACCACGGCGCGTTCTACATAGTATACTGTAATTGTACTCATTCGAAAGAGGTTTGTTTTTTTATTTATGCAAGTTCCTATGAACGCTTCATACTTATTTATATATTTTATTTGTAAACACGATTTTCACATTTAGTTTTACAATACATACGAGATGCATGAACTAATTACAGTGAATATGTTTTAAGTGAATTTCCATTTGGGAAAATTCAGTTATTACAGCGGGTGCTATGAAAAGACCTGAGTCCGGGACTATGGCAAAAATCCGTTTTGAAGCCTCGACAAACCGAAAATGAGGGTCATTAAAATTTGTATATGTATATATACCTATCTATATCTATACGGGTACATACAAATATATATATATATATATATATATATATATATATATATATATATATATATATTTAGGAATATAAGTAGGAATTTTCGATTTTTATTTATAAAATTGAAATTTTGAATTTTTTTGGAAACAAAAAATATCTTCATAAAGGCCTTCGAGTTTACTATTTAAGGTCCTTTTTCAATATTTAAAAATAAAACACAAAGGCAATTGAAGGATAAGCATGGGTAGGAATGCCTTGGAACGAACTGTGTTGGCTTTTTTCCTGCTAACTGCTATCGGCACCAAACTGAAATTAGTAGGATTCAGCCCTTAAAACTTTTTTTTTAAAGCCCCGATCAGCCGGACACTCATTATCAGTTTGAAAACCACCAAAATGACAAATCGCTTGTAGACTTTCAATCACATTTCGCTTGTAGACATTCAATACCGAAGGTGAGGGGAAGAATTCGACTTCCGTGATGGGGTCCCGCTGCTCACAACGTTTTTTAATATTTCTTAATTAATTTTAGATTTTGTTGTTTATTATTTAAGTATTGGAACCTTTGAATAAAATTTGTATTTATCTTCAATTTGTTTTTCTTTACTATCTGTTTAATTTTGTTACATTAAAACTTTTAATTTTTTTCCTTTTTTCTTTAAAAGTAATAAAATATAAATCTAATTTAAAAACTACAATATGTCTAAACGACTAATTTCAGAACTAGTTATTTTAAAATTCTAAATTTTTTGAAGACATTTAATTCAGACTAACCGCAAACCAAAACAAAAATTTTAAATCTTTTACTCTTAGCGCAGTAGGCACAAATGGCTTGTCAAAAATTTAAACATTTTTATTTTACAATCAAAGTGTTGAGTCAAAAAGTCTGTTATAGAAAAACACTTTAATAAGGCCGAGAAAGACTACAGAATTCGAAATAAAAACAGATACAAAATAAGTCTATTTAAAAATATGGTAAAAAAGACTGTCTCCCCAGGTAATAATTTCACGCGTCGCCACTAATAGTAGGTACTCCTTTATAAGAGCCTTCAATTAAAAATATTTCGAGAAACAGTCTCCTAAACTGCATTCTTAAACTGCATCCAAGGCTATAAAATAACACTTCTGGTCCTTGACAAGTAATATACTATTTATAAATTAACACACATTAAATATGTTTGGGAAACCATTTCGTCCACAACCAATACAAGATTACTGAAATTAATACAAACTTTTATAATTAGTCACAAATAATCTTCACGGAGGAGCGTTCACTTAATTGCACCACAAAGAAGTACAAAGCGGTCGAATTAAAGCAACCCTCCTCTACAAATTACAATATTTTTATTCACTGTGTAACAATTTATGTAAAAGATTGATTTGATTACCTCTTATAATCGTAATTCTGTTAAATTAGGTTTGATGTACTGTATTCGGTTTTCATGTACATGTCACTGGATGAATGAGCATTCAAACTTAAAACAAAAACATAATTAAAACGATTTAAAACAACTAGCTAGTGACTAATATGGCATTTTGTCTTCTGTATTGCTTAGATATTAAGTTCGCCAGCTAACGATATACATTATTTAAGTTGTCAATTGAATTTATTTAGAGAAATAAGAGATTACAAAGCTCAGATGAATGTTGATATACTTTCTTGGGACCCATACCAATTACCCTCAAATTCATAAAATTTTGATTTTTTTAGAATAACTAATAAAAGGTCTAGCCGTACTTCCATTGTGAAACTGCCCCCAATAGCAACTTATATTAGTAGCTGTACTAACGATATGGTGAGGCTATAAGTAATTGATATCTACCACCTTTTCGGCTAAAATCGAATAGTTACGAAGATAATTAAAAAAATAATAAAAAATGAGTCCTTTATTTAAAAATTTTTTTCTCGGTAACTACTTAATATAAAAAAAATTCCGAATCCACATGAAGGCAGACACTCTCTAGAATATTATACATATTTATTAACATCCCAGTTCTTGTTATTAAGGAAATAACAAAGATAAAATTCGATCCAATGTTATTTTCATAAAATTCCCATTAAATTACCAACTCAAAAATAAAACAAAGTAACTGGGTCTTAGTCTACTTTATTACCATACCAAGTTTTATTTAAATTGCATTTAAGGTGCAACATAGTAAAAAAATTACTTATCACCCCTAATCTATCGAACAGCCCCTTTAGTTGGTCCGACCCTGGAATTAATCATGTCAATCGCAAATTCTTTAAAAATAAAATGTCGTGTCTAATAAAGTGTTTTTCCGTATCTCCTTTAGTTTTCGAGATAATCAGGGAAAATCGAAAAAAGGGTATAATTAGATGTAGGGCATCTCCCCCAGATAGAAACTTACATCAGTAACTATGTCGTTATTTAGGTAACACTGTAATTATCTCATAAGTATAATTTCTCATATGTATAACTTATAAAAATACATACTCCTTCATGTTTTTCAAATTTTCGAGAATAAGATGCCACTAATTTTTGCCTGCCTTTGCCTCCCTTTTAATTTTTCCTATATGAAGCGATATTTTCTTTTCGACTCCTTTAAACTTCATATTTGGTTCACTAGTAGCTTTACCTAAAATTTTAGGTTGTTGGTTTCCCCTTTTTCTGGATACAACGGTTATATATTCCATCTCTTTCTTCTCATTTACACTCTCTTCTTGGTTTGAACGACTCGAACTACTTGTATTAGTGGTTTCATCTTCGATGTGTTTTACACTGGTTGCTTGAAATACTGCACTATATGAAGGCTCAGTGGAAGTTCCAGTTATTGGCAGACTTAACTGCTGTTTGTTGTTGGATTGAACTTTTTCAGTTCATTTTTCTTCGCAGTTCTGATCATTCTTTTCCACGGATCCATCTTTCTTTATTTGATTTTCCAGCATTGCTACTTTTTTCATTGAAAGCTTATTCTTGTCTTGCATTTCTTCAATTAATTTCTTCATCAACGAATTTTCATTACGTAAAAATTGGTTTTGCTGTTGTATTAATACAAACATCGGTACTACATCTGTGTTACATTTGCATTTAATACATTTCCAACTTTTAGTGGTTTGTTCTTCAGTTAGTTTCTGATAAATTTCTGAACTTATATTCAAACAATTTATATGAAAGCAGAAGGAACAATTTGCACATTCTAAAAATTCGTCATTTCTTCTCGTTATTGTTCTGTTACAACTGGCGCATTCTAAACCATGCCCAACTCCCATAATAAAACTAAATCGCTAAGGCGACTCCACTTCGGTATTATAAAAAAATAAATTTCAGAGTCTATGTTTACATATACATAATTGCAAATTAATAAGGGAAGTGTAACTAATATCGTACATTTTCCTAATATCGCACACCACCATATTGCCGTTTGTAAGTGTTAAATCCTGGTGACAATCAGTCTAACTCTTTGCCCTCTGGCAGCCATTAGACGAGGCCAAGTGTTGAACGAAATTGGTAACTTTTGTATTTTTTGTAAAACTTTTTTTAATTTTTTTGATTTCAAATATTTTGGAGGTGTTACTTATGCATCTAATTGAATGATGAGAGGTAAGTGATATTTATTTGTCAATTACAACAATAACTTCTCTGTATTGTATAATTTGTATTTTCATAATTATAATATTAGTTTATGACATATTTCAAGCTGAAAAATCCGCCATATTTATTTGTCACAATATGCCAAATATCGCCCACCTACAATAATCATAATATTGCACTATACGATATTAGGTACGGTAGCCCAATCATTTATATTAAAAGAGGGTTCAACCTCGGAATAAGACGGAATAAGCTGGATTTTCTTATACACCTTTATTTTGGCATCCTAAACGTTCCCTTAAAAGTTTCATAAGGTTACGTGTGAGCGTCCTTAGATATTGAAGGTCAAAGATCGTTTTGTGGAAATATCTCGCTTCTTTTGCCTTAAGTCGTTTTTGGGTTTTTTATAAACGTTATAGAGCATAAAACTCTCTACAAATTTTGTTTCACTTTTCGATGCGTTTAGCTGTTTTGAGTCTAGTTCAAGTGACGACGATGTAGCTGATTCTCTTACAGTTTCAACTGATGAAGACGACAGCGAGAATGACTGTGAATGTCCCTATTGTGGTTAGTCGTATTTAACAGACAAAAGGGCGAGAAGTGGATCATTTGTACAAAGTGCCGCGTTTAGTTTCACAAACAATGTTCGGGAACGGAAGATTACAAAACATTTATTTGTGATTATTATTTAGATAGCTAACTAAGAACGTAATATAAGTAAAACTACAAAATTTTAAGTCTAATTTACTTATAATTAAACATATATTAATGTAATTCTATGAAATTTTTTCCTACTTAAGAATAAACAATATTATTTTGTACTAAATATGTCTTTTTTGTTCATAAACCATATCTAACATTGTAACAGAAATAATAACCTAATATCGTAGGGGGCGATATTTTGACCACTATTGGTGGGCGATACTGAGACGATATTTCATGAAGCGGCCAAAATCAGTCTTTTTCATTAATTACAAAAAAATATATTATATACATGTTTAATCAATTCCCAACTATTTAGTACTTCAAGAGCATTAAAAAAACTAAATAGAAATACAAGTGGGGCTAATTAAAAAGTAAAAATAGCAGAGAAAATTTCAATTTTCAAAATGGGTGCGATATTAGGCACACTTCCCCTAACTATATGAGTAGACAATCACTACTAACAGTCGAACACGTCTGTGTCACCTGAAAACTGAACTACAAATAAATTCAATTATTATTGAAAACTGGACTTCAAAAACAGGCTAAATGCCAAAAAATTTTAGCATGCTATCTAGATTGTTGGCAGTGGCACTTAGATTCCTTTTTCGGCCCTAACTCCAGGGCCGCGCCAAGCGGGGGTGTTAGGGGTGCCTAGTACCCCGGCGGCAGGCTTTGGGGGCGGCAAATAAAATATAAAATTATTACTATTTTTATGTGGTAATTTTGATGACACTTAAATGTTACCCGCATTTTGCTTAAATACTTGTCTATTATGATTGTTGTGACCCGTCGGTAATCCGATTATTCCGATTGTTGACCAGCGACAACAATCATTTGCGCGGTAATCGGTGAGATCAAACGGGATCGGGATCGAACATGCTCTTGCATGCTTTAATTTTATAAAAACCGTCGTTGAATTCTACACATAAAACATTTATCAATCTTGCATTTCATTAAAGTAAGTATATATAGTAAGTAAACTGGTAGCCGGGAGGCATATATTTTATTATCAAAAATGTACACCACAAATCCAATTTTACGTAGTAGTTGGTGGAAATTTAAGGGGAAGTACGTAAAATCGGAAGATCAGGGGCGTAGGTAAACTTTTGTTTCGGGGGTTTGTAAATATTATTTATCTGAATCTATTTAAAACCAAATTATCTTAAGAGACAATTTACACCTAAAATTCGGTTGTGTAGACAAAGGAAATCGAATGTTATACTAATGAATATGAGCGACGACTTTTAGAAAACTGTCGAAAAATGAACTTCACTATCGCATTCATCAGCGCAAAAGACGCCAAATAGCGAAAGCTGACAAAAATTCTAGAATATTCTACTCGTGAACTAGCAAAGATACCAAAAACCAAACTTCACTATTGAATTGGGCACTAAAAATTAGATTAAGCAGCGCATTTTGACAAAAATTCTAGAATGTTCTATTGGTCAACTAACAAAGATATCTAAAAATCGATTGCACCATTTAATTGGTCATCGAATAAAAAACGGAATGGCACATTTTGATAAATGTTCTAGAATATTCTATTCGTCGAATAGCAAAAATTGTTTGTCAAAATCGGACATTTGGTTTACATTAGTTTAATTTCGGTTGGACAATTAAATGGTGCAGTAGATTTTCCAATATCTTTGTTAGTTGACAAATAGAATATTCTAGAACATTTCTCAAAATGTGTTATTTGGTCTCTTTCTTGGTAGCCAATTCAATGGCGACGTCTGTTTTTTAATATCTTTGCTAATTGACGAATAGAATATTCCAGAACATTTGTCAAAATGTGTAATTTGACCTCTTTTTCAATGGACAGTTAAATGGTACAATTAATTTTTCAATATCTTTGCTAGTTGACAAATAGAACATTCTAGAATTTTTGTCAAACTACACTGTCTGATATCATTTTTAATGACCAATTCAACGGTGAAGTCTGTTTTTTGATATCTCTGCTAGTTAACAATTAGAATATTCTAGAATTTTACGTTACTCATTTTGCATTTGCATTTTTGTATACTACGCATACAGAATATGTGCATATATATCTGCTGTGAAATTTTAAAATTTTTATTGGCTACGAGACCCTCAGACAATATTACCTACGGCCCTGACTCTGGCTTGGTACATAAATTTTCACCAACACAGACAAACAACAACATATCTGTGAGAGGAGAACCCCACTAAATCGCTGACGTCACTACGTAAAATCGGAGTACGTACTATTGGATGGCCACTGTATTACAAATAAGTTTGGCGTTTTAGGGGCGACAATTTTTGTCTTGCACCCCAGCGCAAATGTCCCTTGGCGCGGCCCTGCCTAACTCAATCTTTTTTTGGCACTTAGCCTGTTTTTGAAGTCTAGTCTTCAGTTGTTACAAGTACAAAACAAAATTAAGAAATCAGTCTGTACTCCTCTATGTATATACAATGTTACTCACCTTATTTTCATGTAGCCATTTACACGTGTTTTTTATCAACAGAATTATGAGCAAGAGGTGTAAGCTCATCTACTAGAGTTATGACCCTAAGGACTTTTTTTTTTTTAATTTAAGGAATAAAAAGGCATAGCCGAGTAAGATAGGGAAAACGGCCCTTGACGCAAAATTGATTGTTTTATAGGAAATAATACTTCTTAGCTACAGATATATTCTTGCCAAATTTCAACCCTCCGAGGCTAATAGTTTATGAATACACAAAGAGACAAAAATTTTTGAAAAAAATTTTTTTTGACGAAATTATTGAGCCGATTTATTTGAGTTTAATATATATTATATACCCACCTTAGGCAAAGTAGTTAAAAAAAATTAGATCCCTTTATTATACTAATTTTTTAAATTTTTTTAAGTAAATTTTTTTTTTTTTGGCACATACGCGTTAGCGACAACCACCATTTTTTGTTCAGGAATATGTCTCTTAGTACTCTATAACATATATTTTTATGGAAAAAATTTAGTTGGTAGAACATAGTAATATTTCAATACAAATGCATGCCATGTTCGGTACAAATATATTACTTATGTATAAAAGGCACCATAAAGTAAAGCATCTGCCTTATTTCTAAAAGACAGTAGAACTCTAACGAGTGCAAAAAAAGGTTCTCTTCCCCCCTGAGTTGCAGTTCTTGGAGTTCCTGTGACGATCTAAAAATATATATATTTTGACTTACTATAAAAATATGTTTCAACTTGTTGAAAAATAATTTTCAAGGTTAATTTTGCCATGAATCTGAATATTTGAATGAAATCAATATAATTATCTCACCATTCTTACTAATTAAAATTACATCTAACTCAACAAAATTTATAAGTTTTAGAAACTTTATTTAAATAAGGATAATAGTAATAATAATAATACGTCTTAAATGTTATATTGTTTTAATAATAATAAATATTAACTTAATAGACTGGAACAAAAAACTTCAACAATTTATAGTAATTACAACAGTCCGGCTAAAACCTGTTGTAGTTATAAAATTATGTAGGTAAATTACATGTACACTTAACTAACTTGAAGAAAGTAGTGTACATGTGTACGCAATATGTAGCTCGCCCCTCTCACTTGATGTTTTTATTGTAAATTCTTGGGGCGGGCCGAAAATGGATTTTTTCTGTAATATAATTACATACGTTCATAACTACGACAAATAAGTTTGAACAAACGCCTAGCTTTATCTGCCGTTTGTCTTGTTTTGTTAATACGATGACGGGTTATGAGGAATTATAACGAAATGACCAACTGGTATTCTATTTTCACAGCTAATAAACTTTGTATAAATTGTTGACGTCGTAGGATGTGGTGTATGAGCTAACAAAGTTTTACAAAGGAAAAAACTTTAACAAAAGAGAAATCAATGTATATTTTGTTTTATTAATTAAACCAGTTTGTCGTAGTTATGAACATATGTAATTATATTATTTTAGAAATAGGGTAGATATTTTACCTTATAATCCTTTTTATACATAAGTAATATATATAGTACCGAATATGGCACGCTTTTGTATTGAAATATTATTATTGTTATTATTATGTACTACCAACTAAAATTTTTCCATAAAGAGTATTTGTTATAGAGTACTAAGAGACATGTTATTGAGCAAAAAATGGTGGGTGTAGCTAACGCGTAGGTGCCAAAAAAAATTTACTTAAATTAAAAAGTTTTAAAAAATAAGTATGATAAAAAAAGGTATCTAATGTTAATTTTTTTTATTACTTTGCCTAAGGTAGGTACATAATATATATTAAACTCAAATAAATCGGCTCAATAATTTCGTCAAAAAAAATTTTTTTTTAAATTTTTGTCTTTTTGTGTATTCATAAACTATTAGCCTCGGAGGGTTGAAATTTAACAGGAATGTTGTCTGGAGCTAAAAAGTATTATTTCAGTTCGCTTAGCTGAAATGGAAAGAATCTTTCCGCAAGATTCAATTTCAGTAAGTAATGTGGCTTGGCCCCATAAAATCGTCGTTACTGCATTCTGAATTACTTTCATTGGACTAGAAAGCAGACGATAACAAGTTAATTTTCAATTTTAATTGCTTGCATTACATGTCAATATAAAAAATAAGATATCAAAGTATATTTACATAAAATCCATGCTTAAGTAAATGTAATTATGCATATCATTGTAAATATGTTATTTTGTTCGCGATGAAATATTCGAAAGTATTCAACTTTTTATTGTTCTACTTATGTGTATTATGTCATTTGAATTAACTTCAGTCGAAATTATCCGTTCGCTGTTCACAATTATACAGTACAAAGAAAATGAGATGATAATCTTGTTAAAGTTTCTTCGAGCAAGTTTACATAACTTTCGTATTCTATATGTATAAATATAATATACTATACTTACTCGTTGACTTTTTTTTGAAATACGAGTATACGTATAATGAAATTAAGAATTTACTTTAATATTATCTTTACACTATACTGTATGTATAGTATATATAGACAAAATTTGAATATGACGCTTTGTCATATTCAATGCAAGTATTTCAAAATAATAATCAGCCTAAAAAATTTCTTTTGCTAAACTATGTACCTTACTAAATAAGTTCTTGCTAAATTCAACATTCTAAAAGTTTTTGGTGCTGATTGAGGCCTGATCCACACTATAGTGTCGATATCAGTACGATCCCGGTCCGGTCTCGTTCCGATATAAACTTGTTGCATTCACAGTACAGTGCTGATATCTATTCGTTCTTCATTCACATTATAATGCCGCTCTCGGTACGCTCCCAGTTTGATACAAACATCTTTTTATAAAAATTGAATGCAAGGGGAGCGGAGTGGAATCAAAAAAGTGTTCACACTATCGATATAGGTCTGATATCGCTCCGATACCACTCCGATAAAATATTATCTGATTGTGAGTGGTGTTGGTACTGGGGCGATATTGGAGCGAGAGCGTACCGCGACTGATATCGGAGCGGCATTGGAGCGATGATGTGAATACAGTCATTGTTTCTTATGTAAGAATATTTTATCAAATCAGGAGCGTAGCGATATCATACTGAGAGCGGAGCGATACTATGAATCGGGTCTGAAAACTCGCACAACTTTTTCTCGGATGTTAAAAATGTTATCGTTATTTTCCCGTTTGACCTCATATCGTCAGTGCAGCCAATACAGTGAGAGGCTAACTAAACAGTAACTTAAACTCAAGATGCGGTAAAAATCTGCTTTTTGAAAGCTCCAAAATATTAAAATAACTGTTTGCTACAAATAGTAAAACCTTTTTCTGTTAATTTAAAAAAAAATCTTTGGAATCAATTGGTGCATCTGTTAAAATGAAAAATTAGTCAAACACATTATTTGTAGTTTATTACCCGTACGACGGAACGGAGCAGGTGTATGCGTTGGGGGTAAGAGGTGTATGTGTGTTTGTGTGTCTGTTACCATCTACCTCTAAAACGGCTCAATCAATTTTAATGCCTTGGTAACTGCGGGATTGTTTCCAACCAGCTTTGGTAAGCATTGGTTCATCGGCTTCCAACATATTTCAATATTTCCAGAATAAAAACAAAATTAAAAATCTTAAAAATCATTTTCAAATCTCTAATTGTGGAATGGTTTTTAACCAGGTTTAATGAAGATGGGCCCAACGGTTTCCAAAATATTCCGAGATTTCTAGGATAACAAAAAGAAACTCTAGAAAATTTCAAATAAAAAAGTTTTAAGAAGTTGCAACCGAAAAGTTTTAAGAAGTTTCAAATAAAAATTCCTAGAATTTCATATTCCTTTTATAATAATTTAGAATAATTTTCATCCGTCATGTGTCACATATCTTACCATGTATTTTGTTGTATAGTGTACGACGAATAGAAATTGACTTTTTTTTAAACTATAATGAAATTTGGAATGTGGAATTCCAGGAATTTTAATTTTATTCCAGAGACTTTTTAGAACTTTTCCATCATAATTTTTTTAAACTTTTTTATTTACCTGAATATATTCTTATTATTCCATTATTGAAAAACGGACACTAGAATTCGCAAGATACACGCCTGCAATCATAGTTGGCCGCGGAATTCGAAGCCCGACTAGGGATGTTGATATTATGTCGATATATCGAATATTCGATATTTTTTTTTTTTGTAAAGTATCGATATTTTTAACCAATATTTTTCAATCCGATATATCGATAGTTTGATATTGAATTGTCAGTATCAATATCGATATATTTTCCAAGAATAAATCAACTTTGTAACAATTTACTTAATCGGCTATGACTAGAAAGTACTATGTATCATATAATAGCCTAAGAGCTATTATATTGAACGATTTTCACAAAGTATTTTCTACCGGTTGGGATTTTTTACACAAACAGTATATAGGCCCACGAATCAGGAATGGACAACCTGGCAGTCCAAAGCGAAGCACACGACTATTAAAAAAATTTTTTTAAATGCAAAAAAAGGGCCCAATTCAAAGTATTTTCTACTGCTTGAAATTTTAACAGGATACTCCAGACACTCAGTGAAGACAGAAAAAAAATTGACAGGCGGTCTGGTGGGGATCTACCCCTTGCCAGGCGGGCCCAAACATGTCAAATTTTATGCTATACTCAAAGTTTTATACTGCCTGCAACTCATATAGTGAGTATATCGGGAAATAGTCAGATAATACTATAAAAATTATGAAACAGCCAGGCGATTTGAAAGTTTTCCTGATGGTGAACGCCAGTGTGCGCCGTGGAAAAGTTTTGCGTAGTGTAGGTGCAGCCAGTAATTCAAAGTGAAGTATACAACTTAAAATTGTAAGCGAATATTGTAAAATTTAGATACTATTTGAAATTATTGAAAACAATATCAGGAGGTTTGCTGGGAAGGTAGCCATCGCCAAATGGTGGTACAAAGGTGTTAAATTTTATACTCTACTCAAAGTGGTAACTCACATAGGTAGTAACTAAATATTCTTCTAAAAATTATCTAATCAAATATCTAGGTGATTTGGACAGTTTTATGATAATGAAAATTGTCGAAAAGTGTGATCAGTGACCAGTGTATCAAGAAGGTATACTATAAGCAGCAATAAATAATGAATTGAGACGAATTGCCTAATTTTTATATCCTAAAAATGGTTTTAAAAAAATCCTATCGATATATTATTATTAACAGATTTATTAATTTATTTAAAAACATAGAGTTATTTGAGCATATTTTAAAAAAATTAAATATTTTATTATTTCTTTTAATGCAAAGGAGCTAAAGAAACATTATATAGGTAGGTACCTGCTTATTTTTGGCCATAAAAAATGCTTTAAACATTAAAACCTTCTACACAAATGTTGGCAAGTGTTTGCCATCTGGATTTAGAATAATGTAAAACAAATAACAACAACAAATATAGAATGGTAATTTTTAATTTCAAATGTTATCGAGTGCCTATGAAACATTATTAATGTATGGCGGACTTTTGTCCGTAGTTACCAGCGATCGAAGGTTCGGATGCACTAACAGTACCGGCTTTAGATTTTCAAGTATAAATTAATATACATATATCAAATAAAATATTGAGGAATTGTAATCTATTTTTGTGCTTGGATTAATGCTCTCTTAATAAGAAATTCAGTGCCTTTACTGGATTTACTGGATAACACTGGATTTACTTTGGTATGTATGACCAATTCATTATGTTAATTAAAATTCACATAGTGTTTGAAAAATTATCCAAACGAACTTCCAAATATCTATAGTTTTTGAAGAAAATGGAAAAACTTTGGCTGGAGTTCCAAAAACCATATACCTCCGATTGAGCTGAAATTTTGTTTACGCAATCTTTTTGGCTTAGGAAGTTTTCTCCTAAACGAAGTTTTGATGACATGGGCCGGAAGTTGTATATCTAAGAATCCAAATTAGGAAAAATTACTACAAGCGATACGCAGACAGATATATTATCGAATGCCTACCACTGAATTGAAATTTCATTTATATACTCTTTTTGGCCTCAGAAATTACTTTCTAAACTAATTTTTGAAAACACAGACCGGAAGTGTATTTTTTAACCCTTTGAATACAGATGAGACTGAAAAATTTCCGTTACCATGGTAAGAAGAAACTAAAGGCAGATTTCTATAGAATTTTATGAGTAAGACAGAAATGCAAGAATAAAGTTTTTCGATATCCTGTTTAGTTTTCGAGATAATACTTGTCAGATTTCTAAAACTTACAGTAGGGATGGGATAATGTATTGTATACATATAGATACACATATATAGTATCAATTTTTATGAATATAGTCGTCATTTATTTAAACAGACTGTGTAATATAGAATAAAGATATAACACAGATCTTATACGGAACCCTCGGTGTTCGATTCAGACTCGCACTTTCCGAACGTGTTTACCGATATATCACTCTACGATACTGATATATTTGAAAAATGCCGATATAATGTAATATATCGACATTATTAAAAATATCAACATCTCTAAGCCCGACTAACCAGAAAGTACTAGCGACCAAGCTCGATTGGCCACTTGATTGATTTAATTTTGTATAGATACAAATTTCAAAGTATACCTTGATAATATATACAGGGCATGTTAAATTTTAGTTATTGAGTGGAATTATTTTAAATGGACCGGCATTGTATTTTCAAATCAAGTTTATTTTTAACAATTCTTCTGAAAAGGAAATCTCACTAATTCAAATAAAATTAGTTTGTGAAGTCCGAGGTAATTTATGATAAATATATATTTTGATTAAACAATAAAAAGAGAAACGACATCCTTCAAGCAAATTTGAAGACAAAATTTTCTTAAATTTAAAATCGACTTCACTTCTTTTTCTTTGTTGATATAAAATCATGATACATCAAAATATAGATGTTTTTTGTGTTTCCTTTCTTCATAAAACAAAATAATGTAAAAGTATCCTTTGGGGTACCATATAAAATGAAAGGAGTTACTGAAGAGTTATTACGTTATATAGCTCTGGATAAAAGTTATCATGAGAATCGTCTTCATATTATTACGATTACTCATGTAAACTCTCTCAAAGCAAAATAAATGATAAGGAAAGAGAAGGATTTCACATTTTTGTTTTTGTTCAATTTTTATGGACTTTGGTTTATAGGTGAAAAGGTTTTACTCATTTACTGATTGTACTTAAAAAAATACCTCATTAGTTTTGATAGATGATTAATACTGATTCATGTATGATTTTGTTATAGCTAACAATATCTTTGTACGGTCGATTTATAAACCAGAGGTTCCCAATAATTTTTTTCTACGGACCCCTTCATCCAAACGCTATTTTGACAGGGACCCCTAAATCCAAAGAAATTGTAGTCTCGCAGATAGTTAACGACACTTGTACAATAGTATATTATGTTATAAGTTGCAAAATGAAGGTGTTTTTTTCATGAGTCGTAAGTTTGCCAAACGAGGTCGCAGATCGAGTTGGATAATGGTGACGACTAAAAAGGACACTCATTTTGCACGTACTACATACAATATTTTTTGCAATTCTGAATTAAAATGGAATAAAACTAACGAAAAATGGAAAAATAATCTCGAATTATAAAAGTTTAACAGCTACATTAAAAAAGAATTATTTTAACATATTTTTTCTTTTGAATGTTTTATGGATGACTATGATGGCTATAGCTTACATTATACCATTACTATAGAAATTAATTTGTTTACCTACTTTTTTTCACGCGTAATAAAAAGTGGATATTTTTTTTTATAGTGAAAAAAGTAAGCCGTTTTGACACTATAACAGTCATTTATATAGTTAACTTTTTAATTCAAAATTACAAAAACATAATATCGTATTCGCTACTAGATACTTCTTCGTACAACATGTAGGTATTTCTACTGTTGTACGTATACCCATAATCTCGTTCTAGAATCTAGAATATGAATCAAAGCTTTTAGACATTCTCTTAACAAAGTATAAATTGTTCACTACTTTGATTTATTTGAAAACTAGGCTTGAAATGAATAATCGACAACTATTAGGTATTCGGTCTATTCAGCCGAAATATAACCAGCAATTTTTTCAGTAAAACTTAATTGTTAATAATGAAGAGTAAATGCAAAACCAAGACCAAAAACTTAGTGGTCTTGGCCATATAAGCGCCTCTTCCCGTTCTTATCGTATAGACTGTATAAGTCTAATTTTTTCAGTTGAAAAATTCGACTAAAAAGTTGGCTATGTGTTGATTTAACATATAATCTATATAAATAATTCTAAAAATATACATAATATGTATGTTGATTATTTATTATTGTTTCCATATTTTCAAGGTATGCTTTGGCAAAAATTTGAACATCTTACTACTGACATAAATTAAAAAATTTTTACTACTACTTTTTACTATTTATTATTTATGTTAAATTTTACGCAAAAAAAATGTGCTCGTAGAAAAAGTATAGTGTAACATACGGGGGAAAAGCTTATTTCTCACTCATATGAATTGTTGCACTCGCCCTGCTAGCTCGCGCAACGAACTCATATTTATGGGAAATAAGCCTCTTTTCCCACTTATTGTCCAATATACTATTTTAAAGTCTTTTTCTTTTTTCTGCTATATGCCTCTAAGCTTTTTATAATCGTGGAAACGAAAAGCATTTTTTAGTAAATTAAATAAAATATGTAAAGAAAAATATATTGGAGACAGTAATAAAATATTAGCGATATTACCTTGCTTTTTTCCTTCTCTTTGTTATCTTTAATAATATCTATTCTTTTACAGCAATGAAAGCGGCGATTTTAATTCAACGTTGGTACCGACGGTATTTGGCACGGATGGAAGTGCGTAGACGGTATACGTGGACCATTTTTCAAAGTTTAGAATATGCTGGTGAACAAGACCAAGTTAAGGTAATACTATTTATTTATTTATTTATTTATTTATTTATTTGTTTTGTTTTTCAGCAAATTTCAAGACAAATTCTACTGAAAAAAGATATTCAGTACTTTGTACTTTATAAGTTCAGTTCCATCTGTTGTTAGCAATATTAGCAAATTTTTTTTGCTTATCGTACAAAATACAATTCATTTCGTAGATTTCGTATAACACATTAAATCAATTTGTCTAACTGTAACAGCGATTTTATATTAAGTGATATATCTTTTGTCACAGACTTATATGTCGCTAGTGTTTTTTCTTTGTTAAAAATTTGAATGTTTCTTTGTATATAATAGAGAAACGGGTTAATAATACCTAAACATTATTCTGCAAACGACATGTATTTCATCTATTCAACAAAATACTTAATGAAATCAAGTTCTATATAATTATGTCAAATACAATACATATTTATATCTGTATATCTTATACGTTTAAACTAACATACACAAGGAAATTTATCAACTATTCTTTCACAAAATGTAGTAATTACAATAGTTTTGAAACTGAAAATGACACCAGACTTTTATCAATTACAATGAACAGTCTGTAATTGTTAATTGTTTGTAATTGTTAAATAAAGAGATCTTTGCCAAATCAGTTATATTTTTTCTAAAAAGAATTTTGTCATTCTGATATGATACTAAATGGGGTTTTACGTCTGTTTTTGAAACGACAGTTGTCATTCTGATATAATATAACTGAAAAGTTCACACCCCAGCTATGCTAATTCGACCAACTACTTACTCTAAATCAAGTCACTTCCATTAAGCTTGATTTATGGTAAATAAATTTTAGCGAATTTTCGAATCGAAAATTCAGCTATTACAGCCACTGTCGTGACGCGACTTGAGCCCGGGATTATGATAGAAATTTGTTTTGAGATAGGTACTTAAAATTCGAAAATCGCATTGACTAAAATTTATATACATGTATGATATATACACATATGTATGAAGGTATATATGTGTCCGTACGATAATTCTGGAAAGAAACATTATTTTTACGAAATTTGGTGGAAACGTTAAAATTCCAAAAAATTTTGGGTGAGTTCTTCAGTGAGACACGCCCGGTACATGGTTTTTTGGGCATTTTTGGTGAAAAAATTTACATAAAAAAGGTTTTTTCGAACTGTTATTTTTTGTAAACTGGTTTCCAAGAAAAATTAATTTTTATAAACAGATATTCGCTATGTCATGCAGGATGCTGCGATAGTGGTATTTTAATTTGAGATCATCAGCAAGATTAGTAAAATTTTTCAGAGCTTTAAGAAATCAAAACAATCAATGACCATCAAAATTATACGCATGCAATATCAGCCGAAGTTAAATTCACGTTTTATTAGTTTTCAATTATTACCTAAATTTACTGTAAATGTAAATGCTTTTCAGGCTTTCTGTCAAAAGCTTTTAGTGCATTTTTTTGTAATAATGCAAGCTTAGGTACATTTTCATAAAATTTCCAATGCCTTTAAGTCATTGAAAAATATGCCCACCTCGTAATTTACGAGTTGGATTTACCTCTATGTAAAGTTACAATTTTCACTTCGACAGTAATCGTATTTTTCAGCTACAAACTTTTTAATGAATTAACCGACCACTCATAAGAAATTGGCTCTTCGAGACAAATCTATTGTCCTAGAATGGTTTTATTATTCCGCTAATAAACATAAATAGAACTGTTGGAAATAATTCCATCATATAAGTGGAAAAGCTCGTTACCAATCCACCTGCAAGTTACATCACAAAAATAAAAGTAAATGTATGTCCGTAAAATAAAGAACAAAGAACACTAGTTGTCTTGCTGTTCAGTATAAGTTTTAAAACTAAATAGAAAAACATTGTATCCCCGTTGGGGTTATCAAACAAATTTGTTCTGAACAATTGAGTATCTCGTACTAACGTACCATAGGTACCTTCAGTTCAGCTGTCACAAACTTGTCTTTGTGCTTGTATATTCCATTAGATCTAGTAGGTATGTATAACAGTATGCTTTATAGTAACTTTTGATTTAATAATAATAAAATTATTATTCGGTTCAAAATAATGAAATTATTAAATTTGACAAAGTTCATCTCTGTTTATTGTTATGGGAAAATTTAATATAATGTTTTGTCGTAATAGTTTAATAAGAATATAAACTAAACGTACGCTTCGAAGCATGAAACAACCACAATGTTTTGATACTAAACTATTAAACTATGTCAATTTAAATTTAAAATACAAAAACAAATAATACAGGTGCCGTTTGTTTAATTATAATTAGATGGTGCGTATAAATTCGCAGCACAACATACCAAGATATATGGCACAGAGTTTCCTTATGTTCATAACAAATATGCTTGTATAAGTCATTGAAATTGTTTTATTAAACTAGCATTTACCCGCGGCTTGGTACGCGCAGTATTTGAAATTATGACATCATAGAAATACGTATAGACGATAGAGTAGGTATACTTACATTGTGTCACAACTGAGAATTGTTATTTTTTTGAGAATTTTTTCCACTGGAATATAATGCTTTTCCGGAATAAAAAGTAGCCTATAAGCTATCTTTCTGCAAAGTTTAGGTTGATTGGTTAAGCTGCTGCGGTGAAAGCAAACAGGGGGTGGGAAGGTAGTGGCCTAGTGTTATAAAACGTGACGAGGAAGGAGGTGGAGATCCGAGCACACGTGATGTCACGTTTAAAATAACTTATCTTACAGTTTACGAACGAAACAAAATCCCTTTTCAAAATTACAGCTGGTGAACAAAAAAAAAAAAAAAAAATTATTACTAATAATAAATCATTAAAAAATAATTTTTTGGTATGTTAGTAAAGTATGTAACCAAAAATCATTTGGGAAGAGAAGACTCCTGGTTTTGTGACGTAATATTAGGTAGAAGGGTTCGACAAAATGTGACAGCTAATGTAGAAGGGGGTGTCAAAAATACGCGAATTTTTCGTGATGTATATATATATTAGGGTGGCGCAAAAAAACCACATATTTTTCTTTTTTTTTGTCTCATAGGAAAATAAGTTAATTTAGCTCGATTTAAGAATGCTCACCAAAAATTAGCTCGATAAAAAATTTTTTAAGGGTCGCTCAAAACTTTTTAAAATTTGAAAATTGGTCCAAAATCGATTTTTGTTTTTCATCAAACTTTTTTTCTCATCCCTGCATATGTTTGTACATTGAATAATAAAAAATTCCTCCAAAATTTTAACTCAAAAAATTGATAATAAAAGTTTGTTGAGGATTTTAAAGTCAAAATATTTAATATTTTTTAGGGTCGCTAAAAAATATTAAATATTTTGACTTGAAAAATTTTCAGAACTCTTGAGCGACCTTTTATTATGAATTTTTTGAGTTAAAATTTGGAGGAATTTTTTATTATTCAATGTGTAAACATATGCAGGGATGAGAAAAAAAATTTGATGAAAAACAAAAATCGATTTTTGGCCGATTTTCAAATTTTAAAAAGGTTTGAGCGACCCTTAAAAAATTTTTTATCGAGCTAATTTTTGGTGAGCATTCTCAAAACGAACTAAATTAACTTTTTTTCCCATGAGACAAAAAAAAGAAAAATATATGGTTTTTTTGCGCCACCCTAATATATATATATATATATATATATATATATATATATATATATATATATATATATATATATATATATATATATATATATATATATATTATTAAAATCATTTTCATAATTATTTATTTTGCGCTTTTTTCTACATTTGATAAAGCTCTATCAATCGGAATAAATTTCGGTTTACGCCACTAATGCCCTAGTGTCGGAAAGATATTTGGCATTGCTTTTAGCAAATTTTTGTTAATGAAGTTGTGTAATAATAATACACATTAAAATTTTCAATAGTTGAAACTATTAATTATAATTTATAATTAAATTATTTCGAAAATCAATAATTGTAAAACACTTGATAATACCCTATTTATTATTTATTTAGTTTATAAGCAAAATATCATATACATATTTAAGTAGGTACTTACAATATACATATTTATTTTATCTGTAGATATATTGGTAATTATTAGGTAATGTAAATATACATACATATATGTAAATAAGTAAACAGTAATAAATAAGTTTTTATATTAGTTTTAGTTATAAATAAGTTTTTATAATAAATTTAGTTTGTTTTTCTTAATCGTATTATCATAAACCGAACATTGTCGGATTTTTTTTTATTAAATCTTGAATTAAGATGTTAGAGTGCGAGCCCATAAAATACGGATGGCAGCTAGAACAACTCTAGAGGCCGATCACGAATTGTTGTTTTTCTGTTTCTTGTTCTTCTGTTTTTGTGTTTACTTTTATTATTTTTTATTAAAAGTACATTGGGACATGTTGAACTATTTCGTGAATTTATTTATATAATGTCTTTTAGCGAATTTCCATTCTGGAAATTAGCGAATTTCCATTCTGGAAATTCAGCTATTACAGCCGGTGTCATGACGCGACTTGAGCCCGGGACTATGGCAGAAATTTGTTTTGAGGTCCCTAGAACCCAAAAATAACATTCACTAAAATTTATATATATATAAATATATATGTATATATGTATGTATTTATGTATTAGCACGATAACTCTCGAACGAAATGTCCTAGGTTTACGAAATTTGGTGACAACGTTGGAAGTCCAAAAATCTTGGATGAGTTCTTCAGCCAGACACGTCGGATGCCAGGAACATGGTTTTTGTTCTTGCAAAAAATTAGTTTTTTGCCAAAATTTGCTATAATTTAAAAGATTTTGCCACATTTTTTTACACCATTGCAAAGACGGCAAAAAATCACATAAAAAAGGTTTTTGAACTATTTTTCTAGGTTAGCTAGTTTTTGAGAAAATAAGAAAAAAAGTCAGTAGTAAGTTTTGAACAGTTCTGGACCCACCATTCGATTTTTTTGAGCGACCTCAAGGAGGAGGTACCACTTCAAAAATGAAATACACTAGATATGTTAATTTTCAGGTCATTGACACTTCAAAATATTACAAACGCACTATATATATATATATATATATATATATATATATATATATATATATATATATATATATATATATATATATATATATATATATATATATATATATATATATGTTCGCACGATAACTCAAGTACGAAATATCCTATTTTTAAGAAATTTCTTGAAAACGTTGGAAGTCCAAAAATATTGAATAGTTATATTATATATATATATATATATATATATATATATATATATATATATATATATATATATATCCTTACTAATGTTATAAATGCGAAAGTGAGTTTGTTTGTTTGTTTGTTTGACTGGCTTTCACGCCTCAACAGCTTAACCAATCAACTTGAAACTTTGTACAGACGTTGCTTGCGGGCCAGAGACGGTTATAGGCTACTTTTTATCTCGGGAAAATATTTCATTCCCGTGGGAAAATGCATAAAAATAACAACAGCTGACTATTAAAAAACGGATAAATGATTTCAAACTTTGTATATTGCTAACAGAAGGGATGAGAAGGGACACAAACTACTTTATACCCCGGGAAGTTTCCCGTGGGAAATTTCATTCCTGTGGAAAAATATCAATGAAGTAACAACTGACTATTAAAAATACCCCTGTCGCAGCATCCTGCATAACATAGCGAATTTCCATTTACAAAAGTACGTTTTTCTCGGAAACTAGTTGATATAGAGTAATTGTAAATAAAAAACCTTTTTTATGTGATTTTTCCGTCTCATTCCGCCAAATTTTTTTAACGAAAAATTCCCAAAAAACCGTAAACATTTTCACGAAATTTCTTAATAATAAGATGTTTCGTTCTTGAGTTATCGTGCGGACACATTTATATATATGTTTACTAAATATCCGCACGGTAACTCAAGAACGAAATATCTTATTATTAAGAAATTTCGTGAAAATGTTTACGGTTTTTTGGGCATTTTTCGTTAAAAAAATTTGGCGGAATGAGACGGAAAAATCACATAAAAAAGGTTTTTTATTTACAATTACTCTATATCAACTAGTTTCCGAGAAAAACGTACTTTTGTAAATGGAAATTCGCTATGTTATGCAGGATGCTGCGACAGGGGTATTTTAAATTTAATTCTTTAAACATATTGCCGTCACCTTAAGCAGCGTAGGCATGTGGACTGTATAAAGTTCACCAGCAATTTATTTGCCGCTACAGATTACTTCCTATTTGGTAATTTTGAAATTTTCTACTTTTTAAAGAAAAAATTTTTAATATTTCCTACTTTTTGAAAAAAATAAATAAATAAATCCAAAGAATACAAAGGACACATAATTACTTAAATGCAGAATTCAAGTGGATTATTATTATTGTAAATCATCAAATGAATCAGTTAAAAATCCTCGGATTTTATCGACTGCCGAGGTTTGGTGTAATGTACCTACCTATTGTACAGGGTGTAAAATAAGTAACTCCCGTCCTTTTGAAGGGAGACTCATAGGACCCTGTAGACACTAAAACCACAGGAATTTTTTCGGGAATAACAGTTTGAGAAAATTGCAAATTAACTGGCTACATGATGTTTCAAAATTTTTCTATGTACAGCTCTGACTAAATTATGCATAAATATCTCCTTAATATCAAAGGTACAAAATAATTTTATTGACTAAAATCCAATAAAATTTTGTTACCATGCTTCGGTCGTAAATGTGTTTTCCAGATGTTGTTTTTAAAAATATAAAATTTATCTCACACAGATGAGATGGACAGAGCCGGATTAAAAAAAAATTAAAGGCCCGTTTTTGACCCACATTTAGTACCTATCAAATTTTTTCTGTTTTTTAGTTCAAATTTATTGGCAAACATTAATTAGATGGATGAGATCTACCCACTGTTTTTGTAGCGAGATTTATATACTTTGCACTCTGTATACAATATTTCTGAATGTATAGACATATCATGTCGATTATTGATTTGAAAACTTGTAGTAGACCATCCCAGAGGCTATTTGATTTAAAAAAATAAAAAAACCAAATATTTCTGAAACCAAATTTCTTAGTAATAAACACGGATTGTACCTTGGAACTTTTTTTCTCAATCAGGTCAATCATCTAAATAAACTATGAGATTATCATCATATCTTTATATCTTCTTGTTCTTCAAGTGCTCCAACAATTAGGTACTACAACGAAAACTTAGCTTTACATAAAAAAATGTTACTGTATTATCTTATTTAGAAATATGTAGTCGTAAATAATCGAGTGCCCAAAATAATAATCCTGCGGGCTTATTTATAAATCAATTGGGAATAGAGATTGGCATATATACAATTTCAGTCATTGTAATATTTGCAGCAGAATACATTATTGTTTGGTTAACAATGAAATATAGAACGTGTAAATGCTAGTGGTTACTCGGAATAATAAAAGCATATAATTTGTATACGTATACGTTGTTCAATAGACAGGTAATTAGTTATAGAGATACCGAATTGATTTCAACAGGACGAAGCAGGCGCGTCGTTATTAATGATTGGGAGCAAAGGCGTTTATAGGAAGAGTAAACTCCAATGTTCTTAATTACTTTATTATATAACTACCTGTATGTGTGATTTGCCCAACAAAACGGGACCCTGTCTTCCCGTTACCAATACAGAATAATTAACTTTTGAGTGAAGATTGAGGTAATGCGTAACGTAGTTTATAAAAGCTCGTGGCGTTAATTATTTCCGTCTTAGATGTAAGTAGTTATTTTACTTCAGCAGTAGTTATTAGACTTACAAGGAGTAGTCCAGATATGCCTCTTACCGCTTTCGGTCAAATTTCGTCTGCTAGTAGAGCATTATATCAATATAAATAATCTAAAATATTAAGGTCCACCTCTCAAAAACACAAAAAATATTTTTATTCTTATTTTAGACAAAAATACAGCTATAACAAATTTAATATATAAGTTACTTTATGTGTTGCATCAGGGTTTCTGTAAACTAGCGATCAGTGTAACAGATGTATTGATAGTGGGGTTCCGGGATCGAATCTCGGCATAATAAATACGATTATTTTTTTTCTTTATAAAATATAATTTATTAGTTATGTTACCAAAATTATGTTACGAGATATTACTTGTTGTAAGGTAATAAATATAAATAATTTTGTTAAAATATTTTTATATGAGTAAATTACATAAACACACAAGACACAAGTCAATTATATAAGTACTAGCCGTATGGGATTTACCATCGGTAACATCTCAGGATGTCGGTCAGTGTGAAAGATTTATTCAATAAGATATTATTTATTTTAATAGCCATAGTAACATATTTTTATATATCTCTGACTTTAAAAGTGACGAATTTCAATACAAATTTTCATACCCTATTTAACCCACTTAAGGGGACGAATTTTTAAAAATCCTTTCTTAGTGCTCACCTACATTACAAAGGGAACCCTGTGCAAAATTTTATGCATCTAAACCCAGCGACTTAGGCTGTGCGTTGTTTGTCAGTCAATCAGTCAGTGTTAGAGATTTATTAAGCAGAGAGTTACATTAGAATTTTTAGAATACGAATTTTCGGATGTTTCAAAAAGTAAAAATATATAAACCACATATTTTTAAAATTTGACTTTTTTATATTTTGAGAAATGTAAAAATTCATATTCTAAGCATCTGTATGTACATAATTGAGTTAGTCATGTATTTGCGTAATTTACTCATAAAAAAAAGAGTATTTTAAAATAATATATTGTACAATAAGGGCGGGAAATTGTTGATTGCCCACGAGAGTGAAGTTGAGCGTACGACCGTAGTGAGTGCGCTCATTCGCTTGAGTGGGCAATCGACAATTCCGCACGAGTTGCACATACTATTTTTTATTACGAATTTCAAATACCTTTTTCTATTATTATTACTATCTTTTATATTTTTATTACTTTTTAAAATAATATTTTCGAGTGTGCGTCTTTTTTTCTGAATTAAATATTGTTTAAATTACTTTGTCGGTGGATTCTATAGAAATAATTATGAAATATTTATTAAATGAAAAATTAAGAGACGGCTTTGCGTGTTTTAATTAAATTTTGTGTGTGTTTTATTGACAATTTGCGTGCGGAAGGTTCACTTTCCGCACGCAAAAATGTATGTGGGAAGAGTACAGTGGGCAAACTGCTATTTTTCGTACACAATGTGTGCGCCAAGTTGGTACTTCTCTCGCATGAGTAATCAAAAATTATTTATATTCATTAATTTTTCAAAAAGTATAATATATAGTACCCTAATTTTGGTAACAAAACTAATAAGTAAATCAATTTTATAAAAGAATAATAATAGAATAATCCATGTTTATCATACTCGGATTTGATCTCGGGACCCCAATATCCATACATTTGTTACGCTAACCGTTAGTTTACAGAAACCTCGATACAATACATAAAATAATTTGTATATTCGTTACCTGTATTTTTGTATAAACTTTACAGTGTGTTCGTACGGTGCGTGTTCGTACAACGCAATTATGGTGTTTTTTGAGTCTACAGGATCCTTGAAGTAACACATAAAATAACTTGTATACTTGTTATCTGTATTTTTGTCTAAACTTTAAAAATATTTCCTGTATTTTTGAGAGGTTTAATAAGAGGTTTAATATTGTAAATTTTTTGTATTGATGTGATGTTCTACTAGTATAGTATCTATCTGTAAATATACAGCTTCTACTAAATGAGACTTATTTTTATTCTGAATAGGATCAAATCGCATTTAAGATCATCCATGACTGGATAAATACTCAATATCTTGGGAGTCATTGCCGTAATAAAAATGACAGATACAACCTAATAGACAAAGGACTGTAAGTCATATAGTTAAAACTAAAATTAGCGGAAACATATAAATAAATAATAGGACGACAAAATTTTCTCATCTCATTTTAAAGCCTATTTTAACAAGAGTCCAACAGCAATAAAAATCATTAAATCAAGTAAAGAAAAAATATTAAAGACACTATTCGCCCAACAACAACGGAATTGTAAACCGATCAATCAAATGACACCAAAACAATGACACAATAACAAATCAACAATCGATTCTTATAATATGATGATAAAAATGCTGCAGTAAACAAATGAAAATAGCATTTTTTTTCTAGATAACCAAGTAAAACATTGCATTGGTGTAATAAACCGACCTAAGTTTACCGTCTGTCTCGTCTTTATTATACAACGAAGTGTACAACATAATCAAAGATAATAACGAACGTCTTCTATAAAATACTACTTTATTGACGTAATAATGCTTTGAAAAATTTTTATTAACTGTGGAGCAAAAATTAATACCATTTATAGTGAACTTTATAAATGTCGACGAAGTTGTAAATTTCCTTTTAAAAAGCTTTCGTGACATGCTTTTAGGAATTGTTTGTTCCAAATAATTAAAATCAAGTTTTATGATGCCTATTTTGTGTCAAGGTCCGTATTATCATACTCTGTATATATAAACCCATTTTGTTTTGTTTTTTATTTCTGTAAAATGATTGTTTTTTTTTATCAATTTTTATTCAAATATCAAATCAATTTTTATCAATTCCACTCCATTTGACGGTACTAAAAATGTTTACTGTTTTTTTTTTTTTATTACGCCCGTAAAATCACCTCAAAAACGAGCCTCTAGACTAAAATACCCCCTTAAGTTCAGTAGTTCATTTTCAGAGGAAATTGACCATTTATTTAAAACAAGTTTGTGATTACCCAATAACAAACTTCATGAAAACTTTCGTATATTTTTTATTTTCTGTAAGTATCTACAACAATTGAATCGATTTTCATCAAATTGATCTTTTGTAAGCTGATTTTCTCCTGCATCGATCTTTGGCTTAACGATTCGAATTGCTCTAGAAGATTGATTTTTTGGCCAGAGATCAGAAACCCAAGTGCCAACCTAAAAATGAATAAAGTGAATGAATAATTATCAAGTAAAGCATTGCCTACGGGCCTCCGATAGTACAAAATGACGGTTTACATAATTGGGTCATATTTATTCCATTGACTATATTATCTAATTTGATGTATTAATATACAATCTATAACAATGACGACGTTAAGGTAAATAATGAAATATATTATTATTTACAAAGGTAGAACAAGATCTATTGTTACCTAATCCACAATTGTAAATCAAATTTGAATGTAGTATTCAGATAATGCTTAGTATCTGTTCAACTAAAACTTGAAACTATGTATTCATAACAAGTAAGCCAAGTACATAATTATTTTACTATGCAATTTCGAAACCGAATCAAAAACCGAAATCATTCGTATTTTTCAGTGCTGTAATTATTACATTAAAATATTATATTTAGTTGCAAAATATAATAAATTTCATAAATAATCTTAAATTAAGTTCTTATTATATAAAACAGTATTGTTATATAACAGATTTTTAAATAATACCGCATTTACGGTATTTTTTTTAATTAAATAATTTGGTGACGTGGGTCTCGATATATAATGAAAGCCAGAATATAGTACTGGATATAGACTGCATATAGACCCTGTGAGCGAGGCCGCTGATCGACTGTGACAACAAAGATAAACAACTGATTAACAATTAACAGGTATCGGTTCACTGCCACCGAATGACTGAATACAAAGTAGCCTCACTTGCTCAGAACTGCATACTGCCGATTATACGATTTTCTATTTACTTTCCTTCTAGTGTTCTATGGGTGCGACAATGTAGAAAGAGGTTTTAGTCAACATTGCCTTGATAATAATATTCGTAAACAAATTACCAAGCACGCTAAACAAATTTGATCTCGATATTTTAATGATCTCGATATTTTATTTTGGGTCTCGATATTTTAATGAAAATCCTGTACACAACACATTTTCTATCCTTTTTTGATTACACTGGTTTCAGTAGTATAGAGATAGCAGTGTTTCCTCTGTACTTTGTGGTCGCACCATTAGAAAAGTAGTTAAAAGGTTTCAGAAAAATTCACTGGTTGCAATTCATTGAAAGAATTTTTCACTGTTAGGAGCTAAGCTAGTCAAGATTTGCATAGCTTATGTTAGATGAGCTCCACTAGAATATTGCGGATCCAAAAACGCCAAAAATAAACTACCAAACTAATTTTGAAATTTTTTTCGCTATTAGGGAGCTATATTATTTTAGATGAACAATGGCTATGTTATACGAGGTTCACCAGGATCCTAGGGCTCCAAAAGCTGCAAAAATAAACTATTCAATTCATTTTGAAAATGCTTTCATTGTGAGAAAGTTAAACTATTTTAGATGGCTATAGGTAATTTTATATGAGTTTCAGCGGGATCTCACAGATCCAGAAACATCAAAAATAAACTACCGAATGGATTATGAAATTTTTTCACTGTTAGAGATCTGAATATATTTTAGATAAATGCAAGCTATGTTATATGAAGTGCTATAGGGCTCCGCTGACTTCAATGTGTCAAAAATAAACTATTCGCTATATTAGGCAGGATATTGCGACAGCATCTTTTCTTGTCAATTTTCTTCTTTTTTCCTTGTGAATAATCTCCGTTGTTTAGTTTCCAACACGTCAACTGCATTGTTTGTCGAAATAAACCGTTATAACACAGTACAACATTCTATTTTATTTAGGTATGTGCTAAAGTAGATCTTGGCAGCCTATAATCTGCGAGTCACTAAAGTGGCTTATTTGATAATTGCAAGTAACTTACTTAAATTCTGAAGATGAAAAATATTTAAAAACAAACTTTATTTAAGTCTGGTTGCCAACAATCATATTTTTGCGCTTTGGATCCTTTATAATGAAAATATCACTGATCCAATACGTCCTCTTAACAGTCACATTTTGGTTAATTTTGATTTGCAATAAAAAAAATTGGCGATCTCTGTCCTAAGTATAGCCACAGTAAAGATTAGAAAAAGAAAATAACTGGCACCGTGATAATATTTATCACACTACCGTGACCAGGATTCGAACCTGGGTTACTACGGCCACAACGTAGGGTCCTAACCACTAGACGATCACAGCTACTGGAAGTGGTGTTAACAGTGTTATTAGTGAATGTTTTTATTTGTTATTATTAGGTGCCTATCTATCGTATATACAATTATGTTTAAAATTTATTACAGCTAATTTAGCTAATGAACTTCAGTTGAAGTGAAAGTACATAATAAATAAGTATTTTGTTCAAATAATACATTCTTGTCTATACATGCAATGCATGAACTGACACAACTTCCAATAGCCGTGATCGTCTAGTGGTTAGGACCCTACGTTGTGGCCGTAGTAACCCAGGTTCGAATCCTGGTCACGGCAATGTGATGTAAACATTTTCACAGAGGGAGTAATTTTTTTGAGATATATATTTTAACAGTATATTATTCAGTAAGTGAGTAATAATTGATATTTCTCGCGAAGATTAAATTGTCGTAATTCACCTGATTGTCAGTAAATAAGTAATAATTACACGTCAGTAGAATACTATACTTTTTCTACGACTCTTTGCCGTTTTAATTTAAATAAACTTAAAACAATAATGGTAGTATTCATCAAAAATCCATACTGGTGAAAAACCAACTATGTGTTCAGCATGCGGTAAACAATTTTCGGATACAAGTGCTCCGTAAAAACTAATCGTGACGAGAAAAATTACATTTTTTCACGTGTATTTTAAGGCACATTTACATTCATTTGTGTTGAAAAAACATATGCAGGTCCACAGTAACAAAAGATCATCATACATGTGTCCAGAATGTGGAAAAATTTTTACACAATTTCATTACGTACAAATTCATCTGTGAAAACACACAGGCAAACTACCATTTAATTTCAACGATTGTGGCAAATAATTTTCCTAGAATAGTCAACTAGAAAACGAGTCGCACTAACCTGAAACCCTATTCATCTTTATTTTTAGTGTGCAATAAACATTGCGATAAAAGTGATGATTTGATGAGACACTTACCGGTAAAAAATTATTGGTTTTTTGAATTTTGTGGTTGTTAATCCATTGGTAGTGAAATTAGAAGCTGTCGGGTAGGATATGTACATGTAATTGATGATAAAAATATTCTAAAGGTATAACTGAAAATTTTTGCGTTACCAACACTCAGCACCTTTCAGATTCATCGGATTTCAATAAAATTTTACGCGACGCAACAATCCAGAATGGGATTATTAAGTATATCCCAAAAATCCTGATATCTATTCTAAGATTAAAATAAAGTACTGGATCACACAAAATTGGGGTTCCGTAGTCATTTTCAAAGAAACTATGAAAATGATAAACTGTAATATTATAAGCATGCTTTTTCTTGCATGTTATCTCGATATTTGTGAAAAACTAGTCAATAGGTATACTACGAAACGCTGACATAATGTGTGTCTAACACGCGCTTGATAAATTTCTGAGAATACATTTTTTGGACAAGAATAGTGCTCAACTGTACACAAGTAACAGCTATTCACTATGCATAAGTATATTCAGTTTCATGCGAAAATAAATTTTATACTAAAAGCATTATTTATAAATATAAAAAATTCAAAAGGTAAGCCTCGTAAATTGTACTCCTTAATTTAGGTAATGCTTTTTCGTATATATTAACACATCCCAATGGAATATATTTAGCCAAAACATATCAGTACCATCGCCGTCATTATTTACAATAAATTTATGAAACTTGAGGATTTATTATTTGATGTTAACAGAAACTTACAAGTGAATATCTTATTTTTCAATGCCGGCATCATTTTAATAATTTACTAACTTATCTTGTTGACGAATGCCGAAAACGATAAAAAAAAAACTTAGAGATGATCAAATTGAAACATTTTTTTATTTATTGTATATCATGTAACTCTGTTCTATGTTTTATTAATCGTTTATCCTTTAAAAACACCCTTGAAGACAGAGTAAGATTTACGTAAAAAAACTTGGCACACGTATGCTAGGCACCTCGACAAAATTAATAACACTGGGCAACAAAAAAAAAAATTTATCGCAAAGGGTTTAATGCCTGATCTTTGCAGTATTTTATACGCTGAATCCAAAAATGATAAGTTTTTTCCCATCACGCAAGGTTTTCTTGTGACAATCCAATAAATATGTTACAATTAATACAAATTTACTCCAATATGGATCCAGGCTTGGTACATTAAAAGATAGTTGTAAAAGATTTTTTTGAATATTTTACTTCTGGTATATCTCTTTTAAGAGTCCAGCAGTAGTTAGTCAGCATCCTTGCATCCCATTTTCCCTGGTACTTTTTTTCCATACCTGAAATGACTGGATGAAGCCGCTCTCCATATTCACTACTTACATACCCTAGATTCTGTGGAAACGAAGGAACTGGATTTTGAGTGACATGCTGCAACCCAAATCACTGTATGCTTTCAGTAGATAGTCCATATATTTCTTATAGTTGTCGGGTTTATGTCGTTCTAATAAATATTTAACCACATTGTTTAAACAGATCCGGGAGTTTTCTCTAAGTCATTGCGTTTACTTTCGAAATTAACATATAATCAATTCTTTTATCTGTGGACCTACAAAGATGCCTTCTTTGATTTTAGCATTACTAAGTTTGGGAAACTTGCCTCTTAAATATAAAAACCTTGCCCATTCTTATCCATAGCTTTCATTCTTGTCCAAGACCAGTAGCTCCGATATACTAGTCGAGTTGCTGAGTGTACTTAGGCACTGGCACGTCGACTGGTAGGTTAAGGGTTCGAACTTCGCGGCCGGCCATACTTGTGAAGGTTTTCTGCAGTTTCAGAACTCCAAATGAATTCGGCATAATTCCTTAAGAAGACGGCTGCAGAGGCATACCTGCCAAATTCTAGGCCTGGCACTACTTCCCCCATCCTCCACCCACATCATAATTCTAGATAATTGTAATATATATAAATAAAGTACAAAAATAATGATGTGGATGGCGTCTATTATAGATAAGAATGTCTGAAGAACAGACTTAAAACCCCCATTATTACTACTATTGAGTAGCTCCTCTTATAAAAAAAAACTTTACGTGATGGAACAATTACGATTAAAAATTTGGACTCTACTCATAAAAATACGTAGGAGTATGTGTAAATATTGCATGAGACAAAATTTGTGTTGTCCAGTGTAATGGATCCCTCAAAACAGGGATAGAATAGGAAAAATTTCGAAAAGTTCCTTAGTTTTCTTATCGCCCTACCAGAGGCTTCCACAAAAATGCTCAGCGCCGTCCACATGTCAAGTATTCAGGGCCTCCAAATTAGAAGTGCCCGGGCGCCTTTCAATGGTAAATTCGGTTCTGTTTAGAAAACAAACTTCACATTGTGTATAGTATACTATTCTTTACTTTAGAAAAATATTTTTTGTTTATATTGGAAGAAACTGTCTTTTTTCTCTTTTTTTTTTAAATAGAAACTTTTTAGAGCATTATTACACTAGCGGCTTGTGTTGCTAGCGAGGCGATATGTGAACGCACTTGCCACGATACCGCGAAGTGGATATCACACTTTCAAAAATTCAACAAATCTATTAAGAAATAAAGTAAGAGATCCAAATTAGAACTGGGCAAAATGAATTTTGCGAGATCCCCCTTTCTTATATATTGTACATTCAAGTCTCCTATAACGCGATATCATTATCACGCGGTCTTCATAGAACGGGATATGAAATTGCGACAAGTTTCCCATAGCGCGATCACCATAGATCGCAATTATTCAATATGTTAAATTTTCGAAGTGCTTCTGAAGTCGGTCTATCATAAAATGTAACTGTATTTTAGCATGTTCGTTTATAAATAATACTTATCGAAAACTTTGATCGCAAATATCTTCTAAACCGTGTGTCGTAGCGAAAAAATAATGCAATTTTTGAAGGCTTAAGTGTAGCAAGTTGTAGGTATTCTAAACATATTGGGATTATTAAAATGTAGTTTTCGTTATCGAAAATTATCGATATCGAAAATAACGATATTTTCAAAATGTAAATATGTCAAATTCTACATATTCGTTACCATTTCTATTATAAAATTTGATTAATTAAAACCGTATCCATCACAACTTAATACTTTGCTAATGTAGTTTTTATATAGATTTGATTTATGTATGATTTATTATTTTATTTTTGATATTTCATATAGCGCGGTACGATTCACTTAATTTGTATTAATTCGCAATCTCCATATAACGCGGTCTCTACATAACGCGGAAATGGATTCCATACAACACGGTATAAATTCTTTTTTTTCTTGTTTTTGTGATTTCTGCAACACGGATTCCATATAACGCGGTACGTGTTAACCGCGTTATGGTAAATTTAACTGTAGGTACTGAATCAAAAAGAAGAATTTTTAAAAAGCTTTTATTCAAGATCCTTTGTTATAATTAAGAAAAGTAACAAAGCCTACGTTCATCTAATATGTCTGACTTCACTCATTTCGTCTTACCTTTATCTTAAGTATTTCTTTTTCAAATCGACTTAATGTCAATAAAATATTAATAATAATAAAATTAAAAATGAACCATTTTCCTAAACCAGGTATGGCCAGCATACGGCCCGCGAGTCGGATCCTGCCCCAGTAATAAATTTATGTGGTCTACGAACAATTTTTCAATATTAGTATTATTATTTTTATTAGTATTTTTACTTAAACAAATAAATGTATTGTTTGAAATTTTTTTAATTTTAGTATTTGGTCCGGTTCATGAAAACATTATGTTTCCATTCCGGCTTAGGGGCAACGTCAGCCCTTTACTGCATATACAAATATTAAATATAGATGGCTTTGACATAAAAAAAAATGAATAGTCCGAATCTGGCAATATAAAAAAAGAACTTTTTATTTATTGAGTATCAGTATCAAAAACATTTCGAAAGTAAACGATGATACTTATTTAAATGTTACTACTTACTATCAATAAAGATATAACGTATAATATAGTTGGTATATCACAATATGTATTATGTAAGTATGTTGGTACATTACTCCATCTAAAATTGACTATCTGATCATTGGAACGGATGGTTGTATACAGCTGAACTCTTTTTTATGCGGTCTTTTTTTGTGCGATTTTTTTTATGCGGTTTGTAAAAAATGGACATTAAAATGCATAGTGTGAATCAAAATCACGAGACAGTAAGAAACTTAAACAATTACTATAGCAACTTTCTTTAATAAAAATACTTTTTAACGACTTTTAAGCATTTAATCAAGACATTGCATAAGAACATAAATTATTGCATCATTTAATTTTGTTAAAGATGTATTTTTCAAAATTTTCATAATATTATAAAATTGAAATCAAATGTTTCTACGTGTAAACTAATGCTTTATCTTGTTTATAGAAGCAACTTCTACGGATATTTCTAAGTTATGAGCGTTTTTACTGATGTTTTTTCGATGCAACTTTTTTTATGCGGTCCCGACCAACCGCACAAAAAAAGTTTTTTGTACAATCTGGATCGAACTATACTATTTATAGCTATTTATGATGTTTTTGAATATATTTTTTTTGTGCGATTTTTTTTATGCGGCCCCTATCCACCGCACAAAAAAGAGTTCAGCTGTACTTTTAACTCTACTAGAAAAGATTATTCCAAGAACGTGTTACACTTTTTCACGACCGCATATATCTTGAAACATTTAAACCGAGACAATTTTTTTTTGCTCTTTATGCCCGCAACATATCACGTTCGAACGATAATTACTAATATACGAGTATATTTGTATTAGAGTCGCAGATTATTAATTGTTGTAAAAGTAGTCCTTGAACTTTGTATCATATAAACCTATAATACTTACATCTACAGATTTATTGATTTTATTGAGTGTGTGGCTGTTACCGCCGTGTAGACGAATTTTATTGTCATTAAGATGTTATATTGGTATATAGAATTAAGGCTCATCCATCCGTAGTTCTTTAACTACCAATTTTCTACTTCTTACGGTTGTTATAGTGCTGTGTATATATATTTCCCAAGATTTATCTGAAAGTTTTTGTGAAATAATTTTACATTTTGCATGTCCATTAGACAAACAGTTGAACAGATCATTAAGCAATCAAAAGGAACTTGATTTATTAACGAAATCATCGACTAACGAAGAATCATTATGGAGTACAAGTCCAATATAACGTAGTGAATGGTAAATACAATAATGTCTAAATTTCGGTACTCTCATCCCAAAAAAGCAATCAGTATATAGAGAAGAAAAATTCATGCACAAAAAGGAGACGATGGGATAATGTTAACTCGTGCCTTAAGGTGAAAATATCTTTAAACTTTTTTTAAGAAAATTTGTGTGTGTCTTGTATTTAAGTTTAAAATTTAGTAAATTATAATTTATATACATATAATAACTCCATATTTGACATTTTAAATAATCATAGTTAAACATTCGGTGTTATAAAGTTTAGATAATAATCTGTAACACACATCGGTAGTATGGATTACATTATTACACCACTATGTAGCTACATGCTATGTAATTAAGTAGGCGTAGAAAACAACGTATGGAATATACCGATAAAGTGTGAAACTTCAAGTTGTACCTCTCACCTTGTATTCCTTTATAAATCTACTTATTCATTCCAACAACAGATTATAAATTATTGTGGAATTATAACATCTAAAAATAAATTATTTTGGGAAAATAACTACAAACAAGAATACTGTGTGATGCGATGCGAATTTTTGAATATTCTTTGCTTAAATAAATTATCTAAAACAATGTAAAGAATTTTACATTTAAAGTTTTCCATGTGAGCATATTTTGTTACACCATCTATATGTACAGAGTGTTTAATTTTCGATACTCTTGTAGATAAATTAAACTAAATGAGAAATGGAGTTAACGAAGAATTAATACCATCGACCGTTACAGATTTTGAGGGATAATTTTCTGTGACTAGTTTAGAATATTTTCGGTCTCTCTTAAGGAAAACATTTATGAAAGAAATTACGGAATTCTTTGAAAATCATAAATACATTTCGTGATATGATATGACTTTTGTATGTCATAAGCTATGAGAGTAAGGTTACCAATTTGGGGGTTTCCCCTAAATTTAGAATACGATTAAGAACAGTTACCATATATATTTATTTATTTTTTTTTTTGATTTCTAATGTTCTGTACCAGAATTGAAAAGCAGAACACATGGAAACAAACACTTCAGTGTTCATCCGCCTGTCACTGGCTGATTTTCTGCGATTTGAAATTTAGCACAGAGAGATTTAGTATTATGATCCAATTGTAAAAAACAGAATTTTGATGGTGGAGGTTAATTTTAACGTAGAAATTCAGAAATGGAAAAAGAGGGCATAACCGGGTAAGACAGTAAAAACGGCCGTCGACACAAAATTGATATTTTTTATAGAAAATACAGTAGAGCACCAGTTTTGTCAAGAAAAAGTAGTCTCCATAAGCGGTACTTGACAAAAGTGATGTTTTTTGACCAGGGGCGATTCACAAATATCGTAAGATTATGTTTTGAATTAGAATTATGTTTTTTAAATATCAATAAAAGAAAAAAAGGAGTGAAGAATTAAAAATTATTTATCTCAGAAAACATTTTTTCGTTTATCGTTTTATTACATAATCTGCTTTGAAATAATTTTGTTTACATTTTACGTATGATAAAAACCGCCACAGAACAGAATACATATAGATAAACATTATATGTACAATAATTAAAATCAACATTTCCACGCTCTGAGGTCTGTTGTTGTTTGTCATTACTATTAGCGGTATATTTATTTGTTTCTTTTGATAAAATCATGCCTCATGGTCTATTGCTCATGGATTTAACATTTATGTACTTGACATTTTTGATACAACTTTCCAAAAGTGATGTTGACTAATTTGATGCTCTCTAAAAATTTCCAAAACTGATGTTTCCATTATCGGTGCTATACTGTAATACTTCTTAGCACCAGATCCATTCCTGCCCAACCTGTTAAGCACATAGTTTATGAATAAAAGAAGAAAAAGTTTCAAAAAAATTTTTTTTTTTTTTTTTTTGACAAAATTACTAAGCCAATTTATTTTATATATCTATTGTGTATTCAGCGTTGATAAAATAATAATAATGAAAAAAGAAAAAAAAAGGTTATACATATTCCTTTGTTATAACAAATATTTTGGCACTTGCGCGTCAGGGACATCCTCCATTTTTTGTTCAATAATATCATATAATAATATGTGTTTTAGTTTTCTATGATATAGTATTCTACATTACAGGGTGTAAAACAAATAACTTTCGTCCTTTTGTAGGGTGACTCATAGCACCCTGTAGACACTAAAACCGCAGGAATTTTTTCGGAATTAACAGTCGCGTCACCCCTCAAAAGGATAGGAATTATTTCCTTTACATCCTGTATATAATATATACACACATACATATACATATATATATATATATATATATATATATATATATATATATATATATATATAGGGTGTAAAGGAAATAACTCATCCTTTTGAGAGATGACGCGACTGTTAATTCCGAAAAAATTCCTGCGGTTTTAGTGTCTACAGGGTGCTGTGAGTCACCCCACAAAAGGACGAAAGTTATTTGTTTTACACCCTGTATAACTAAAAGTTATAATACTAAAAATATATTTTCATGGAAAGATTTTAGTTGGTACAATATAATAAAATATTTGGTTAAATACAAATGCATGCCATGTACTAGACAGGTATACTACTTACGTTTAAAAAGGTCAGTAAAGTAAAATAACTGCCTAATTTCTAAAATAATAAAATTATATCATGATATAATCAAATTATATCATATAATTATAATAGATGGAATTAGTTCATCACTACGACAAACTAGATTAGATTTAAAAAAGTCAAGCTTTACCAAATTACAGTTTGCCAAACATTGTTATAACTTTTATTGCCACGAAATTTATTATTATTATAATAAATTTATTATTGTATGCCACTGGGTAAAAATAAATATGAAACTTCAGCACAGTAGATGTTAATTTTTTCGCAGGGCTAGATATGCCTACAGAATATTCACATAAAAATGATATATCTTGACTGCATGCGTGGTATGGTCCAGGATCTACAGTAGGCGCAACACGGTTAGGTGTTAGGTTTAGTGATAACGTTTTTAAAACAATCCGTTAGTGTCCGACTAAAATTTCGGTTTCGGTCAGTTTCGATGCAAAATTGGAGTTTCGGTTTAGTTTCGGTTTCGGCAGCAAAAAGGCCGAAACTACGATCGAAACCGAAACTCCATTTGTGAGCTGTTGTGTTGCCTTCGGTCACGATCAGAATTACTCGGACGGTGTTCTTCACTTCCAATTACACCACAAATCCAATTTTACGTAGTGGTCGGTGCAAATTTAAGGAGAAGTACGTAAAATTGGAAGATCAGGGGCGTGGGTAAACTTTTGTTTCGGGGGTTGGTAAACATTATTTACCTGAACTTATTTAAAACAATATAATCTTAAGAGACAATTTACACCTAAAATTCGGTTGTGTAGACAAAGGAAATCGAATGTTATACTAATGAATATGAATGACGACTTTTAGAAAACTGTCGAAAAATCAACTTCACTATCGCATTCATCAGCGTAAAAGACGCCAAATAGTGGAAGCTGATAAAAATTCTAGAATATTCTACTCGTGAACTAGCAAAGATACCAAAAAATAAACTTTACTATTGAACTGGACACTAAAAATTAGATTAAGCAGCACATTTTGACAAAAATTCTAGAATGTTCTATTCGTCAACTAACAAAGATATCGAAAAATCGATTGCACCATTTAATTGGTCATCGAATAAAAGACGGAATAGCACATTTTGATAAATGTTCTAGAATATTCTATTTGTCAAATAGCAAAAATTGTTTGTCAAAATCGGACATATGGTTTACATTAGTTTAATTTCGGTTGGACAATTAAGTGGTGCAGTAGATTTTCCAATATCTTTGTTAGTTGACAAATAGAATATTCTAGAACATTTCTTAAAATGTGTTATTTGGTCTCTTTTTTGGTAGCCAATACAGTGGCGACGTCTGTTTTTGAATATCTTTGCTAGTTGACGAATAGAATATTCCAGAACATTTGTCAAAATGTGTAATTTGACCTCTTTTTCAATGAACAATTAAATGGTACAGTTGATTTTTCAATATCTTTGCTAGTTGAGAAATAGAACATTCTAGAATTTTTGTCAAACTGCGCTGTTTGAGCTCTTTTTTAATAACCAATTCAACGATGAAGTCTGTTTTTTGATATCTCTGCTAGTTGACGATTAGAATATTCTAGAATTTTACGTTACTCATTTTGCATTTGCATTTTGTATACAGAATATGTGCATATATATGTGCAGTGAAATTTTAAAATTTTTAAAGGCTACGAGTCCCTCAGACAATATTACCTACGGCCCTGACTCTAGCTTGGTACATAAATTTTCACCAACACAGACAAACGACAACATATCTGTGAGAGGAGAACCCCACTTAATCGCTGACGTCACTACGTAAAATCGGAGTACGTACCATTGGATGGCCACTGTAAGTACAAATTAATCTTGTTAATATCAAAGTTCACTTTTACTATGATTTATTGGCAACCTCATAATAATAATTATATTCCCCAATATACAAATGAGACAAATGTTTAATACCTTCCAATTTTTTGAAGGACGCGACCAAACTGTCTATTTTGAATATTTGAATCAACATTTAAGATTTGTATTAACTTTTCATACAATCAATAGGAGCCGTTAAAAATTAATAATGAATCTCTCAAAACAGGAGTAGAATAGTGTTCTTTTTTTAAATTTTTTCTCGTCAGCTCTATTTTCCGGGGAAATTTTGGCAAAAGTAGCACTGAAAATCCTTCATCTCAGAAACCGCCCAAATACCCCAGGGCCACTCATACATACAGAACTTTTTTTTTTTTGAATTACTTAAATACGAGCTTTTTAAACACACGTGCATCTGTTAAGATTCGCTGAAACGAAAATCAAGTAGTAAGAAATTACCTTAAAAGAAAGTTTCGGTTTCGGTTTCGGCCGAAACTTAGACAGCAACCGAAATTCGGTTTCGGTTTCGTTTGAAAAACTAGTTTCGGTCGGACACTACCGCATTTAAAAAAATATTAGTTGTGCAAGTACGGCTTACACTTGACCGATTTTTATTATTGTGTGCAGATATTTGTGTATATAAAACAGTTATTACCTGTCTGTTTCCTCTTTTATAAATTCACTCAATTATCATACACATGATTATGGTATGATTCAATAATGCATAATAAATTTTGCTGTAAAACCATACATACATATATACCCACCTAAATGTGTTATAATAATCTAAATACATATACTGAATTTAATATACTTCATAGCTCTGTTCACAGTCAATTCAATCCATAAATTACATAGGCAAGTACTACATATTGTGCAACAAACGCACAGTTATAATATCGCATTATGAGTTCAATAAGTTTCCATATAAATTTTCAATCCTTGTTCTATCGCTTTAGGGTATAAAATTTTAAAAATCTGCACTTGGTACTCGTTTATGTTACTAAAAAACCCCTGTACAGAATTTCACGTTTCTAGACTCAATGGTTTTCTATATAAATTTTTATCCCCCTTTTTATATCCTGACAGAATAAAATTCCAAAAAAACCTTTGTAGAGTTCACCTACGCTGCGTAAGGAAATCCTGTACAAAATTTTACGTTTCTGGGCCCAGTAAGATTTTTAAATAAATTTTGCCGCCTATTTCCCCCCCCCCCCCCCACCTAGAGGATGAATTTCCAAAATCCCTTCTTAGTGCTCACCTACATTATATAAAGAACCCCTTCGTAGAATTTAACGTTTCTAGACTGAACGATTTTCTATATAAATTTTCGCCCCTAGCCCCTTGGAAACTGAAATTCTAAAAATCCACTCTTGATGCTTGCTTGCGTTACTAAAGGAATCTTTGTACAAAATTTTACGTTTCCAAACCCAGCGGTTGCCTAAATAAATTTTCATCCCCTATTTTACACCCTTACTGGATAAATTTTTACAAAAATTCTCCCTCTCTATACTCATCTACATTACTAAAGGACCCCGATGGCTCTGTGCAAAATTTTACTTTTCAAAAATTCTCATCCCCTACTTTATATCCTTAGGGGATCAATTTCCAAAAACCTTTTCTTGGTGCTCCTCTACGTTACATAAAGAACTCGTCTGCAAAATTTCACGTTTCTAGACCCAATGGTTTGTTATATAAATTTTTCATCCCCTGTTTAGGGGATGAATTTTGAAATTTCATGTAGCCTAGAGCACTCCCGAGATTAAGACGAATCCAGCGATACCTTCGTTACCAAAATCCGTTGAGCCGTTTAGACTGCAGGCTGCGCCACAGAAACAGACATAGTTAGAGGGATACATACATACTTTCGAAACACATTACCCTCTTTCTGATACAGTCGGGTAAATATGGGATAATTTCAATAGTAGAAAGGTGAATATACTTTTTCGACCAACTGTCTATTGCTTTCGGTAAGTCCTTAACAATCATAAGTAAACTTATAATAATAATAATAATATTCATTTGTTTCAATCTGACGATTACAACAAAGGGAGCAGTTGTAAACTTAAAGTTACTCTGTTTAAAAAAATTACAATAAATATAAATACAGTAATTACAAATAGTAATAGCAATTATAAAGTACAATAAGTAAAAAAAAGAAAAAATAGTATTTAAAAAGACGGAACTAGACTAGATATTGTGGTTGAATTGTGGAATACATGTCACTTAAAGTTTATGATTTTAACATTCGATGACAGCCAGGGCCAGCTTAGCCAATAGGCCACTCTAGGCCATGGTCTAGGGGCGACAGATTTTTACGGCCGTAAATTTTTAAAATAGGGCGGAAAAATAGGGCGTTTTTTTTTTTTGCTCGTTACTTATTTTTTTCAAGAGAAAGTTTGTAAAAAAAGGTAGGAAAAGGGGCGGCAAATTTCTAACAGAGCAGAAAAATTTTTGACGTTTTTTTTTTGTTTTTCAAGATTTCCTTTTTTCAAACAAAATGTAGGGGCGACATTTTTCAAGGTGCCTAGGGGCGGACTCAGGGTTAATCCAGCCCTGATCACAGCCATGGAAACACGTCCTGGAATTCTACTGTTTTTTTCCCGTTAGAGTAATTGTCTTCATTTGTGGTTGAACTTTCAGCACATATACATGTCACTTACAGTATTAACATTCTATCACAGACATGAAAGCACATAAAGTTTCTCTTTTTTTTCGATCACAGTTATGAAAGCACATTATAAAGTTCCTTTTTATTTCGTTAAAGTAGTTTTATCTAAACTTGTGGTTGAACTCTCAACACATATGCATGAGTTACTAAATATTTGCAGTTTTAAAATCCAATCGTAGTTATGATAGCACATTATAAAGTTCCTTTTTCCGTATATATATATATATATATATATATATATATATATATATATATATATATATATATATATATATATATATATACATTTTTTGCTTGTGTAAATACTGAGTAAATACTTAAAAAACAATAAATAACCACAGTATCCACTTAGAAAATATGAATTATGAATTTATTCTTACTTAAACGAAAAATAAAGAGATGAAAATTATTCGGTATTAGAGTATTTTTTCAGGATTTCACCATAAAATCTAAATAAAGACAGCAAGTTAAAAATATAATACAAATTATGCTGTGAAACTTCAGGATTTTACGCGCGCGGAGTTTGCGCGAAATAATTTTTTTTAACGTGGAAATACTGATATCTTAAGAAGTAATTAGTTTATGAAACTAAATCTTGGTTTACTGAATTCATTAATGTATTCCCCAGTGTGCAAACTAAAATCATGAGCTTAAAATGCATTTGTTCAAAATTTTTCGCCTCTGGTAGATGCATTTTTATGCTCTAAAACGTGATTTTGTTCTAAAGGTGCACTATAGTAACAATTTTTAAAATTTTGAGTTTATTTTAATTTCAACTTCAATTTCCACTTCAACCTCCTTTGTAATAAAATTGAGGGAAAAGCAAAAGAAAAATTTGTAATTTTAAATATTAATTTGTTTAATATAATATAAGGAAAGAAATGTACCTCTAGTTATAAAATCACTCTGAAATATACCTATATATATATATATATATATATATATATATATATATATATATATATATATATATATATATATATATATATATATATATATATATAGGTATATTTCAGAGTGATTGAATACAGTAAACCAAGATTTAGTTTCATAAGCCAATTACTTCTTAGGATATCAGTATTTCCACGTTAAAAAAAATTATTTCGCGCAAACTCCGCGAGCGCAAAAGAAACGCCCCCTTTTTCTTACTTTGTTTACAGATGATAATTATGTAAATATCTGTGGAACCGTTAGGAATTTTCATTCAATTTAATTTTTACGATTTTCATTAAAATTATGGAAAAAATCGATTTACTTTGATACTTTGATTTATTTACTTTACAAAGCACTTTGATTTATTTAAAATGAAATTTAATACAACATAAGGCCTTTTTATAAACATAATACTTACTTAAAAGTCAAATTAAGCTCAATACACAAAACTGGTATGACTTCAGAACTTGGAGTAAAAATTTAATTTTTATCAAATATCGTGAAAACGGTATGACGTAGATAAAAAGTTTGAATTAACCATATTTCTATGATTAAAGACATATTATTGATATGAAATTTGTTGAAATTACATCAACACAGGTGGCTAGGAATTAAAATTCGGTGGTTAATTTTTCAAAAAGGGAGTCAAAAATAAAATATATTAACATTTTATTTACAGATTTCAAACCTATGTAAAAATGTCTAATTGACCTGTTTTTACCTAATTTCCTAATATTAAGTCTAGGGTTAGTTAATTAGAGGGTAACTGTGTCGACATAATCGTACTATTAGAGCAATTCAAGAGGTTTTTCATGGAAAATAATTTAAAGCAATTAGAATAACGTAGGATTGAAATTAGGCTTGTTCTGTAACATATTCAAATTTAATCAGAATCTATAGACTTTGTAAAATAATTAATAATTAAATTTTAAAAATGACGATGCAACAAAATGTATGTATTGAAGTAGCAGATAACATTAGAATATGTTTTTTGATGAGCTGATTTAAAATAAAAATTGTAATGAATGATTTCACAAAACTTTCTGCGGACTGACGAAATACTTTCCCGGACCTGCGGTTGAGAAACACTGGTGTAGGTAGTGACCGATATAAATGTACTAAAACAGGAATTTTTGAGAAAGCGTACCACGTCGCGGGCACATTTAGCAAGTATATTTACTTGTCAATAACACTACAAGTTCTTGGAGGACATTACTCAAGATGGCCGCCCTGTGGGTGATGAAATGGAGTGGATCCTACTCAAAACTTGAAGATTAGAACTTAACCAATATGTAAATCAAAATTGGTGCTTTTGTCCGGCGTGTCCACATCTAACCAATATTTTGCATTAATCTGCCTAACTATATACGTGATACTTGAACTTATGTTTAAAATTATTTCCTTTGGTAATAATCCATTATTTGGATATAGAAAATACGAATGTCATACATAAGCCAATAAAAGTAAAACATAATGGAGATTTACATAAAAGTAAGCAATGGTATAAATATTACTGTATGTAATATTTATTCTGTTTGAAAATGAACTGACGGTTCGAAACAATATTGTCACAGTTTCAAAATAAAAGTTGTACTTTTGCGAAGTAAAATATTTGTTTATTATTAAAAAATAATTTCAAAATCCGTTAAGTAGTTTATTTTTGATACCCTTTGGGTCTTCAGGGCTTTGGGGAACCACATGATCTCATATAAGGTAGCCTAAATAAATCTGGAATACTTGTCTAACATTGGAAAAATCGTATGAGTAGTTTTCTTTAGGTTCTTTAGATGTTGTATAACATAGCTAATTAAAATTGACATAGTGTTTGAAAAATTACCAAACTGGATCGGCTGGGACTCGAACCCGGATCTCTTGGTTACCAGCCAAGCGCCTTACCAACTAGGCCACCGATCACTTGTTCGAGTGCCACTCCAATTCAGCAATCAATCAAACACAACCTCTCTCTAATGCGAGACGCAGTTTTATACTTTTTAATTTCAAATGTTATCGAGTGCCTGTGAAACATTATTAGTGTATGGCGGATTTTTATCCGTATTTTAAACATACACCAATATTCATATGTTCACTCAATGCCCAGCTTTGGCTGATACTTGAACACTCGATGTACTTTGGCAAATGGCCAATTCATTATGTTAATTAAAATTGACATAGTGTTTGAAAAATTACCAAACTGGATCGGCTGGGACTCGAACCCGGATCTCTTGGTTACCAGCCAAGCGCCTTACCAACTAGGCCACCGATCACTTGTTCGAGTGCCACTCCAATTCAGCAATCAACAAACACAACCTCTCTCTAATGCGAGACGCAGTTTTATACTTTTTAATTTCAAATGTTATCGAGTGCCTGTGAAACATTATTAGTGTATGGCGGATTTTTATCCGTATTTTAAACATACACCAATATTCATATGTTCACTCAATGCCCAGCTTTGGCTGATACTTGAACACTCGATGTACTTTGGCAAATGGCCAATTCATTATGTTAATTAAAATTGACATAGTGTTTGAAAAATTACCAAACTGGATCGGCTGGGACTCGAACCCGGATCTCTTGGTTACCAGCCAAGCGCCTTACCAACTAGGCCACCGATCACTTGTTCGAGTGCCACTCCAATTCAGCAATCAATCAAACACAACCTCTCTCTAATGCGAGACGCAGTTTTATACTTTTTAATTTCAAATGTTATCGAGTGCCTGTGAAACATTATTAGTGTATGGCGGATTTTTATCCGTATTTTAAACATACACCAATATTCATATGTTCCATTTGCCAAAGTACATCGAGTGTTCAAGTATCAGCCAAAGCTGGGCATTGAGTGAACATATGAATATTGGTGTATGTTTAAAATACGGATAAAAATCCGCCATACACTAATAATGTTTCACAGGCACTCGATAACATTTGAAATTAAAAAGTATAACATAGCTGTCTAATAGTGAACAAACTTTAAAAATCAGTTGGGTAGTTTATATTTTGGCGCTTTTTGGATCTTCAGGACCTTGGGTGAGCTCATAATCTCATATAACATAGCCTATGTTAATCTGGAATAGTTATAGTTATTCTTTAACACTAAAAAAATTATCAAAATAGGCGCAAAATTTCAAAATTTTGAAAAAAATTTCAAATATGATTCTCGTACGTTTTCGTAATAACAAAGCCTAGGTATTTTAATTAATTAAATCTGAAATAATTCAGCTGTCAAACAAAATTTTTAAAATCGGTCCAATACACTTTTTGAGTTTACTTCAAACATACAAATTCTCTTTACTAAAATGATTGATCGATCGTTAAGAACTTACCGGTTTCCACTTTCAACATTTTCCTATACAGGTAATGGATCTCTTTTCCATAGATTTTTTTCAATGGAAAGAGTAACATTTCGTCAATTTAAAATTTTCGTCTATCTCTCATAGTTTTTGAGATATCTTAAGAACTACGATTTGAACCTCCAGCTTCTTGCCTATTCTATACACCAGCGAAATTTCAACAAAATTGCGAATTTTACTCTGGGTACATCTCCTTGTCAGTTAATCTACAAGTATAAAATACTTTATGGATAACTACGATTTGTATTTATATCATCTGAAAAATACTATGTAACACGTTGTAAAAAGTATCTAGTTTTCTTCTCGTGTGAAAAAATAACCGATTTTAATAGTATCATATTTAGCTAACTATAAAGTTAACTTCTTAGTTGAAAATTGTAGAAGATAATTTGTTTTAAAAATTTGAAAGCGGCATTATATCTTAAATATCAATTTTGACAGCAACATATTAGAATAAATTGTAAAAATAATTTTAGAAATTATTTTTTCCGCTAATCATAATTGAAATTGCCAACACATTCATAATATATATTTATTTCAAAATAATTAAATATTTTATTACACATAATATTGCTTCTTCATGAGGAAAAAATACATTGATAAAAAAAAAAAATTAATATTAGTGCAACTGAATTGCAATAATTTAACGTATTTTTAAACCAATATTCAATACTAATAACATTTATTTAATCGTTGTATTCAATAGATTCAATAATTAAATGTCAGTCAATATGTTCATTTTGATATCAATTTTGTATTCAACAATATTTATTATGTTTTATGAAACAATAATTTTTTTTAATTCATTCAACTGGTAAAATCGAGCAAAACCATTTTATTTTATCATTATTTTTTTATGAAGTGTTATCTGTTTGTGCAATATTTCTTTTGTTTTACAATAATTAATCGATATATTATTGTTTCAATTAAATAGAAAAATACCCCTGTCGCAGCATCTGCATAACATAGCGAATTTCCAAATCTTGGGCACTGGCGGATCTCATCTAAGACCTGTACCTATTTAAAATAGTTTAGCTTTCTAAGAGTAAAAGAATTTTTAAAATCGGTTGGGTAATTAGTTTTGGTATTTTTGGGGACCCAAGAACCCGAACGAATTTTGTGCAGCATAGTTGTATCCATCTAAAATAATTTAGTTCTCTAGCAGTGAGAAATTTTTTAGCATCGGTTCGATAGCTTATTACTGGCGTTTTCGGATCTGCAAGATCCCGGTGGACCTCATTAAAAAATCAGCTCGACCGTATATTCTAGGCGGACTTTATGTAATATATATATATATATATATATATATATATATATATATATATATATATATATATATATATATATATATATATATATATTCAAAACCCGTTGTGTAGCATTCTACGCCGCATTTGCATCCGCAGGACAGTTGTGGATCTCAGATAACACAACCTGTACCTATCTAAAATAGTTTACCTTGGTAATAGTAAAAAGGTTTCAAAATCGGTCAGTTATTTTATTTTTGACACTTTTAGGTCCTACTGACACTTCAGACCTTACATAACGTAATCTATATGTATCTAAAATAGCTTAGCTCCCCAACAGTGAAAAAATTTTCAAAATCGGTCGGTTAGTTTATTTTTACCACTTTTGGGTCCCATGGACCCTGGCGGACCCTAAATAACGTAATGTATGTCTATCTAAAATAGTTAGTTCCCCAACAGTGAAAAAATTTTCAAAATCGGTCGGTTAGTTTATTTTTGACACTTTTGGACCCATGGACCCTGGCAGACCTTACATAACGTAATCTATATTTATCTAAAATAGTTTAGCTCTGTAACAGTGAAAAAATTTTCAAAATCGGTCGGTTAGTTTATTTTTGACACTTTTGGATCCCATGGACCCTGGCAGACCTTACATAACGTAATCTATATTTATCTAAAATAGTTTAGCTCTGTAACAGTGAAAAAATTTTCAAAATCGGTCAGTTAGTTTATTTTTGACACTTTTGGGTTCTATGGACCTTGGTGGACCTTACATAACGTAATTTATATTTATCTAAAATAGTTTAGCTCTGTAACAGTGAAAAAATTTTCAAAATCGGTCAGTTAGTTTATTTTTGACACTTCTGGATCCTATCGACTCTGGCAGACCTTACATAACGGAATCTATATTTATCTAAAACAGTTTAGCTCTGTAACAGTGAAAAAATTTTCAAAATCGATCAGGCAGTTTATTTTTGACACTTTTGGGTCCTATGGACCAAGGCGGACCTTACATAACGTAATCAATATTTATCTAAAATAGTTTAGCTCTGTAACAGTGAAAAAATTTTCAAAATCGGTCAGTTAGTTTATTTTTGACACTTTTGGGTCCTGTGGACCCTGGCGGACCTTACATAATGTATTCTAAATCTATCTAAAATAGTTTAGCTCTGTAACAGTGAAGAAATTTTTAAAATTGGTCGTTTAGTTTATTTTTTACAATTATGGGATCAGTAAATCCTGGCGAAACTCATACAAGTCTAGTACTCTAACAGTAAGAAAAGGGTTCTAAGGATCTCATATAACTTATGGCAGTCCGTAAGCTTCTTGCGGACATCATTTAATTAATTAATTCAAATACTTTAACTTACTAACTGTGAAAAAATTTTTAAAATCGATTGGTTAATTAATTTCTGGCCTTTTTAGGTCCCGAAAACCTTGACCTCACATAAAATACCTTAAATCCATTTGAAATGGTTTAATTTTTTAACATTATTAATTATTAGTGGAAAAATTTTCAAAATCGATTCAAAATATTTTTCCGTACATACATATGTACATTGTACATATATTGTTTTGTTTCATATATAATAATATTTATATCATAACATAATCTTCAATTTCTTGTTTACTTAAAAATTCAATAAAAAAAAAAAAAAATTCTTCATTACATTAGCTTAGAAAATCTGTTTAATTTACATTTTTTAACATGGGATAGAACCATGCTAATTATAATGCAATAAATGAGAAACAAAACTCTATACATGTATGTGTGTTATATCACATATATGTGAATAGTTTTCACTTGTTCTCACAAAATTCTTTAATAAAAAAGTGAAATATTTTTATACTTAATAAAGAACTGAGATATAAATATAAATTACTTACTAGACTAACAAAGAAAGAATAAAAGTGAAAAATTACATTTTCTCGAAAAATACTTAAAATAGAAAGAAAATTATAAGAATATTTTCTTCATAATTTTTTTTTTCCTTTTCAACGATGTAAAAATTGAACTGCCTTATGATAGGATCGAATGATAAAAAATGGCCAGAAAACCTACTTCTGGGCATCCGACGTGTCTGGCTAACGAACTTAGCCAAGCCAATTCAGAATCCAGTCCGCACACAAAATTTCATAAGCGTTAGACGTTTCGTTCGAGAGTTATCGTGGGAACACATAAATATATATATATATATATATATATATATATATATATATATATATATATATATATATATATATATATATATATATATATATAAATTTTAGTGAATATCATTTTCGTATTCTAGGGACCTCAAAACAGATTTCTGCCATAGTCCCGGACTCAGATTGCGTCATGACACCTACTGTAATAGCTGAATTTCGAGTTTTCGAAATTCGCTAAAAGAACTAAAACAGATAATTAATAGGATACTGACTACACTTTTGTTTAAATGCGAAATAAGAATTGAATTCAAAATAGACTTGTTAACAGCGTAAAAGTACCATATGTACTTCGTTTCCGTTTACAAAAAAAAGATCCATGACTTCTACATCCGAATCTCGGAATCTATCCTTTTCCAATCCGTTCGTACGTATTAAACCTACTATATATACACCAATTGTGTATGTGGTATTGTACATTACCTTTAGCTCATCCACTTAAAAAATGAGGTTTTTTTTTAAATAAAGTATACTTACGCTTTTTATATAGACACTTTTGAAAAATTAGTACTTGTTCTATAATAATACACACAACAAACCCATACGAAATATAACATTCTTAAAAATTTATTTTTTAACCGACTTCTCGCACTGCTACCATCACACGTATCACAGAATTGGACTAAGTTCCGGTTCGATTAGAATGGTCAGCTGGACTACTGCATGTACTGGCAGTTAACTGGCAAACTATAGGGGAGAACGGGTACAGTTGTAACAATTTTTGTACTTTTATGACTCCTGAAATTAGTAAGCCGTATTCTCAGGCGATAATTTTTTATATTAATACTGCATATGTTACCCAAATATTATCGTAGAATTTTTTCTAATTATATCGTAATAAATACATTAAAAAAAATTTTTAATAAGACGTGCGTCTTGTTACATATGTACTCTTTAGTGGGACAGTTGTAACAGGTATTGGGGTCAAATATAACACAACTTTTAATCATATGTTTAATGATTAGATTTAATAAATAAAGAAATTTACACTAACCCACGACCCGCCTCGAATTTTTTTTGGCTCACGAGATTCATCACACTTATACAAAATATATATATATATATATATATATATATATATATATATATATATATATATATATATATATATATATATATATTTTATAATGACCAAAGTAGTGAAAATCAATGTATTAAAAAAATACATTACTTGTGCATTCATATATTCAAAACTATATTACATAATTTTATATGCGGCCCGCGGAGTTATGATATGCTTCCAAAGTGATCCGCAAGATCATTTGGGTTGACAACCCCTGCTCCATAACAACAAAAGATAACAAAATAAATCAATTTATAACCTGTACATAGATGTACCTACAAAATTACTATTATTAAATTATGTTACCACTTATCATCACAATGAAGGTAAAGAAAAACATTTGTTCTGAATTATAGACATAATTTCCCTGTACCTACTTTTTACATTGGCAGCACTGTATCCACTTTGATCCAGGAATACTATTTGAAAAACTTTTACTTCTTGTCCATATCACAGTAAATACTTGAAATAAAAGCTGTTCCTGTGATACCAAAAATAATATAAAATGACAAAATTTCCTTACGTATTAAAAAAGTAAAAAATTTGCAATATCTTTCACAGGACTTAACACAACTTTATTTAGTTTACAACGATACTTTGTTGTCATTTTTTGAAACTATTTTTGATCTTGTTGATAATGTAGACTTCTTACGTATGTAATTAAATGAGATGTTATAATTGTACCGTGTTTTCGTACCCGTTCTCCCCTAACGTAATTATACTGTGATACTTGACATAAGACGAAAACGTGTCAAATTCAGGGCCTATTTTCTAAATAGGCTAAGTAGGCTGTAGACTAGGGCGGCAGATTTTTTGGGGCGGGAAATTTTGGTATTTTGTTTTTTTAAATTCATAAACAGGCAAATATGTATATTCAAAATATTGCAGGCCTACTTAAAAACATATCTAGAATTCTAAGATATAATAAATTACGATAGTCGTTGAAAGTTTTTCAGTCGTTTGTTTGCGTTCAGTATCAACAGTCAATGTTCAGTTTTGGTTTATTATAATAGAGTCTTTAAAAATTATCACTGGCAACTCTCGATTAATCGACTAAGTATTTCCGCCCGCCGGCTGTCTTTGTCGATTTATCTATAAAGTCGGCATAGTGCTATTCCGAGCACTTTTGCAACACATTGTCTGTAAAAAAATACGTGATAAAACTGATACCATTAGAAAGAGGAGATTTTTAGGATCAATTTTCATATATAAAACACTAGAAGATAATAATTGCAATAAAACAAGGATATTAAAAAACTGATAATAATTACTTTAAAGCCCGCAGTTATTTTTAACCACTATATTCATTAATGATTTTGTTTTACTGTGCTAAAAGTTATTATTAAATACCCCTGTCGCAGCATCTGCATAAAATAGCGAATTTCTAAATATTGGGCACTGGCGGATCTCATCTAAGACCTGTACCCATTTAAAATAATTCAGCTTTCTAAGAGTGAAAAGATCTTCAAAATCAGTTGAGTAGTTAATTTTTGACGCTTTTTCGGATAAGGCGCTTGACTCATATATCCATTTAGAATAGTTTAACTTTCTGATGTTGAAAAAATTTTCAAAATCAATTGGGTAGTTCATTTTTATACCCATCTAAAATAGTTTAGCTTTCTAAGACTAAAAGAATTTTCAAAATCGGCTGGGTAATTTATTTTTGGTATTTTTGGGTCCCAAGGCCCTAAACGGACTTTATACAGCATAGTGCTATCCACCTAAAATAACTCAGTTCTCTAGCAATGAGAAAATTTTGAGAATCGGTTCGGCAGCTTATTTCTGGTATTTCCGGATCTGCTAGATCCCGGTGGAACTCATTAATATATCTATATCTATATCTATCTATATATATATATATATATATATATATATATATATATATATATATATATATATATATATATATATAGGATATTTTATCTTTCAAATAGTAAAAGTATTTTTAAAACCCGTTGTGTAGTTTTCCATGCCGCCATGCCGCATTTGCATCCGCAAGACAATTGTGGATCTCAACACAACCTGTAACTATCTAAAATAGTTACCTCTGTAATAGTGAAAAAATTTTCAAAATCGGTCAGTTATTTTATTTTTGACACTTTTGGGTCCCACTGACGCTGTCGGACCTTAAATAACGTAATCTATATCTAAAATAGTTTAGCTCTTTAACAGTGAAAAAATTTTCAAAATCGGTCGGATACTTTAGTTTTGGCGCTTTTAAGATCCCAGAACCCTGGCGGACCTCATACAACATATAAGCTATATCCATCTAAAATAGTTTACCTCTGTAGCAATGAAAAAATTTTCAAAATCGGTCGGTTATTTTATTTTTGACACTTTTGGGTCCCATGGATCCTGGCGGATCTTACATAACGTAATCTATATTTCTCTAAAATAGCTTACCTCTCTAACAGTGAACAAATTTTCAAAATCGGTCGGTTATTTTATTTTTGACACTTTTAGATCCCACGGACCCCGGCGGACCTTACATTACGTAATTTATATGTATCTAAAGTAGTTCAGCTCTCTAACAGTGAAAAAATTTTCAAAATTGGTCGGCTAGTTTATTTTTGACACTTTTGGGTCCTATGGACCCTAGCAGACCTTACATAACGTAATCTATATCTATCTAAAATAGTTTAGCTCTCTAAGAGTGAAAACATTTTCAAAATCGGTCGGTTAGTTTATTTCGCGCTTTTAAGGTCCCAGGACCCTGGCCGACCTCATACTACAAATAAGCTACATCCATCTAAAATTGTTTTCCTCTGTAACAGTGAAAAAATTTTCAAAATCGGTCACTTATTTCATTTTTGACACTTTTGGGTCCCATGGTCCAATTCGCTAAAAAACAATTTTTACTTTACTGATATCCCTTAGTATGTTTTAAATGTCTGTGACATGTTTTAAATGACATGTGACTCTTCGTTAATGACCTTACGGGCCGAAACATATCACAGGCATTTAAAACTTTAAATAAAGTGGTATCAGTAAAGTAAAAATTGTCTTTTTATTTTTAAAATAATTATTTAATTTATATAAATTTTTTTAAATTAAATTGCCCCCTGTTCTAAAAGCGAATATTTTTGAAAACTTTATAAAATTTCTTGTGAAATTGAGGTAGTTACCTATATAATTTAATTTTCAAGAAAAATGATTTAACTAAAACGTGGACATTCAGGTTGCTGTTCGCGCTGCTACATTAGCAGCGCTGCTAGCGGTGGCTTTACTGAACTCTTATCTATCCAAGAATTTATGAAATTTGTGATATTTCTGTGAAAGTGTAAATGAAATTTTTTACCCACAGGGCTTAGAAAGATAATAAATTTTCAATTTAAACATAAGTAAGTACCGAAGTTACATAAAATTTGAACAACATACATCAATCTGACACTATTTACCAGATTTAGAATACTCATCAATCAGGTGATCTTTAAATTTGAATCGATTTTCATTGAACTTGAGTTTTAAGATTTCGTATACAAAAATCTTTCATGTCAAATCATTCAATGGAATCAATTACGTATTTATATATTCTCTTCTTCATATTTGAAAAAATATGGAATTTCAATGGTTATGATATTTTGAGAAATATATTTATAATGTCAAAAATTTACAATTTTCAATAGATATAATATGAGGCGTTCCAAACTAAAAGTTACCTACTTTACTTTTGGTCGAAAATGAGTTAGCGATGAAATGAATTCTTCAGTTTGCATTGCTTAGCAGTTTAATCAAAAAGGGGTTTTACTTCAAATTATAGCAAAACTGACCGTTTGACGGCGAGTTTTGTTTTAGAACACCTCATATTATTTAAATTTAAAACAAAAACAAAACTACGATTTTGACTTTGACAATCGTTTAGTTTGTGTATAGAAACATAAAGATACGTTTACACTGGTGAATAATATAAAAGATTTATTCGATTAAACAATAATTACAGTCAAATTGATGAAATTTTATAGTATAATGATTCTCTTTACCATTATTAGACATTATTTCTAGTATTTTATAATCAATCTGATCAAAGATTTTATATATATATATATATATATATATATATATATATATATATATATATATATATATATATATATATATATATATATATATATATATATATATATATATATATATATTCCGGGCGACATAAACATTGCTTACGGTATGCATATAATTAAACTAAATAATATTGGGTATGTTAAACAAGGACAACAAATTTTTGGGTATGTTAAACAAGGAAAACTATTTTTAATTTTTCTGGAGAACCGGTCCACAAACAAGTATCGCTCCAAGGACGTTTTTTATCCAATCTCTTGTGCTTTTCGCAATGATATAAAAAAAACCTTTAAATTCTAATGTTTTTAGCACTTTAGACATTTTTTGTCAAAAGTGGCCAAAAAACCTACTTCTGGGCATCCGACGTGTCTGGCTAATGAACTTAGCTGAGCAAATCGGGATTCCAGCTGGTATATCAAATTTCATAAACATTAACGTTTCGTTCGAGAGTTATCGTGTACACACATAAATACATATATATATATATATATATATATATATATATATATATATATATATATATATATATATATATATATATATAAATTTTAGTGAAGTAGATTTTTGGGTTCTAGAGGCTCCAAAACAAATTTCTGCTATAGTCCCGGACTTAGGTCTTGCCATAAGAGCTGCTGTAATAGCTAAATTTCCAGAACGGGAATTCGCTAAAATTGGTAAATTATCAAACACTTAAGCACAGTATGCGACTGTTTTCGACTTCTTTCCTTATCTAGCTGGGGGGTGTAGGGGTGGCTGGCTTCATGCAGCCTAGTGGCGGAAAGAAGATGAAATCGGCTCTGGGCAAATTAACGAAATCATTTAACAAATATAAATTGTATTAGGTAACTTAGGCGCAGCTAGGTCACAATCTATGTACAGCAGAAATCAAATTAGGCAAAGAGACTGATACGGGTTTTTGCCAATTTGTTAACTCCTCCTTACGTCTATACAAAATATAGTTTTATAACTAATTTAGGGAAAATCAAGCGTGAACGTACTGGCTGAACACGGCGTAAATTTTTAATAATCTAGGTTACAAATGGGAGTCAAGTTGTGTTCAATTCCAATCGCTCGATCACAACACCACTTGAATTTTAAAATTCTACTTCGAAAATCACACAGTTTCAAAGGAAAAATGTTTCAGATACAAAAATTTATCTATATGGAATTATTTGCATTCGGTTACATTAAAATACTTCAAAAAAAGGATGGTATTAGTAGCGACACAAAAGTTTTAACCTGTGCATGTATGATCTCAAATAGTGGTAAAGAAATCCAACAGTGAACTTTACTTCTCTTACATAGTCTTGCTGGGTCATTTATAATCTGGATCTTGATCTTAATCTTGATCTCGGACTTAGTTTAGTCAACACGAGCAAGATTACTCTTTTTGACTCTTTCATTTTTGAATTGCTATAAAGATTTTTAATATATTTATCCAACCAAGGATCTTGGTTAACTTCTAATAACCGAGTTTTGACTTCAAATTTTACAATAATTTACTTCATGTTTTTATTATTCAGGTTCAACAAAACCGTATATTAAATCAAATGTGTCACAAAAAAGAATGTCCTGTTGTTTCAATCATTATCCTGATTTCATTGCACATTAATCTTCTAAAATTCATTACATATTTGTGGGTGATGGATGCCATTCAAATCCAAGCACGTAAATTATATTTGCTCTACGTTGTTATGTTTGATAGAATGAGTTCCATTTCCGTTTCGTAATAGTTCAAAGACCTACGTGTTATTTATTAAAGAAGAATAATGATAGTGAATTATCGTCATTCGTGATTAATGGAACTATATCTCAGTTCAGTAAACTGAAGTTGATATGTACATACATAGTTGATTATCACAAGTAAGATTGTTAATTCATTTTTATACAAAACCAATCTTATTTCCGATTATTAACTGAATTTGACAAAATTTTTTATAAGGGTGCGTAAAAGTATAGTTAAATATTAATCCGAATAATCTAATTTTAATATTATATTCATTAGCTTTATTTAACTTTACTATCGAGTGCAAAAATAGTCATAGCTTTTAAAATGTTTCTAAATTCTAAAGTGTTAGAAATTTTATAATTTATAGGTTATAAAGTTTATTTTGTAAAAAGTCAGTTGATGAATATTAATTAAAATGTTGAGATTTACCCACAATTTAACGATTGGGACTTTGCTACTTACGTTCTTGTAGCATTTATATTTTGTAGTAGGAAAATACACCACGAATTAAGTGAACCCCTTAAAGCACAATCGGTGCAACCAGGGCCGATTTTACCCTAAGTGCTGCTCAGGGTACTGTGAAAAATGCGGCACCTGATAAAAATTAAAAAAAAAATTCTTATGTACTTTCCCACTATTTTACCTTTGCCTATCAAAAGGAAGTGACGAGCAAAAAAGAAAAAAGCTCCCATTTCTTATTTCCCTATTAGAAAATAAGCGATGACCAAAAAAAAAAAAATAATAATAATAAATAAATAAATAAATAAATAAATTATCACATGTGTTCCACATTTTGCCGCCTTGGGCCAGCGCCCCGCGTGCAAAAATGGAAAAAAAGTTTTTTTTTTTTTAAATTTATAAAACTAACAGTTCAAAATGTTTTAAACAAGTGTTTCTATCTTTAAAATCGTGTTTTTATTAGTTTAATTTAAACATATGTTTTAAACATTTAATTTTTTTTTTAAACAGGTTTAATTCCTTTAATTGAACCATATGGAAAAAAAACTTTTTGTCTCGAAATGTCTGACTTTTTGCTGTCAGGCACTGACATAAAATAATGTACTATTAATTTATAAAGGTGGCATTAAATGGAAACATTTGAATATTTTGTTTGTTGTAAAATTTATAAAACCGTTTGTTGTTTATGCGTGTTAAATACTGTGTACAACTACAACAAAGACGTTGCTGAGAAATTTTATAATATTTGATCAGTGTTGACAGATTGGAGGGTTTTCTCTCCAAAATTTAAGAGAGAATTTTTAAATTGCTGGAGGGATTGGAAGGAATTTTGAGGGGATAATTTCTTTGGAGGGATTTTTGGCTGGAAATTTTCAAACTAGGGGGAATTTGGAGGTTTAATTAAATTTCAAACATATATTTGCCATCCTGCTTAAAAATACTGAAATTCAAAAACCAGTTTCAAATCAATCACTAAAACTTAAATGTGTGGTAATGTATTTTAATACAATGTTAAAAGTCAACAATCAATTTTGCCTAATTTTATTGTTTAAAAGAATACAATAAACAATTTCTTGGAAGTACCTAATATTAGAATTATATTGTGCTATAAATTATTTTATTTTATTTTATTTATTTATTTATTTATTTATTAATTTTTTTTTTGCTTGTCAACTGTATTATTTTTGAAGAAGGACATTTTTCAAAAAGTTGACCATTTTAAATATTTGTTATTTTGGGGCTACTCGGACGTTGCTTACGTATTTCATGTGCTTTAAATAATTTTTTTATTTTTTGGAGGTTTTCTTCCCTAATATACATTTTTTAGAGGGATTTTTTACTAAAGATGAGTCAATCTGGCAACACTGAATTTGATACATACTAAAATAAAATATTTTAAATTACGGTACAAAGAAGTTCAAAATCTTATTGTTAGTTGAACTGGTAAATAAAATACGATAATTAAATACAAGTCAGTGCTTTAGAATGGCGGCTATCACTAAAGTCACAAATCGACCAGTTGCATTCGACTGTAGCCTTAGTAGGAAGAGCTGCAATGCTAGTCGCTGTTTTTTAGGATTTAAATGGAAATACACAAATTAGTATTTAACATAAAAGAACGAAAAAAAACAACAAATATATATATATATATATATATATATATATATATATATATATATATATATATATATATATATATATATATATATATATATATATATATACATATATATATATATATATATATATATATATATATATATATACATACTTATATAAATGTAGTTTAACCTAATTTGTTTTTATTATTTTATTACTGATGCATATTGGAATAGAGCTGCCTAATTTTTAATTACTAAAGATATAATTAAGCTATTTTTTTTTTATTTCAGTACATTTTATTTACAACTTAACCAAAAGAATTTAACAAAAGATTGTTCAGAATGCAGTTAAATATATAATGTTTTTTATTTGTCTTGAACATAGTTTAAAACATCGTTTAAAATACTTTAATTTCAAACATGTTTTAAACAGTGTTTAAAACATGTGATTTAAAACACTTTGTTTTCAACATGCCAACCCTGCCCCTACTGTAAATCCGTCCCTGGCTGCAACCCTCAATGAACTAAATTTTAACTTAGATTTACATCTCTTTTTTAAATTTCTTAAATTTTTGCCTCTCTACACGTGTCTAAATGTAGTTACACGATTTGTGTTATAATAAGGGGGAGGATAATATTACTGACAACAAAAAATATTCATGGCTGTCAAAAATACTGCATTGATAAGTTAAACATACTCAATTAATATTAATTTCTATTCATGAATAGATCTTATCGGTAATTAAAAATACAAAAAGTGGAGTTACACCACTTGTACTTTAAGGGGCTCAAATAAAAGTAGTTAAATTCTTGTAACTTCCTTAAATTATTCCATTCTTACTGTGGTTAGTTCCACTGAGCAAAAATTACTGAATTTCATTTCCATTTTACGATCCCTCGTTTTCACCTTTATATTTTTTTTACTACCTTAAATATAACATGCTATGTCGGTTGTGTTGTAGTTAACTGAAATTATCGATTAAAATTTTGGTACCAGTAAATTGCTGTTACATTTGAATAAAACGCAAATTAAATATTATTTTTATGTCTATATTCAAGTCATTAACTTTAACGCTAATTTCATGTATAAAATAAAGCTACAGTACCTTAGATATTACACATTAATTGTAACCTTTTTCCATTAGAGACACACGCAATAAAACATAAATATATCGTTACATAAAAATCGAAATAGAATTTTCGTAGTAATTTTTCCAGAATTATAAGTTTACACAGTGTTAGGCGACTGTTACAAAATAAGTTATGTACAATATATAGCTATTTTTTTATAACTATAAGTTAGCGTTTATGTAGCAAGTAATGCTCCTTTCACATTATACGGTTTTTGCCGTATGGCAAAAATCGTACGGTCGCATTTTTTTAGTGGAGTGAAGAAGAGCATTGGACCTTTCACATTACACGGTCACGCCAAAATGCCGTTGCCGTGCCGTGTAGTAGCCGTCTCTTACCACTGGACTTCATGGTTGTCGTACGGCGTTTTTAGCTCAGTAGTGTATGTAATTAAATGGATTCTTTCACATTAGACGATTTTTTAACGTACGGCATTAACAATATTTTGTTGAATTCATGTTAATTATTAATTTTATTTGTGAAATGGATGAAACTAATGTTGAATGTAATAACCAGTCTTTTAATAACTTGTATGTAATTTCGAAATTGTGTGTTTTGATGTTAAGTTCGCCAAGAAATTAATCAAAAGAGTCTGTAAACATCCGCAAATAGTTGAAAAACTTATTTTCGTCATTTTTCAGGTCTTCAAAGAGTGCGATAATAAATAATCCTACTTTCTATTTCCTCTGATTTATAGAATTAACTTTAATCACACTTGTTACCTGTATGATGTTGCAAATCAAATGGGATATTCGGTTTACAACGGCAAAAAACCGTGCAATGTGAAAGCAACAACATCACGGCAAAAAGTCGTACGATTTTTTCCCGTACGGCGAAAACCGTACAATGTGAAAGGAGCGTAAAGGTAACTAAACGTACAAGCAATATTTACCATTCTGTTTTCTGGTTTCTATAGTTATAAAAAGTAAAAGGTTCAAAAAATTTTTTTTTTGTGGAAGCGCATGAGTTTATTTTTGTGGCCATAGATGCTTAAGAATCCTCGGCCTTCAGCCTCGGATAGTCAATAAAATTAATATTTGGTTGTCACATAAGTTCGTTCCGTATTTTAACATTTATTCAAAGCAAGATACATTCTAAAATAAAAGCTTTTATCATCAAATATATTGTCCATTATTTTGTATCACTCTGACCCAACGTTCAGGAAATTATAACCTGAACATCGCACCATCCGACTACCATTTATTCCGCCCACTACAAAATTATCTTAACAGAAAAATTTCACATTTATGGCCGACATAAAAATTGAGAGATTTTTCGAGAGCAAAGACAAAGGCTTCTGGAAAGATGATATTATGTAATTGCCTAAACGTTGGGACAGAGTATACGAAATAATGGACAATATAGTTAATGATAAAAACTTTTATTTTAGAACTAGCAGTACCCGCGACGTCGTTCGTTTTAATTATACATGCTCAAAATGGTTTTTGTATTTTCCTGAGGGAAGGAAATGTTTTCCCGTAATAAATATTATCCTAAGTGTTAGTGCAGGTAATAAGTTATAAGTGATCAAAATCCATTCAGTAGGTAATAAGTTATAAGTGATCAAAATCCATTGTGTAATGTGTGCACATAATCAGAATAGTTTTTCCATTTTCCCGTAGGAATCAAACATTTTCCCAGAATAAAAAGTATCTTTGATGTTGACCCAGGTAATAAGTTATCATCACACCAAATTTTATCAAAATTCGCCCAATGCTCAGAATGGTTTTTCTATTTTCCCGTGGGAATGATATATTTTCTCGAAATAAAAGGTATCCTAGATGTTGACCCAGATAATAAGTTATCATCATACGAAATTTCATTAAAATCCGTCCAATCGTTTTTGCGTGATGCGTGAACAGACAGACAGCCAGACAACATTTTTAAAAATTGCTGTTTTGATATCTACGTCGATAACTATTTACAGTACCAATACAATTTTCAAAAAATATTCCGTGTACAGAAATGGTCCTGTTACAGTGTTATTATATGTATAGATGTATTTTGTTTTGAATAGATGTTAAAAAACCGAATGAACTTATGTGTCAACCCAACACTTACGGTCTTCGTTAAGTAATACTATCTCATTTGTTTTTTCTTATATTTAATGAATTCTTTTTGTCTTTATTGGGTGTGTAATTTAATTTTTACAGATTTTTTCTTCGTTCAAATAACTCTAATTAAATTCAAGTTAACTTCCCGCTTTTTCATTATTTCCTAATATTGATACTAACCTCTCTCTAATCGTATTTAAGGGTCAGTTGTGCGATCATTATATATTTAATGTAGTGAACATGATGGCAACTGACCGGTAATGTATAAGACGCTGCATTCTCTACAATTTTCAGCAAAGAAAATATGGTGTCAAAGTTTATTCTCCAGATGTGTCCTCTACCGATTTTGGTCGTTTCTGGTCGATGCAAAATAGTTTAGCAGAAAAAATTTCTAAAATATTGAGGAGATTTGAGAATTTGTTGATAAATTCATCATTTCGAAATCAATTAACTTCTATAGGAAAATCATCCGTATGTTGCTTGATAGATGGCGGAAGATCATAGAGATCAATAGCTAATATTTTTAGTGTTGAACTTTATTGTATTTTTTATAATAAAATTTGCTTGTCACAAAAAAAGAAATCAGTAAAATTTAAGTTTAACATCTAAAATGTTTCAATAAAATTACTTATTAGTAGATGGTCTTTCCTAAAGTAATGTAAGTCCCTAAAAAATTTTGTTCATTGTTTTCACTCAGTAGGGCTAAAACTTGAACAATATATAGCTCTGGAATTTTCACGCAGTCATAGTCAGCCCATTTTACAATCAAGACCCTATATTGGTTAATAGGCACGAATAAGTTACTAAATAGTAACAAGAGTATTGTATAAGATGACAAGTAGAAAGTTGTTTAAACTAAATAGCTACTACTTTGTATTAAGTAAAGGTAGAAAAAACCAAATACAGTAAACTTGTCTTTTTTTGCCTACAGTATCCTTTAAGTGCCTTTTGAGCATTTTCGCAGGTGAATATAATTGATAGCTGAAAAGATGATTAGGGAAAATTGCTAATGATAACAATTTTCATAGTAATCTCCCTTGGAATAAATACAGCAAACGAATCCGAAAACTATGAAAAATTTATTCTTTTTTTCTTTCTTTCTTTTCAATCAATTCTTTTTGAACAGTTTTTGTAGATCAGCTTTGTTCTTGACTTTTCCACATAGCCATAAACTTTTAAGTAACCATATACAAAAGAAAATCGCAAATATTTAAGTTTGGCATTTATGACGATTATTTAGTATTTCAGATTAAAGGAAAAAACCAGCGGTTTTAAAAAAAAGTTAGGTAAAAATCGATAAAATAGTTATACTTATTTCGTTTTTCACTTCCAAAGAATATTTTGACTCGAAATTCTTTTACTTTTAAACCCACTTCTATCAAATTTTTATCGACTCTTGCTCTATAGGCTCTAAACAGAATCTGAATTACTTTATGCACGTATTCGAAAAAGTGGAGAGGAAATGTACAGGTGTAAAAGTATATGTAGGGTTTTATTCTTTTTTAATTGAGGTATAATAAAAGCGTAATTTTTTGTAATAATACTTCTGTAAAAAAGTCATAAAAAGAAAAAAGAAAGAAGACAAGAATTTTTTTTTAAAAATAAGTCATTTTAAAAAAATATATATTTATATAACCTTTGAAAGGAGTTTTTTTTTATTGTTATAAGAAACTATTTGTTAGGCTTCTTATACTTAAATTTCATTTTATATTCAAGATACAGTCGACTCTCGTTAATTCGAAACTCGAGGGACTCTTAAAGTATTACGAATTATAGAGAGGTTCGAATTATCGCAGGTAACAATTTTAATTTTTTAAGCATTTGCGATAAATGAACTTGAACTTGTCTCTAAATGTACTTACAATCTTTCTGTCTCTTTCTCTCTGCAACTTTGAATTGTCGAGTGTTTGACGCCGATGAGTTCGAATTAACGCGTCGTTTTGTTACGTAGCAATGATTTTTTCGTTCGAATTATCAAGTGCATAAAAATGTATTGTTTTAGATCGAAATATAAAGAGATTTTGTAGGGAACTCGTGATACCTTTGAATTATAGAGTTTCGAATTATCGCAGGTTTGAATTAACGAGAGTCTACTGTATGTAGGTACTAATTTACTGACGCAGCGGTTGGCAGCGGTTGAGGTTCACGTTCCGTTGGAGGTATAAGTGTTACGAAGTTACATCACTTTAAAATGTCAAGAATGCCAGGGATAAATGTCTTATTGGGAAATTCTTTTCTCCGCAATGAATGATGAAATCAATAAATATAAAACTTTGGAGTACATTATTTTTCTAGTTTAAAATGCAAAATGGTGACGCGGATGCACATCGTATGTAGACCCTTTTTTAAAAAGATTCATGGTGGGTAGTACCTATAGTAATTTTTAAAAGCAGCAGCCAGAGCAAAATAGTTTCATTTACGTTAGTTTACTAAGGTGCTAGGGGAGAGGTGTGTCAGTAGTAACAGAGGGTCAATTGTAACTTCAAAATTTGCGAGATATCTATCTTGATTTTTGCAGTAAATACCCGATCAATTGGAAGAAAAGTGATTTTATTAGAAACACAAGCAATCAAATATTATTATCAGATAGGTAGTTTCGACTTTTTAATCATAGTTAATATTTTATGAATTTTTTTATAAAATGAAACAGCGGTGGAACAATTGTAACAAATTCAGTAGTGTCGATTGTTACATGTTACAACTGACAAAAAATTTTAGTTAAACAAAATTAACCTTTATATTTAATGTATGTATCGGAATAATAAAGATAACGACTTCGGTTAAAAATTTAAAGAAAAAAGAAACAAAAACCTTTCATTAATGGTTACAATTTGACAAAATCAGTTGGTTTTACATATATATACATATATATTGATTTTCAGTTACGATTATCGTTCGGCTCAAAGCCTTGCTTTCTAGTCGAAGTCTCGGTCCACGATTAGTTTATCCTGTTGGAACAGTCTCTAATCTAATTCATACTGTTTTCAGAATAAAAAAAATGCTATGTAATATGCAAAACGAAAAACTAGGATAGGAACTATAGTCAATGATGTATATATATGAAAACCGTTAAAAGAGTAATAGAAAGAGAAAAAATTCAGACCTGTTGCCTGAGACTGTGCTATTTGTCACCTTCCTCACTCAATATGTAAGGAAGAATTTTTAAAAATGGATTAATTATAATAACTAACGTGTAAATTCAACTAAATAATGAGTGTTACAATTGAACCTAAGCTCTGTAACAATTGATCCTCTGTTGGTGACGATTGTAACATTACATTTTGGTCGACATAAATGCAGTTATTTTAATTATAAGTCAACACAGAGTATTTTTGTGCAGCTCATTCAAAACCTGAAAAATGCCGGTATCTTGTACCAAAAATTTAATTCTCTGTCACTAATAAATACAAAGTTATTAGCCTGTATATTTTTTTGTTACTATTGACACACCTCTGCCCTATATGAGATCTATGTATATGTGACGACTTCATGGAAAATTATTCTAGATCTTACTAAACGATGATTGCGACAAGATTAAGAAACGCTGCTCTAGTGTATTCAATGTTCAAAAATGTCTCTTCAACATAACTAGTAGACATTTCAAAATTTTGTTTTAGAATAAATAAATAGGGGGTTTCCATAAAAAGAAAAATTATTTTAAAAGTTGCAATCAAAATTACTGAACTTTAACTGTCAAATACAACAATATTATATTAATATAATTACCATTGGATAATACTAGTTAAATCTTTAATATTAGTTAATACTAAAATTTTCCTTAAAGACTAAAATTTTCCTAATTTAGAAAACAAATTATATACAATGTTATATCTCCATCAAAATAATTTGTTTTCTTAATTAGGAAAATCTAAAATAAACTGAAACATAGGAAAATTACGAATCTTTCACTTTTTGCCAAATATTGCAGATTTTATTAGGTACTTTTCTATTTATTTTCTCAATTCCAATGCGGCTAGAAAATTTACAGTTTCTAATATAGTTTTATAACCAAAATATTAAATGAGATTGACAAAGTTTTACAACAACAAATTTTCCTTTAAATTAAAAAAAAAAAAATAGAAAAATTAGAAAAAAGATATTTCACTTTTTAATATTTAAAATTCTGTACGGATAGCGTACCTTTTTCCTATGATTTGAAAATTTTTATTTAATAGAAAAGAAAAAATTTACATCATCTACAGATATTATAATCAAGAAAACTTTTATAATATCAAGAACGAGAAACTAAATAGTTTTACAAAAGGAAAAGTTTGCAATAATAATTTATAACAAAATTTTTTTGTTGTAGCTCTAGCTCTTCATTGCTATCTGCAGAAAATTATTTAAGTTTTCAAACAAAATCAGTTTTTCGTTAAGTCATATAAGTTCAAAAAAAATGTTTTGCATGACAGAAACATAATTTTATTTAAGTATGTGTTACAATTTTAATAAATGTTCTTTTCACAACTTATTTATTTATAGATTTTATATTACTTGGTAATAAGTTTCAATAATGTATAACCCCAAAATATATAAATTTTAATTTGTATTCATAGTGAAAAAATGTTAAATTAGTTTGACAAATTATGGGTATTTTCTGTTAAAGTTGGTATGATATACGCCATGAATTTTCTTTCTCTGTTTTTCACAGCTTTCTGATCTTCTCTAATTCTTTTAATTTATGGTAATACCTTTTTTGTAAAAAACCGATTTAGTTTAAATCGTTAAATACATTTCTACGTTTTGTATGTTTTGTTTCTACGTTATGATGCCATAAATATTTTAAAATGTAGTTAGATATTAACGACAAACGATTCTGTACTACTTGGCAATTAGTTTTAATATTTGTTTATGACAGTATTCTAGTTTAAAATTTTTTAAAATTCTATATTTTGCAAAAAAATTTAGAAAATTTACAAAGTTATAGCCATTTTAATACGGTAGGTTCCGGTATCAGATATACTTCGAAACCTTAAATGTATTTTTCGTGAAACTAAAAATTTCAAACTGGTCGGCTTGATATCTCGAGTTCTATTTATTCAACCAGTTTAAAATTTAGCATGTACCTTCTGCTGGGTACTGCGAAATTTGAATTTTTACTACTTCCAAAAAAAAAAAACCGAAAAAACGCCAAAAGAATTCTATTTCAAACAGCTACCATTTAGGTTACAGGGTCAGCAGGATTCACGAGAAGGAAATTAAAAATCAGAACTCTGGAGTATAGTTACAAAAATAAAAAACATTTCGATTTATTTAATAATGAAATTTAGTACGACAGAAGACATTTTTATAAACGTACCAATTCAGAGGCCAAAGTTGACTCAATAACAGAGTCAGATTTACATCAGAGCACTTGGTGCACATGCCCCGGTACCTCCACATATTTAGAGCCTCCACAGAATTGATAAAGAATCTCTCAAAACTGGAGTAGAATAAAAAAGACAAGCGCTTTTTTTTGTTCGTCAGCTCTATTTTTCGGAAAAAATTGGAAAATTTCAGAAATTTTCTTTTCTTCCTCCTTAGCAGGAGCCTCCACAAGAGTACTAAAGGTCCCACACTTGAGAAATGCTCTGGGGCCTCTCAAAGGTAAATCCGATCCTAGGTGTAGATGAGGCCGCGAAAATCTTAAATCGGACACTGATTGTGAGAATAATTATTAAATATAACTCTATAACCACTTGGTAGTTGAGACATGCCGTTCTAAAT